>JACMZG010000002.1:32059730-32070850 GCA_018340805.1 Microvelia longipes | reverse complement strand
AGCTTCAATAATGATCATAAAGAGGCTTCAACAATGAAGTAAAGTGTAGTATTAATTTCCCTCAATTTTCCTTCAAGTTACAAAAAAATATTTAATATTGTTTAGCTTTCTATTTAGTTTTCTCCGCATAGAAAAGTATTAAGTTTTAGCCAAAGATTTATAGCAAGAAATAAAAATTTCATGTTCAAATAACTTCATAAATTTATTTGTACCTGTGGAAAAAACACGTACTTTTGGGAACACACTATTATCTAAACCTATAAAATAAATGCAATTGATTCTTAAACTAGTTGAATTGAATTTGTTTAATTGTAAAGATAACAATTACTTTAATATAACTGAGGTGTTTCAATAAATTTACTTTTTGACTTGTCTATTCTCATAGCAATGGAATACACTGAAACTAAGTATAGAAAACTGGTGGGAAATACATATTAATTTCTTGCTTTAAATTATATATAAAAATCAAAGTTCATCACATTCCCTCCTTTTAAACTCAACTTAAAACTTAAATTCCAACTTCAGTTAAAGTTTAAAAAATTAAAGTTTTTTTTTTTTTTTTTTTTTTTTTAAATTTAAGTCTAACAGTCTAAATGGAGAGAAATTTTTTAAATCAATTAAAAAAAAATTATAAAATTACTTCTAATGAAAATAATAAAAAAGGAAATTTCAACTGATCTGTATATTATATACTTGAGTTTTTATTTTTTAATCGATCTGATCTGCGTAAAGCAGTTGTATGAGCAGTACTAACTATTTGATCTGCGTGTCTCTTCCACTGTATTATCAGCTAATTTAACTAGAAAAGTTACAGGAGAGAGCTGTTTGATAATTTCAGCCTGAATTCTATTATCTGAATTTTTACCATAGTGTTTAACATAAACCATATCACCAACACTAAAATCAATATTACGGTTAGATGTCTTTTTATGCTCTGATCAAATTGTTTCTTTTCAATACAACTACTTGTGCTCTCAGATTTTAATAAATCAAATCTAGTTTTCATTTCTCTGTTATACATAAGATAAAATGGTGATCTATTTGTAGTACAGTGAGCAGTAGACCTATAATCTGACAAGAATATATTAACAGCATGTTCTAATGATTTACCTGAAGTTACAATTTTCTTTACTTTATCCTTAAATATGCCAACAAATTTTCAGCGGCACCATTTGTAGCTGGATGGTGAATGGGACTAAACGTGTGTTTAATTCCATTTGCTGTCATAAATTGCTTAAATAAATCACTAGAAAACTGTGGACCGTTGTCTGTCACCAAATGATCTATCAGACCAAATCTTGCAAACAAACTTTTGAAAGCAGAAATAGTATTCTTTGAAGTTGTATTTGATTTCATATTAATTATTTCAGGCCACTTACTATAACTATCAATGACAAGCAAGTACATGTTGCCATAAAATGGTCCTAAAAAGTCTGCATGAACTCTCGACCAAGTTCTGCTCGAAACTGGCCAAGGCATATGACTGATCTTAGTCGGTTCTTTTCTAAGATTTATACAAACTTTACAAGTATTTGCTACTTCTTCTATTTCAAGATCCAAATTAGGCCACCAAAGTAAGATCTTGCTATTGTTTCATTTTATTATGCCTAAGTGAGAACTATGTAGTTCCTTTAAAACTATGGATCTTAAAGCACAAGGGATTATTATTCTTAAGCCCCAAAATAAACAATTATTATCAATTGATAACTCATGCCTTTTCTTGTAAAAGTTAAGTAATTCTTTAGAAAAATTATTTGTATTCTTAGGCCAACTTTGCTCCGTGTATTTAATTACTTGTTTTAGTATTAGATCATTACTTGTATCTTTAGCAATATTTTTAAAATTTATAAAAGATAATCCTTCTTCAATGTAATTAATTACAGAGTATTCAGATTCAAAAACAGGAGTATTGTCTTTTATAGGTAATCTTGATAAGGCATCGCAGTTACCATTATCTCTACTTTTAAGTATTTCTATGTCATATTGAAAACCAGACAGAAAATATGACCATCTTTGTAAACGATTTTGAATTAAAATAGATAAATTTTTACCATGACCAAAAATATTTTTAATGGTTCATGATCTGTCCTCAAAATATTTTATTTCCTACTATGTAATGGTAAAATTTTTTGAACCCAAAAACTATGGCTGCTGCCTCCTTATCAAGAATAGACCTATGTAGTTCACTTTTAGGTATAATTTTTGAAGCAAAAGCTATTGGTCTTTCGCACCCGTCAGAAAATTTATGAGATAATATACAAGATAAACCATAATAGCTCGCATCACAAGCTAATACAAGCTGTTCATTAGGGTCATACAAAGTAAAACATTATCTGATATCAACTGTTTTTTTACCCAATTTAAAGACTTAGAACACTCCTCGGTCCAGAGCCACTTATCAGCAGTAGACAAGTCATACAAGGGCTTCAATTTCAGACCTGTCAGGTAAAAAAGATTCATAAAAGTTAATTAAGCCCAGCAGGGATCTCAATTCCTTTATATTGGTGGGCTGAGGTGCGTTAGTAATAGCTAATACTTTTGACTTAGCAGGTTTAAGGCCCTCTTTATCTAAAGAAAAACCTAATATCTCTATACTTCTTTAAAAAACTCACACTTTTTTGGATTTAGCCTTAACCAAATGTTCTTCGTCATTTGTACTGTACAATAATATTATCTATATAGACTTTAGTATGAGGTATTCCTCTAATATCTCGTCTAAAATATCCTGACACTCAGCAGGGCTAGAGGCTACGCCCTCTGGCAAGGTATAGGAATATAAACCATTTTCTGTTATTATTGTCAACGCATCCCTAGATTTCTCATCTATTTCAAACTGCATGAAAGCATGTTTAAGGTCGATCTGTGACCATTTATTTACAACCTGTAAAGACTGAAAAATGCTCTTTAAAGGAATAGGGTGTCTTTTTATTACAAGACATGGATTTACTGTAAGCTTAAAATTTCCACATAACCTTACTTGACATTAGATTTTAAAACTGGAATGACTGGAGTAGCCATTTACTTATTTTGACAGGTACCAAACTACCATTTTCTACTAAAGATTTATTTCATTTTTCACCTTTTCTTTGGCAAATGGAACATGATAAGGCTTTAATTGAACAGGCTGTACATTTTCTTTAAACGTTAAACTAATTTTTTTGCCAACATATTTGCCTGTCTCATCTGAAAACAACAAAGGAAACTTTAATCCTACTTTCATTTAAAAATGTTCATGAGAATTTCTTTTTCATTATTAAAGAAAACATTGTTAAAATCAATTGGCACATACCAAATGCCTTTAACCATTGCCTACCTAAAAGATTAGGCCCTTACTGACATAACATAACAGGTTAGATTATCAGTTTACCGCTATATTTAACAGTCAAATTTTTCAACATACAACCGGTAATAATTTACCTTATTGTATGAGAAAAGAATATCAGGCTTTAATAAAGATAGTTAGGAAAATTTGTTTTTGGTTTCCTCACTAATGATTCAAACAAATGAACCAGTATCGATCTCCAACACTAATTAATTGATCATTGATCTGTACTTTTACTCTGGCTGGTTCAGCCTCTATTTTTATATGTTATTAAACTCTGATACTTCTTTATCTCCTTTAAATCTAACGAAAAAAAAGTCAAGAGTGATGAACAATTTGATGAGTTGTCTTCATCATCAGACTGATGGTTATGATGACTCCTCCTCGACTCGTTCCTCTACGTTGTTGTTCAATACTTTTTCTTGCATGCCGTGCTATATGACCTTTAACGTTGCAAAAAAAAAGTACATCTTTTGTACGATGTACACAGTTACGAGCATAATGAATTTTATTACAGCAAAAACATCTGGCTCGCTTGAACTCGAGTTTTGATGAGACTGATCTTCTTGTTTTTTTTTCGATTACGGTCAGAAAAGCCTGAATAAGTTGTTTTTCTGTTTGCCTTATCTGCATGTTGTGTCGAATACTTACTAAATTCGATCGAAGTTTATAAACATCAGTTGACGAACTTGTTGACTTTCCCGTCACATCTTTTAATACAGTCAACTTTTTTGCCTGCTCAGTATTAGTAATAGCCGCTTCTCTAGCCGTGGCAATTTTAAAGCTGAATCATATGTCAAATTTTCAGAACGAAACAGTTCTACCTGAGTATCGCGATCACGAACTCACATATACAATCTGGTCACGCAACGCTGAATTGACGTCCGAAAAATTGCAATTTAATGACATTTTCTTTAAACGAGCAACAAAATCAGCATTGATTCACTATGAGACTGTCTGGCACGATGAAAAATACACTTTCCATGGCCTCTGATGGCTTAGGTTGTAAATGATTCGTTATAAGTTCAACTAATTCTTGGTAAGACAAGTCTTTCGGCTTTCTAGGAGCACAAATATCCCTAACAAACTTATATGTTTCAGCACTTATCCTCGTGAGCAACTCGGCAACCTGTTTCTCAGCTTCAATATCTTGAGTAATAAATAGTAACTCTAACCTTTCTATAAACGTTTCCCAGTCATCTTGATTTAGATGAAATTCTACACGTACTTTTCCGGTAGAAGACATTTTTCTTTTATTTAATTTAACTAAATTTACCTTATTTTCAGTATCCAAATTTTCTTTACTACTGGAACTATTTTCACTCGAATCTGTATTTGCACTGCTGGTACCACCAATATCAAGTCCAGCTGCAACAATGTGAGCTAAACGTTCTCGCTCCTTTATAGGCGTATAATGCTGCTTTATTTCACAATAACTTTCCGGATTTTTACGTGCAAATTCTACAAAAATCGATCGTAATTCTTGCACATTTCTTTTCTCCTCTACGTCTACTAAATTAATCTGCCTTAAAAGTACAAGTAAATCTTCACGTAAAGAATATATCCAAGATACTTTAGTGTCCTTATTATCTTCCATAAAACTAATAAACACTAACCACAATTTTTACGAATACGAACATTTTAATTTCACTAATTATTAACTACACAAAGTAATTTACCTACTATCCTCGTCGCCATAATTGAGGTGTATTCAATAAATTAAAATCTTTACTTTTTGACTTGTTTATTCTCATAGCAATGGAATACAACTGAAACTAAGTATAGAAAAACTGGTGGGGGAAATACATATTAATTTCTTGCTTTAAATTATATATAAATAATCAAAGTTCATCACAATAACAATTTATATTCGTCATAAAATCCCTAATTAAATTTTATCTTTTGTTTGTACGTATGTACTTTTTGCCTCCGTAGCCAAAATCGTAAAAAGTATACGATTTTGGGTCCGCAGACTTTATTATACACACACACATACATATGAGTGTGAGAGCATGGGCGAACTTGTAAAAATTATTTTAAATTAATTATTAGTACTAATAATTTCACAATTAAATATTATCTAGATTAACTGAACAGAATTTTTCAAACAACCGAACGCAATTAATCACAGAAATAAAACTATAGTAACTTCTATACCTTTATATATATATAATTATATATATATATATATATATATTATATATATATATATATATATATATATATATATATATATATATATATATATATACCCCCTTATAAGGGGAGACCCTTGCTTGTATTCACAAGTGTCAGCAGGCTGTTAATTTCACATTTAAGCACACACACACATACATTTATATTATTCTTATGATTCAATGCAACTTCGAAGATAGGCAATATTACGATATATTTTAATCTATTTTTTCAAAGTTAACAAAAAGGGCGACAAAACTACCAGGTTAAGGGACTAGACTTGTTAATAGTTCCAAAACCAAAACCATTTTCTAAAGTCTAGTACAATTAATTCCCTTTACTATCCGATATAAATATATAATATGTATATATATATATATATATATATATATATATATATATATGTATGTTTATATATGGATGGATGTATTTGTATACTGTATAAGGACGAATGAAGCGTGTCCAAAGAGACGTACTGCAAAATTAATTTGGCATTTTTATATTCTGAAGAAGAGAGTCTGGATAAGGTGAGCATGAGAGTAGTGAATCCAAATAAAAATTAAGATAAATGAAGGAAAGTCTGAGGTACCCCAGTTCCCAATTTTTGGTTCATAACTCAATTATTACAAATGCATTTAGTCGTTGACGATCAGCCGATGAAATAAGAAAAACTTTTACGCAGCTTTTAACATTTAAGCTGCTACAAAGTGCATCGTTTTGCTGAGAGCTGATAATATTTTTTCTCTTCCTATATTTTCAGATAATGTACGCAAATCTACTTATAATGGCATGTTAGACCGAAAATAATAGGTTTAATTGCATATTAACCTTTTATAGTGAAAAATTATATATCTTTGTAATTAACAGGTGCTATATACGAAATGTAGTAGCAGGTGTATTATTGAATAAATTTATCGCTAAGATGAGTTAATGCGTGAAGTTGAACGTCTTCGCTTTGTGCAAAAGTTATCTGACGTGCCAACGCATCGATCACTTCGTATAGGCCATTGCCTCCATAGACGCTGCAGTTGATTTTCCTAAAAATTAGCTGTTTTTAGCGAAGTATAATTAAAGATGAGCTTATGAGGTCATCAAGGCGGTAAGGGCAGGGGTGGATTTCCTGCAAGGGGCGAGCTTACTGATTAAGAATATATATATATATTATATATATATTATATTATATATATATATATATTATATATATATATTATATATATATATATTAATTTATTTGTGCGTATGTATGTACGTATATGTACATATGTATATGTAAGTTTTTGTTCCTAGACGTTTGTATGGGACTCGATATACTGTAGGTATATTGGAAAAGTATTGTGTTTTCAAAAAAATCCGAAACCGGGATGAAACCGGTATTATCCGTTTCAGGATAATACCGAATAGGATAATAATAGGATAATAATAGGATAATAGGTTTTTCACAAAGTTGTCTGTCTGTATGTGTGTGTGTCTGTCTGTTATCGTTGCGCCCAGTGTATTTATGCTAGAGAGTTAAAACTTCGTACAAAAATCAGTCTACCGCTGTAGTTGTGCTATTCGAATAATATTTTTTGACGTCATTAACCCGCAATAATGACTGAGCGAAAATTACAAAAAAATTTAAAACGCGGAAAAATTATGCGATGAGATTTGGCACGTAAGTAGCCATGTATAAAATAACATATGTGACCAGTTTCATCTTATTATCAGCATTAGTTACATTTTTATTGAATGACGTGTGAACGTCTTTTAATAAATTGTAAAAAAAATAGGAAATGATTTAATTGATTGAATTTAGTACAAGTGTGTACCTTTACTTAGTAAACAAGTACACTAAGTTTCGTTTCAATACGACAAGTTTATTCATAATCTTTGTTGGATCATAAAAAATTAAGCAGGATTAGGATGCATTTACTATCATAGGACGAGCGAAGCGAATTCAAAGACATGTTGCTGTATAAATTTGCCGAATTGTATATTCTGTGGACGAGCGAAGCAAGTCCGAAGCTGGGAGGATGAGGGTAGCAAATCTGATGTAATGAGAAAAAATTCCGAGGTACCTCGTAACCGATTTTTAACTTTTATATCATTATACTTTCTCAATAAATAATTTATTCTTACTACATTAATTTTACTGTTAAATGGATTCGTTGCCTACTAAATGTTAGTAGGCTCAAAAAAAGTTAAATACTCAAGTTAATATAACACACAAATATATATATATATATATATAATATATATAATATATATATATATATATATATATATATATATATATATATAATATATATGTATATACCGTTATCACCGTTATCAAAAGTGAGAACGCATAATAAACATAGAACCTAGGCGTCAACGATACACAGGATCCAAATAAATCCTGTTCTTTTAAACAAAATAATTTTTTTTAAACAAAAAGGATTTAGCAATTGTTTTTTCTCGAAAGAGCGATGTAACAATCTAGGTACGGGTGCAATGATTTTGTGACTCATATGTACCATCTTAAAACTTAACACGGCCATAAAATGATAAGAAATTGGCTTGAAAAGGTCAAAAAGATAATATTCATCACAAATACAAGTAAAAGAAAAACGTTATTTTTTATCAGGATTAGATAAAAAAAAATCACAGAAACGCCTCAAGATAACTTCGAGAAGGATTTTGTATGGGTCAAATTTCCACTCGTAAAGTTTATTAACCTGTGTATTGAAGTTATCTAAAACGCATGTTCTCCTTTATGACTGACACTACAGCAAAAATACAGATAGGAAACACATAATATTATTTATTTTATTTATTTATAATAACTTTGACAAAAAGCATTCTCATGTGTCATTGAAGATGTAGGACGAGGTGTCAAAGTGTACGAGACTAATAACTATGCCAAGTGGCAACTGGCAGTATCTCAATCAGTTTTAATTAAATGCTGTACAACTATTATGTCTTTTCTAGTGAAAGCAAGAGCTGGTGCTGAGAGCTGCTTATATAGAGGCGGCTCTCAGCTGCCTTGATATTTTATATAAAAATCAACCTTGTTAATGTCTTAAACCCTATTGTTTTTAAAATATGTGTGACAAATCTTTAGAATGTATTTAAATCAAGCTAAAACGTTTTACACATGTACGTACTACTACTACTATGTATGGTTTAACAAAAATACTATGTACATACACACCCACAAATTTAAGAAATTATTATATATTATATATATATATATATATTATATATATATATATATATGTGTGTGTGTGTGTGTGTGTGTTGTGTTATTAACTGGAGTATTTAACTTTTAAGTAAAACCATTCTAGGAAAATAGATGTTTTTGAGCCTACTAAAGAGCCTACTAACCTTTAGTATGCAACGAAACCATTTAACTGAAAAAAAAAGTAGTGAGAATGAATTATTCATTGAGAAAGTATAATAATATAAATTTAAATATTGTTCACGAGGTACCTCGGAAGTTTTCCTCATTACATCGGATTTGCTAGACTTATCCTCCCAGCTTCGGACTCGCTTCGCTCGTCCTCAGAATATAAAATGCGGCTAATTTATACTGCAACATGTCTTTGGACTCGCTTAGCTCGTCTTATGGTAGTAAATGCATCCGTTTCATACTCAGCGGTCCCTATACACGCACATTCCAGCTTAATTTATATGATCTAACAAAAAACATGGATAAACTTGTATTGAAACGAAACTTAGTGTACTTGTTTTTAAGTAAAGGTATACATTGTACTGAAACTTGTCACACATGTTATTTTTTTGTATTATACATGTACTACTTACTGTTGATCCAATCTCATAGTATTTTAAGTTTTTTCCTTGCGCGTGTTTAAGTTTTTTTTGTAATGTTTTTCGGTTTTCTTTTGGGTATGTTTTTTAACTTGTGTTTTATTTTTTTTTTTTGGTGTGTGTTAATTGATTCTCTATTAAGTATTTGTTCTTGTTCGAGATAGTGACTCGAGTTTGTGCTCTAGCCTGTAGGATTATGTTTTTTTACGAGTTTTTAATTTCTATTGAATTTCATTTACATGGCTCTACGGATTAACAGAACACCGCTGACATAACACATCACAGGTACATGAGCAGACTTTGTCGCATATATAATTAGACTAGAGATGCCTTTATATTAATACAATGTGTGTGTGTGTTTTTTGTGTTTTCTTCCTTGGTTTTCGGGTGTGTGCGAATAACGTGTGCGTTGTTGCTGTGAGGTTTTCCTAGCGGTGAGGAAAGGATTAACGTTGTTAAACTTCATGTGGAATGACATGATTAAGATTTTCGTCGTTTGTTTGGTTATTGATCTATTGTTTCAATTGATGGGTGACATTTTTTTGAGGTGATGTGTTGTAGGTTTTTGGTATTGTGATTCTTTTGTATTCCTGTGAGTGCGGCGTGTATGTAATTTATGCATAATTAAATAATTATAGATTATAACAAAATTGAAGAGGTTACGACAGAAGGTGCCTATATATATTTTGCTTGTTATACTTGCAGCTGATAGTTGTGTTATTGTATCAAAATGACTACTAGTGCAGAGGCCGGACTGAAAATACGTTTGACTTTATATATTGTAAACCAGAGTATTCTTGGAAAAAGAAGTTACTTAAATATGTAGGAAGATAGTCTGCTTCTATCTAGGAGTGGAGGCTTTTGTATGATTGCGCATATCGAATTTTTATTAAAAATTTATGAATTTAGCGTCTCCCCTATAAGTCGGTGTGATTGCGAAGACATTAGCATTTTTTATATGCGTGATTTTTTAAAAATTTAGCTCTATAATATACGAGTGTTTGATGTTCCATCAATAATCGGAATGATAACCAAGTTATGCTCTTTCAAAAACAAATTAATAATGGTTATTATTTATAGTGCAATCAGGGAATTTCTTTGGATTAGTATTGAGCCTTTATGAATGGATTTTGTTTTGGCATTTAATATGTTTTCTTAACTTTGTTGCTAGTATATTTATATTTTGTATTAGTGTGTTTTATTAGTTGAGAATGTTATTTACTTGTAGTAGGAATGTTCTGGTTTATGTTTTGTTGATGCACGCGCTGGGGAAAGTTATTTTACATAGTATATATTTTTATGTTGCTGAGCGGTTATGGTAATGGTGTATATTGTTTGGTGTGATTTTGCCTTGATTCTTACTTATTTTATGAATTTTGTATTTTGTGTGGGGTGTAGAAGATATATTCTATTTTGGTTATAGTAAGGTGTCTCATGTATGTAATTTGTTAGATATAGGTTGTGTTTTTGTTAGGAAGAGATTTAGTTTTTGGGTTTTTGGTTTATATATTGTTTTTTTTGTTCGCCATATCGAGCGTTGCAGTGGGTTATCAATACTGTCTATTCATTGATACTAGTAGTATGTTGTACTCGCTAGGGCTCGGGCGCGCTGATATGGTAAGATAGTAAAATTAATCTGGGAGTTGTTGTTCGAGTTTTTTTGGTCCTCATTTGTATACTGTATTTCAATAATTTTGTTAATATTTACCAGATGTTGGCTTCCATTTCTCTTTGTTAATTTTAGGTGTCTTTGGGCTTATATTTTAATAAATTGTTTGCAGACTCGCGGTGGTCTCCAATATATATTTTTTCATTTAACGAGGTCGTTGGGTGG
>JACMZG010000002.1:32023721-32054653 GCA_018340805.1 Microvelia longipes | reverse complement strand
GAAATTATAAGGTTATGAAATATTAACCTGGCATTTCTATGTTATTGTTTTATGTTATATCGTTGAAACACTATAGGAACTTACCATAACTTTGATATGCATTAGAAATTCTTAAGTTTACATGCAAGGTTATCAAACTAAAACAAAAATTACTCCACGCCTCGCAAATTTTCAAAATTCAGTTAAAAGATCTTATTGTGATGTCTCTTGATGATAAACAGGTTTAGGAAAATTCATTGTGATTTATTGTCGTAGTAATTATACATAGTGTATACCCACGTAAGGTGGAAAACATTTCACTTCCTACTCGCTTGATTTCAGAGTGTGTTATAATAGTTGAACATGGATCGCTCTTGAGTCAAAAGAATACTAAACTTTCCGTATAAACCAGACATATATCATGTGATACAAAGTCAAATTATGAATATCAGACAAGTAAATACAACGCTGAATAACAAACGCAGAAATAATGCATGACTGAGCTAGTTTCAGTGTCAATAGGTTAAAGTATACATTTATACAAATACACACACACACACACACACACACACACATATATATATATATAATAATATATATATATATATATATATATATAAATATATATATATATAATATAAGTATATATATATATATATTAATAAAATGCTAATAATGAAGAATAAAAAAGTCTAGGGTGTAAAAATTAATGTTAAATAATTAAAAAAAATAAGAAGTGATTGAATTTGTATATTAATAACCAAACCGACTTAATCAGTGTTTAACTAAGAAATAAATATACATAAAATAAAACATTTAAGCTGTATGACAAATAACAGTATTTAAAATAGATTAAATTTAATGGAGTTGATTTAATGGTTTGTGTTGTAATGACTTTTTGCTTTGTTGGATATTGAATGGCCTTTATGTTATTAAAAGCCGGCTTTTGTACTTCAACTTTTTGTAGATTGATTTACCTCCAATTGATGTACCTCCAATATCAGTCACATTTTCGATTTTTTGATTTGATTTTGTTGATTTGTGCTACATAATATATATATATATATATATATATATATATATATATATATATATATATATATATATATATATATATTATATATATATATTAAATAAATATATATATATATATGAATAAATAAATGAATGTGAGTTATTGAACTCGCTCTGCTCCGTCCAGCCTTATATACGTCACAGTCTTAATATGTCTTCACATGCATACTGTTGTTAACAAATCATTAATCTATTCTAAAATGAATATGAAATTATTATTGATAACCTGCATGAATGGCATGCGGGCCGACATCATGTTCTAGTTAAAGGGTTGAACTTAATTATCATATGCATGATACCATGACTAAAGTCACGGTATAAACCAAAAAATAAGGAAGTTCTTGTGAAAAAAATTCAGACATGCGTGATCTGCGGATAGCTGGCAAAAATTAAAACAAAATTGCTAAATTTTGAATAACTGCACACGATACTTTTTTGATTTACGTTTTTTTTGTTCAATTTCATTGGTAACACTGATAAAATTAGTGTTGTCTGATTGAGCCTAGCTGCAGACAAGAGGTTGTAGAACCTTCGACAATGCTTTTAGGTATTAAAAAAATATTTAAACTTTTTGTAGATTGATTTACCTCCAATTGATGTACCTCCAATATCAGTCTAATTTTCGTTTTTTTTTAAATTCTTGATGACTTTTCGTCATCAAGAATTATCGCAAATAAGTTAAATGAGAATTGAAAATTGAAAAAGAAAGAAAATTTCAGACTACGACTACATTAATATAAATTACAGACTAAATTACAGACTAATATAATTACTAGATTTATTAGATTATTAAGATTATTTAAGATTATTAGATTAAATATTATCATTATTAAGATTATTAGATTAAGATTATTATCATTATTAAGATTATTAGATTAAGATTATTATCATTATTAAGATTATTAGATTAAGATTATTATCATTAAGATTATTAGATTAAGATTATAAGATTATAGATTTAAGATATATTATCATTATTAAGATTATAGATTAAAGATTATTATCATTATTAAGATATATTAAGATTAGATTATTAAGATTATTAGATTAAGATTATTATATTAAGATTATTAGATTAAGATTATTAAGATTATTAGATTAAGATTATTAGATTATTTTATTAGAGATTATAAGATTATTAAGATTAAGATTATAGATTATTATTATCATTATTAAGATTATTAGATAAAATTATTATCATTATTAAGATTATTAGATTATACTAGATTATTAGATTAATATAATTAATATAAATTACTAAATTACAGACTACAAAATTTCTTGCGGGCAGCACAGCTACCCTAAGGTCAGATTTTTAAGCCAAGTTTCAACAATCTAGGATTTAACATACAGCGGGAGTTATGCGTGAAACACACAGCACTAAAATCACTCAGAACGTCATGAAAATGCCTGAAACGGATAATCATGATGAAATCTCCGTATCGGATTTCATGGGTGAACAAAACTCTTACCTACGAAAGTAGGCGTTGAAGAATGAAAAAATATATGTTTCTGAGTAATTCAGGGTTCGGTTGCGTATGCTATTCATTTTCACGAGGAGAATTGAAAAGCATTTTTTTTACTTAGTCCTAAAAAGAAGTCGTATTCATTGAGGGGCTGAGGACGGCAAAGACAAAAGCAACCCCTTGGTAAAGTCCATTCCGACCGATTGAACTTGCCTCTAACCGCAGTGGGAAACCACAGTTATCCTACTAAAATCTACTATAATTGAATATGATTTATATATGTCAACCTATAAAATATGATTAAATCACGTAAACCACTTAAAAGCTATTCTTGTTCAAGTAGTACTTATCTGATAAATATAGTATACAACGATAGTTCCACGAAAAAAATCATTAATAGCATTTTATCGTTTAACTTATATCACCATTAGAGATTTGCCGAGTGTTACTGTTATAACCGAGTGATTTGAGGTCGTCCCTTTGTCCCTTACTTTTAATCACCCTAGATGAGATGATCTCTCATCTCCACCCTTCCGAATTAAAACATCACAAACCCTCGGAGCTGATTTACACCAGTCTGTTAATTCATTACAAACCATAACGAGAGGGGGGGGGGGGAGATTGAAAAGTAGGATCCATTTGAAAAATTACTATCCAATGAATACCCATTACCAGGACAACCTCTCGGACAACTAATGAAATTACAAATACAACCTGGCTATTCCCAGCTAATTATCAGTATAAATGTGGGTAAAATATTTTGAGTAATTTTCACCTATAGAAAAGCTTTATTTTAGCAGCGTTTTCATCTAATTTTTTTCAATTGCAAAACAATTCGCTCAACCTTTTTACTAAAACAATTTTAAATCAATACCAACGTTTTTAGATAATAAATATTATGCGTATAATATGAATACACAGCATATGCATTTTTGGAAAATAATAATATTTTTTCCATGCAAAATCTATTAAGGGTCTTTTGGCCTCTTACCCAATAGAAGGCCTTGGGGTTTCGCGGTAGTCATCGGCCAAGCGAGGACATACGATAGAATAAAAACTAGGATATGACCCTACATCGGTCCGTAGGGCCAACGCAGCAGAAGATCGTGGGACTGAGGCGCGCGGTCTTCAATATATATATTATAATATATATATATATATATATATATATATATATATATATAATATATATATATATATATATATTTATATATATATATATATATATAATATTATATATATATATATATATATATATATATATATATATATATATATATATATATATATATATATATTATAATTAATAATGTTATTGCTGGCCATAAGCTAAAAAATATATTTTTATATAACGAAGCTTTATATTAATTAAAATTATTTAATTACAACAATAGTTAATTTTTTTATTTAAATTATCACAATATGTTTATATGAAGTATAAGCGTATATGAAGTACTTATCTGTACTTTTGTTCTTAAAGTTAAATGGTTTTAATGTTAAGAGATACTTTAATTTATCTACCATATGTCCAACAGTTTAACAAAAAAGTTATCTTGATGACAAAAATCAGATGTTATAGATATAAGTATACAAACTGAAGGATCGTTTAATGTTAAACCCAACAGTTTTTTAACCTTTTACACCAACTTTTTTTTACGGTTTTATGGATATTAAGTGGTTCTTGTAGAGTGTTGATTATTCAGCGGGGGAAGTTACTCAGACCAGAAGGGTGTGAAACGCGTGCCACTAATTCTAATCAGCTAACCTTTTCCACTTGGGGGAAATTTTTATTTGGCGTAGAGGCCCGCAATACTGGCGAATTTCCTTTGGAAATGTGTCCTTCCTCGCTTGCACAATGGAGTATTTGCACATTTTTTTATTGCATTATCTTTAAGTACGTCATATAAAAGTACACCCTGTAAAATGTTAGAATTAAAAAACTTATACTTTAGATAATACGAAAAATATATTTAAACATGTTCTTTTGGCGGGAAAACAGCCTCGACTGCTTGTGTGACGTCAGAAGTAAGAATAGCATGTAGTACAATATTCACTAGAGCAACACTCTTAAGAGTTTATTCTATACTGTCTAAGATAATACTGACAGCTGTAGTCATCACGTTCCTTAGGCATTGTATTACCTGGAACAAGTAATTGTTTTGTTTCAGTCTTCTTTACATTCTATTGAACTGTAAGCAACTGTTGACCTTACGATATTTCTAATTAAAACTCTCATCTGGACCTTAAACGACCCAACCTTTAGAACGTTCCGTTTTCACCCCACTCTCTCACCCATTCCCCCTCGCCTCTTCTTTAAATGCTTATTTGGACTATTTAAAATTAAATTAAATGTTTTTTTACAGCTTAATATATTTTTAAACACGTTTAATCATTTTATGAGCAACATTTTTTTTGGAAAAATGCAAATTCTCTTTTATTTTAATGATTGATTTATTAATCATTCCTTACAAACTGATCAGATTAAAAACATTGCTTAAAAAGATTGTATTTACCGCAAGTTGAAGAGTCTGCTAACGTCAATACTTGCTGTTGCACATGAATATCCTAGGACCGGGTTTAGCATAACGTCATCATCAGCAGGCGGGGTACCACTTGAGCCCTCAGGGAGGGCACAACACGAGCGCTCATGCGAGGCGTTATGCCGAAACCGGTCCAGGGATATTCATATCCTACAGCAACTATCGACGGTAGCTGATTCTTCAATTACTAACATTATTGATCAAGTTCATTATTGGTAAGTTTTTGTTTCGGATTTTAAGAAAAATGTGCATTTTCATCCTAGAGATTATACAAACTATGGTCATCATTACTAAATGACACTGCACTTTTAATGAGTGTGAGTGATGCACTTATTCGAAGTTCAGTTTTTACTTTTTTTTATTTATACCGTAGGTATAAAGTAAAAGTATTCTGCTCGCAAAAAAATCCGAAAACAGAATTATCTGTTAGAAGTGTTTTAAAGACCTCCTGAGTAGATTTTACTAAATGTGTTTCTCTGTCTGTTATGTGTCAATGTGTGTGTGTTTGTATGTGTGTGTGTATCTGTTATCATCGTAGCTCTTACCTAGAGGGTTGAAACTTTGTACAGGAATCAGTCTATAGGCGTATTTGGGCTATCCGAATGTTTTTTATGACGGTATTAACCCGCAATAGTCTGTAGTAATTTTGCGATCAATGTATAAGTCTAACATTTTATGTTCTAAGTTTTATCACAGTTAGTTCAATTTTTATCAAATGACTTGTCTACGTTATTTAAAAAAATTGTACAAAGTCGAAAAAAAAAATCAAATCGATTTAAAATTTGGTACAAATTTTACGTATTGAATTAAAAGTTCACTAAGTTTGGTTTCGATAGGACAAGTATATTCATGATTTTTTTGGATCATAAAAGTCAATTCGAACGTGGTCAGTGCCTAGATGGATGACTGGGAATGAAATGGAGGTATTTACTATGTGAGGACTATCGAAGCGAGTCCGAAGACGTGTTGCAGTATAAATTTACCGACTTTTATACTCTGAGGACGAGCGAATCGATAAAAAGTAGCGAATCCATAAGCGTAGCGAATCCGATGTGGTGAAAAAAAGTTCCTTGGTACCCCACTCCTCTTGGGTTGGGGACATCTAATACGAATTATTTCTTTCGCTCTCCCGACTACGACCCTCGTCATGCCCATGCCACTTATTTCTTTTGTGAATTTGTGCATAGGAAATTCGCTTAAACGTCTTTTTTTAGGGAGTTCTCTTATATTACGGAAACCTTTAGACGGTTGTGGGTGTGTGGTTTTAGTAAATGTCTAGAGAGATGATCCTTTCTAAGTGCCCTTAGGTGGTGTTAGGGTATTTGTGTAGGGTTTTATACAGCGAGTGTGTATATGTACCCAGGTGAGAGGCTACTCTCTAATCTAATACAACTGGGTGTAAAGAAAGAGCCATGTGGTCCCTGAATTCGACCCTAAAAGTCTCGATTCACCGACCCCTAAAAACTTACCTGAAAGGCCAGCTTTTTCACTAAAAAGAAACAGTTTGTGGCCCTTTTTCACTATCACCACGACACTTTTAACGTCTAACCGAGTTAACCTCGACAAGTTGTGCAAAGTGTTTGCGAGTGACTCTCCCTTCTATCTCGAGTTTCTTTATTCTGAAAACGTTTTCCCAAGACAAGGAGTTCAATAACAGTGAAATGCTTTTAAGACAATAAATACAGGTTTTTCCATCTCTATGTTTTCAAAGAAAATTTATATTTTTTGATTTCTCATCTTGATCTCAATTCATTGCTACTTGACAAGTGATTGATATGGTAGTTCGATATTTTTCGTCCTTTAAATCGTCCTTTCTTGCAGTGCAGTATAAATAAACAGGGGCGGATTGGCTATTAAGGGCGAGAGTGGCAAATAAATTTATTATAAAAAATTAAAATAATTAACATAGTTAATATTTGATATATTCATAACACAAGTGTCACAAGGCCCCAATACTCTGAAGTAGGGCCTAAAAAGGTCCTAGAGACAAACGTTTTTATAATATTTAAAAATACTCTCAATTTGTTACCTAAATTTACCTCTTTATACTGGGGCCTTAAACGGAAGACTAATGCCTCAAGGGGCCCTTATAATACTTGATCAGAGCCCTAGAGCAGTACGAAAAGGCCCTAAAGACTGAATATAAAATATTTTAGTTAAAAAATTTCATTTAAATGAATAAACTTAAGTTTATGTATTAAATTTAAATAAATTAAGCTTGCAATAAGTATTATTACAACTCCAGTTAAAAGTAGACCCCTCTACTTGGAAAGTAATATAGGACCCCCCCCCCCCTCATTGGACCCCTTAAAATGTAGGTTTGGACCCTTTTAGGCCAATCCCTGCTCGGGCCTATTTGGCTCAGTCTACCACTGTAAATATATTTGAAATGTCATCACGGTTGTAAACTACGTAGAATGGTAGACCTGATAAAAATATTCGTAGGTAGTATGTTTTGGAATCTTAATTCTAACAAAAAATTTGCCAGTATATTCACCAATAATTTAATCCAACCAATTTACCTTTAAGATGGAAACTGCCTGGAAAAATAAATCTAGTGAAAAAATATATGGAAAATGTACGTATAAAAATATTATATGTATAAGAATCTTAATTCTAACTATACTTTGCCAACATGTCCACTAATTATTCAATCCAAGTACTCTACGTGTAAGATTTCATCAGTTTCCAGATAAAGCCGCCAGATAAGATTTTAGGCATTCGGCCGTGGCTGCATTAAACCCATATTATTTTCGAACAGACCAAGATCTAAAATGGTTTATGACTCCTTCTGATATATTATTAGTGTTTATTATATAATAATAAAAAATAAAAAATAAATAAATAAATATATATATATATATATATATATATATATATATATAATATAATATATACTATATATATATATATATATGATATATATAATATATCTTATATACAGCGTCTACAAATTTTTAACAGAATTTAAATAATAAATTACACACGTTCCGGTGTTACAGTAGCAGTAAAT
This sequence comes from Microvelia longipes, assembly GCA_018340805.1. Lineage (NCBI taxonomy): Eukaryota > Metazoa > Arthropoda > Insecta > Hemiptera > Veliidae > Microvelia > Microvelia longipes. The sequence continues at coordinate 32,046,581 of JACMZG010000002.1, read as the reverse complement.
ATTTATGACGTCATTAACCAGCAATAATGGCTTTAGCTAAAGTTTCTAAAATTCAATGCAAAGAGACAACTTCTTGGATCAAGTTAAACTTAATATACATAATATTAATATATTATTACAAGGCAAACATAGTGGAAAGTAAAATGGATTTCTTAAATATCTGCTAAGTCATTATCGTTAGATAATTAAGTAATACGATTTAAGAAATAAACAATAAATTAAAAATTATTAACATCAATTTGTTTACCCAATTTCATTCCGTTATGAAAAAGCTTTTAAATGTTATTGTGTGACTTATAAACGTCTGAACGTATATACGAAACAAATCTGGTTCATATACATATAAAGGTAGGTGTCAAGCTGATGTAGACGACCAAAAGTTATACTCCTTATAGATATAAATAAATAAATAAACATGGGGACTTGTTTAAAATGACTAGAACCTTGATTAGATAAATATTATGTACAATGATAATAATAATAAATATTACAATAAATAAATAATATAACCTATAAGACTAACTTAAATTTATAAAATCTATTTACAATAAAACTAATTATGGCGAGGAAAAAAGTAAAAAAAGAAACTTTAGAAATAATAATAGTTAAATACTATACATACAATAAACATGTTGTATTAACTAACATACAATAAACATGAAATAGCATAAATTTATTACAGTCATCAATTTATTAATTTTCTGATTTACTGATATCCTATTTCTGTATTTCATTAAAATCTATATCAAAGAACTCTGAAACTGAGTAGAGAGGGTTGTCTAATAAAACCCTTTTGATGTTATTTGTTAATTGTTTACTTCTTAGTTGAGTCAACCAATCAGGCAAATGATTAAATATTTTTAGGCCAAATTGGTTAATATAGAGTCTTGCAGTTTTAGTTAGTCTATTCTTTTTTATTGCACTGTCTAGTGAGATATTTATGTTTACTGTTATTTCTTACAAAGCTGTCCTGTACATCGTGTACGTAAATCAATGTTTGATAAATAAATAATGAGTACAGAGATAAAATTCTTTGTATTTTTAAAAATCTCCCTGCAGGATTGCTGCGAATTAAGTTTGAAAATGACTCTATTAGGTTTCTTTTGTCGGACAAATAGTTCTATCACAGACGGAGCATTTCCCCATATTATAACACCATAAAACAAATGACTAAAAAGCATAATAAACGGACAACACGGACTTAACAGACATACAAGTGGTAACTTTTCTTAACATATAAATACCTACAGCTAGTTTTTTAGACACGTTACATTATAGAATGTTAAGTCGTGTGTACTCTTATTACTTAGGTAATCTAGACGGGATAGTTATGAGGAACATGCTGACTATTTAAATGACCCCTATACCATATTTTAATATCACCCTTATCATTTTCATGTAACCCTTATCATGTTCCATATCAAACAAATAATCACCAAGTTGACAAGTATAAGATGAATCACAGAAAGGCACTTTTTCAATCTTTACTTTCAAAAGACCATAAAATTAACAATATGGAAAGTACGAAGGATATCGTATTAAAGGGAGTGGAAACTATCGCTAATATCAGAGGGTGTAATATTATTTTCAATAGATTATGCATGCAGGGTCGTGATTCGATTGAAAGACAAGGTCGCATTGTAAAACTTTGAATGTAAAAATGATTTTTTAATCATGTGTAATGATAGAATAGAAAACCCACATATTTGCCGCGAAGAGTTTTATTGGCTTGGGCTGTGGTTCTTCTCGCGGTGGGAGTCAATTTAAATAATAAAAGGGGTTGAAGTTAGATGAAGATTGACGAGCACTGCGGAGGACTAATTGGTGCGGTCTAGGGGTTCGTATGCAGATGCGGGTCCCTCCGGGGAGAGGACATCTGGCCCCGTCTAGGACCTACCAGGGGGAGCACTAATCATCTCGTCAAATATGTATAAACACCCTGTCCTTCTTGTTCCTTAGGACGCTGACTAGGATATCCAATCAGCAATTCTCTCTGACCAGCCACCGAGGACAATACTTCTTAAAACTGAATATTATCATCCAAATAATCTTTATACTTGACAAAATCTTTTAGTTTTAATAAAACCAAAAATAATGGACCACCCGTTTTTCTAAAATTTTATTTCCAATCGATAATTTATAATTCTAATAAAATTATATAAACATTGATTTCAAAATGAAACAGTGTTGTAAGTAGAATACTGCCACAATGTTATAGCTAATTCCCAAATATATTAGAATTTCTAAATATAAATTACAAGAATATAATATATTAAAATATTATTTATTAATAATATTTTGGTTTATTATGTTAATAATATTTTATTTATTATGTAGGTCCAACAAAATAAATAAAACTAATTTTGCCGAGCTTTCGATATATTTTTATCTTTTTCAAGGCTTAACATAATAAATAATAATAAAAAACAGTTACATGGTTTTCGTTATTATATCGAAAGCTCAGCAAAATTAGTTTTATTCATTATTTTGGACATATTCCTCCTAAAAACCTTTAATAATTGGATACCAAAAAGTAAAAAAGTGATAAGTCAAAAAATGTAACTTTTCAAGAACCGAAAAACTAACTTTGAATGAAGCTCTAAAATCGATAAAACCAGTTACAGTTTTTATTTTAACATTATCATATTTATTAAAACGTTCTATATAATGAGATGTAGTTTGGTATTCAATTAATAAATAGCTCTCGAGATATTGGGGAAAATTTAGGAAAACCCACTGACATACCTTTTTTATCGGTTCCAAAGAGGTTGTTATCCCCTTTTGACTGATTTTCCACTCGTCATTTTTAAGGTTGTTGAACTAAAAATCAAACTATTTTTCTTGGTTAAAGTAAGCTTACTATTGTAGTAAATTATCTATGATGATAGAGTTTCATATTTCTAATTAAAATGTGGATAAACATGAAAGTAAAAATTTACTATTTTACACAGAAAACGAAAATTTTCCAGAGTTAGCCCGGTGTCCAGTTGAATACTAAAATCAATGTGTTTATATAAAAAATATTTTAATTTAAGCTTAATATCGCTGTTTTGTGAATTTAAATTAAAATTCTGGCTCAAAATATTTATAACATTGGCTTTGCGACTTTTTGGTAATATAGTCAGGACTGAAAAGTAGAAAGGAGATAAGTCATACCACGGATACCAAAAAGTAAAAAGGTGATAAATATGTCGAAAAATGCAACTTTTCAGGAATCTCCAAAATCGTTAAAACCAGTCACAGTTTTCATTTTAACATTATTATATTTATTAATATGTTCTATATAATTTGAAATAATTTGTATTTAATTTATAAATAGTTCTTGAAATATTAGCAAAAATTTGGGAAACCCTACTGACTAATGTATTTTTCATCGGTTTCAATAAGGGAGTTATCCCCTTTTGACTGCTATTTATATTTTTTACAATAATTATTTTTAATCTTGCTGAACTAGAATTAAACTATTTTGCTTGTTTGAGGTAAGCTTACTATTATAGTAAATTATTTATGTAGATAAAGTTTCATATTTCTAATTAAAATGTGGATAAACATAAATGTTTTAGAGCTTCATTCTATGTTTGTTTTTTGGTTCCTGAAAAGTTGCATTTTTTGACTTATCACCTCTTTACTTTTTAGTATCCATATTATTGGTGATTTTGTTCAAAGTTATTAGATGAAGGAAACGAAACAAACAGACGATAGGTTGACTTATCCCTTTTATATTCAGTAACCAGCAGGCAAACATTTGCAAAAGGGTGTAACTCGACTTACGTCTTTTATATTTATAATTTTTTCAACTTATTGAAGTCTAAATGGGTTAACTTAACTTATTACGTTTATACTAAATGCTTATGTTCAAAATAAAAGATATCTCCTTTGCATTGAGTTAATTAATTAAAAAACTAATTATCGTAGATATACATTTATTATACCAATCGAAAGAGCTTTTTTTGCTGATTCCAGTGATAGTAATAACTCAAAATCGACATTTTTCGACTTATCACCTTTTTACTTTTTGGTATCCAATTTATAATAGAGGTCCCTATTGAGTTTTTTGTCTTAAAATATCAGTCCGAAATCGTGATTTGTTCACATAAGGTTGTATATGTCAAACGATAAAATTGTAACCAAATATGGCAATGAAATTTAAACTTTGTTTATGTGTTTAACTGACATATTGGTCTACGTGCAGATACGTATTGTGTCAGCCCAATCCAAATACCTTCTCGAGGTTTAGTGTTTATTTGAAATTTATAATAAAAAATAATAAATCATGAAACGTGGATTAATGATGTTTAACACATTCAATATACAATAGTATTAGGAACTTTTATAAGATTTATTAATGTACAAAGTGTCATTCAAATCTGAAAAAGCGTTTTTCAATGCAACAAATTATTTAAGGCTCTGTGTGCATGCGTTGCGGATATTAAATAAACATCTATATCTCCCAAGATTTGTGATAACAGGGAATGAATAAACTTGGCGTAATCTATGATATCATAACTTTTTACGCATGACTTGGCTGCATTTTTTACGGTATATGGTCGGAAAAATAAGCGAAATATCTTAAAGCATGAATATAGTTGCAATAACAAGCGAAATATCGTAAAGCATTAATATGGTTGGAAATACATCGAAATATCGTAAAGCATAAATATGGTTGGAAGTAAAAGCGAAATATCGTAAAGCATGAATATGGTGGAAGTAAAAGCGAAATATCGTAGCATGAATGTATAATTAAACTAGAATTAAAATCTTGGTTGCCAATGCCTCGGTAACTAATTCATGATAAACATTTATTTATATCTATCTACATTAACATCTTATATATCTAATATTTTTTTCATTTAATTATGTATAACTTGATTTCTTGGGTTGTAAATAGCTAATAAATTTGTAACTCAAATTAAGAAATCTAAATTTTTTAATTTTGTTAATAATATAGTGACTTCTGTCTTCATTATTAATTTTTCCTAATTAGAGATTTCTCACAGTCCATTAAACTTAATTCTTAAGAAATCTAAGATCCCTTTTGCTGTCCAATGTGATCATAAAGGATAATAACTCCGTCAAATCTATTTAACTAATTTTTTTAAATCATAACCATAAATTACTGATCTAGATTAGTTGGTTAGATAGAGTCATTATAACATCAACATGAAAAACATATAGATAACATTAATTTAAACATTATAAGAATTGTTGAACACTGATAAGCGATATGTAGCATATGTAGCAAGCAATATAATAGTACATTGATAAAGATAGAAATAGCTATGAATAATAAAATTAATAAAAATCAGAAATCTCTTATCAGCTTCTGATAATGACGAAAAATAGATTTTATTTCTATGAAATTTTATTTTAAATTTATATTGGTAGACTCTGAACAGGAACACTAATAATCCTACTCCAAGAACCGGACCTGAACAAATGTGACTCATTTAACTACTTCAAATGTGACTCATTTAACTACTTCAAATGTGACTCATTTAACTACTTCAAACTACTTCATATGTGACTCATTTAACTACTTCAAACTACTTCATATGTGACTCATTTAACTACTTCAAATGTGACTCATTTAACTACTTCAAACTATTTTTTTTAAATATACCTTAAATTATTAAGAAAAAACATAGTTAAGAATTATTAAGTTTAATGGACTGTGAGAAATCTTTATTAAGAGAAGTAATAATGAAGTCAGCAGTCCAAGTTTTGTTAGATATATTTAATATTAAATTTTAATTTGATGTTCTTAATTGTTGTTTCACATATGTGGTAGAGTAACTACATTATTTATTATTCACTGAAGATGCCAAGCATCGCTTGTGCAAAAGCTCTGATGAAATAAATTAATTTTATCTCCAGAAGGGTAATAATAAAAACATTTCGGGGCTTTTTATGTAATAATAACCGTCATTATAACCCGGCGGGAAATAATAATTTAATATTTCCCGCCGGGTTATAATCCAGCTTAGCCAACTTAATTATTGAGTAGTTAAAATTACAGATTCAAAAATCTACGTAAAGAATTTTGAGTAAACAAAGTTATGTTGGCAGCACTGATTTATTAAATCCCAGCTGTCTGTAAACAAATAATTACTTTATCAAATCTGTTTTGACGATAAATACCCACTTTTTTACTGTTTTTTCTTATCTTTCAAGTAATATTCTTGTTATACTTATCATAAAAGGATTTAGTGCGGTTGTATACGATGGAAAGTGATAATGAAATGATAGTAAACGACATAGATGAATTGTTTCCTGATATCCCCGATAATCCTCAACCGTCTTGTATAGATGACAAAGCAAATACGGTTTATTTCATTAATAGAGCATTTAGGTATTTATATACTTTTGTTTATTATGATATTTGTTTGTTATGTATGTATGTATGTGGTTTAGGTGCATAAATAACTATAACAAAACTCGGACTGCTGTCTTCATTATTACTTTTTCCTCATTAAAAAACATAATATGCTTATTCAGAGTAGAGCCCTTCATATGATTTTATAAATTCGCAACCTATAGAGAACCACTGCAAGAAAACTGGAATTCGCGCGATTTTCTAATATTTTGAGCATGCGCAATCATATGAATTGGCTCCAATCTGAATAGGCAGACTATGCTTTTCCTTCATAATTTAGGGCATATTTTTAGAAAAAATTTGTTTTGAAGTAGAGCAAAATGAGTCACATTTTTTAGGTCTGGCTGTTGGACCGTTAGTAAAATAGAAACTTACACTATGACAGTGAAACAGCACTTTATAATCAATATAGACAAAAACACTTAAACACTTAGACAAAAAAACCAAAAAACTCTCCATTAAAAAACAAAACATTATTAATATTAACCAAATGAACGCAATAACTCTAACTAACCAATCATACTAACGTAACTAACCACTTACGCATATAACTACTAACTAAATTTCATCCTAAAAATTAAATTAATAGAAAAAATCTTATAATTATTTAAATAAAATTAACTAATACAAATACTTATATTATATAAACATCATTTTCTTATAAAACCTATTCGCACAATTTCAGTTTTTTTTTAAATAAGTGGTTCCCTGTGGGTCGTGTGCAAAACAAGGTGATAAAATTTTCTGTAAAACGAGTTTTAAATCATCAAAATCAGATGATTATAACCAAAGTTATGGCTCTTTCAAACACACTAAACAAAATAGTTAATTTATGTAAAATTAACCATTTTGCATAAATGGTTTTCACCCATACAGCAATGACCACCCTCAATGCTACTTAAGTTTTATGATCCAACAAAATTTTTGTATTGAAACGAAACTTTGTGTACTTATTTATTAAAAAAGGTATACTTTTGTACTCACACACACATACAGACAGACAACTTTAAGAAACCACTCAGGAGGCTTTAAAAATATCTGAAACGGATAATTTCGGTTTTATTCCGGTTTCGGAAAATTAAAAATGCAGTTTTTGTAAACAGTTGCATAAAAAGTAGACCTATACAAAATAGACCTTAATTTAGTTAATGGTTCTTCTTTAATTTCCTGCCTTGTACTGATGAATAAATTCCACAGTAATTAGGAGGCGGGGGGTGTTAACCGGATGGGGGAGGGAATCACCATAAATATTACTTGGAAATATTAAATTTACATCCCAGGTTACGCTCTCAATTTATAGAAGATTATAGTTTAGATAAATTATCGCCAACTTTAGAATACTTTGAGCGGAACGGTTGCTACTACCACCCGAGGTGGTTCCCGCAGGGTTTATCCCTGATGAGCCGCAAGGCTCTAAACGGGCATTATCATTATTATTATCATTAAATTTACAAAGTGCAAAGTATTTATTAAAACTATTTAAAAGTTCCCATAAGTAACACAATAATAAAGTAAGTTACAATAATAAGTTGAGTTACTATTCAAGAGTATATACAGGGTGAAACATTTCAGATGCAACAACAATAAATTTCATAAATAAAGAGAAAACATAGTCCAAGATTTTTGAAAATATTACCCCTAGTTACCGCTAGAAAACTGACTCTTGTGAGTTCAAATTTTTCATTATTATTTTAACTATAGTAATTTAGTTACTTTTGATAACTTAAGTTATACAATACCACAATATTGCATATTGTAGAACACCGCATTAAATTCTAAAAACATTAACTTTAATATCCCTATGTTCCGATAATTATTTATTAAGCAATTATTTGACATACATCATAGATTTTAGTTAGAAACTACGGGAAAGAAATATACTTAAAAAACTTTATGATATATGTCAAACGATACCGTGATATAAAATAACCAAAATAAAATGATATTAGCATCAAATTTCTTAAGATTTAATGCGATTTCTAAATAGCAATATTACTTTATCTTATGATTTGAATTTTTAAAGTTAACAAAATTAGTATTTTAATAGTAACAAAATTAACTTATTTGCGTTATAGTTACCGAAATAATAACGGTAAATAACAATTTTGATCTCATCAAGATTTTTTTTTCGGCTTGAGACACATTTTTCCTATTAGGGGGCTATTTGTCCACTCTAGAGAAGGGTTACATTTAATTTGTCCTTGGGGGGATCCTAGTTTCTAAAGGGAGGGGAAGTGGGTGTTAACACCCGTACAATAATTTGGAATTACTATAAAAATGCCGTTTTAAAAATCTCATAACTTTAAGAGAGCAAGTTATGAGATTTTGCTAAGATTTAGAAGTGCTTAAATTTAGTGTAGTTTACCCCTTTCCTTTTTTTTCACCGAAGGCCCTTAACCATAGAAAACGAACTGAGATTACATTATACCTTCTATCTGTAGGATATATAAGGTTGAATTCACTTATCTAGTGTGGTAAAGAATCAAATACAATGAAATTCAAATTCTTAAAATTATCTTCTTAAATTGTGTTAAATGATAACTACTTGACATAGCCAGATACCAAAACGAGAATAACAATAAATTCACTCTTTAATCACCAGATAACGCTTTTCGCACTTAACACAAAAGTTTAGTCTATAGGAAAATTAGTTTACAACTTAGAAAACAATGGAGTGTGGAGTGGTGTAGCCCAGGGCTTGCGGCTATCTCCCCTACTATTCAACCAGTATAGGATCCCTTTGTCTATAACTCATCCTTTACATCTTATCTCAAGTCTTATTACCCTTCTAAGAGAACTCCTCATTCTCTTTATTCCAGATAACATTATCTTTATCGGTTTTTTCTTTTTTATTTAGCTTTTTTTAGTTTTATCATTTTCCAATAAAAAATATGGGAAGTTAGAAAAATAAATAAATATAACTTATGTTTTTTTTTTTAGTTCTAACGGAGTAAAAATAAAAGTTTTTTATTTTAAAGAAAAAAAGTAATAAAATAACTTTAAGTGATAAAAGTTATAAAAATGTGGTTTTAAAAGCAATACGTTAGTGGCAGAGACGGAACTAGAAATGCCCCTTCGCAAAGGGTGGGTTTTTAGGTTGATGTATTTTCATGAATATTTCCACGGAGGTACACTGTATCTTTTGACAAGCTGTAGAATACAGACGTGGATATGATCCCTAGGTAGTGCCTAACACCCCTCGGAACCATATCTAAGGAAGTCAAGCACTTAGAAATAAGATGGATTTGAATAGGGATAGGAGGGAAGTGTGAAAAGCGTATAAGGAGGAAAACTGTCTGAGTTTCATCATGTTATTGAAGTCTAACTCGTAAAAACCTATAACTAGATTTTTTTTAAAAAGTTGGTTTATAATAACTTCTATATTTTGAAAACATAGTTTGTAGGGCATGACTACTAATTAATGATTCCTGTTACTGCAAAAAAAAATAGGTAATTGACAACTATTATTTCACCAGCACTGACAAACCTTCTCTTTAACATGTTTTGTAGAGCAGTCTGTTGATGTTATTGAAGTCTGACTCGTATAACTAGATTTCTTAAAAAAGTTGCTTTATTTTGACTTTTATATTTTATAAACATTGGTCATAGAGCATGACTACTAATTAATGATTCCTATTACAACAAAAAAAAATGTAATTGATAACTATTTTTTCATCAGCACTGACAAACCTTCTCTTTAATATCCGTTTTGTAGAGCAGTGTGTTGATAAATGCATCAAATTTAGCAATCCATACTAAAATACATGATATGAGTGCGGTAACTCCATTTTTTACCTTTCCTCATTTATACTGTAGGTATAAATGAGGTTTAAGTTTGCAGTAAATATCCGAAACCGGGATTTCACGTGAATTATATGTTTCAGGTGATTTTAAGATCTCATGAATAATTTTAAAAAAGTTTTCTGTGTCCGTTATCATCTTAGTCCCCAGTCTATTTATCCTAGAAAGATACACTTGGTACAAAAATATATCCTTAGGTAGTGCAATCATTGGTTGTTTCATCTGAAAAATGTCTTATGACGTCATTAACTAGCAATAATGATAGCAAAATTTCGAAAATGTATAAAACGCGGAAAAAAGATTCGATCGATTTGAAATTCGGCACGCATGTTGTCATTTATATGACCTATACATATGCAAGTTGTCATATATATGACCAATGCATATGCAAGTTGTCATATATATGACCTATGTATATGCAAGTTGTCATATATATGACCTATACATATGCAAGTTGTCATATATATGACCTATACATATGCAAGTTGTCATATATATATGACCTATACATATGCATGTACCAAGTTTTATCTCATTGACAGCATTAGTTTCATTTTTATCAAATAACTTGTATACGATTTTAAAAAAAATGTAAAAAAATCAAATTAAGTCGAAATTTGATACAAATGTGTCCCTTATATAAGAAAGACGTTCTGCGGCACATTTGGTAAATTTTATATTCTAAGGACGAGCGAAGCAAGTCCGAAGTTCTCGTTTGAGTTCTTGAGGAAAATTCGGAGCTATCCCATACCCGGTTTTTTCAATAAACAGTTGAATTTTAAAATTTAAACATGTTATTTTGCAAAAATATGTCCTATACACATGCTATTGTGATTATAAATTCGTCAATGATTTTTCATAGTACGTCTGAATACTTTGAACTCATAGGATATCACCTAAACGAAAACCTACGTAAGAACATGTTTTAATGGTGACACTTTATTTGACCGTTTTTGGTATTTATTCACTAAATACACTTTACACGTCCTAAAAACATAAAATTTCATATGATTTTGTTAAAGCTTGAATTGTTAAAAAATCTGGTACAGGGTACCTCGGAACTTTTCCTCATTACATCGGATTCGCTATCTTCCCTGCTTCGGAAACGCTTCGCTCGTACTGAGATACTAAATGCATCCGTTTCATTCTCAGCGGTCATTCATACTGACCACGCTCAAAGCTACTTAACTTATATGATCTAACAAAAATCATGGATTTAATAGTTGCATTGGAACGAAACTTTGTGTACTTATTAAGTAAGTAAAAGTATACACCTGTACTAAATTTCAAATCAATTGAATCATTTTTTGATTTTTTACAATTTTTTAAAAAACGTACATAAGTCATTCCATAAAAATTAAGTTAATGCTGATAATGAGACGAAACTTGGCACATATGTTAGTCTTATACATAGCTACATAAGTAATTAATTTCAATCGGATCGCATAATGTTTCCGCGTTTTTTGATTTTTCAAAATTTTTGCTGAATAATTTTTGCGGGTTAATAAGGTCATAAAAAATGATTTTCCGAACAGCACTACAACAGCGGTAGATTGATTTTTCTACACAGTTTTAATTCTCTAGCATAAATACATTAGGAGCTACGATGATAACAGACACACACACACACCCACACAGACGGACAACTTTGAGAAAATTATTCAGGAGGCCTTTAAAATACCTAAAAAGGATAATTCCGGTTTCGTCCCGGTTTCGGATTTTTTTGCAAATACAATACTTTTCCTATAAACCTACGGTATTTATGAGGAAAAGAAAAAATATATGCATCCTTATTTTACTTTTAATATCGCCGTTTTAAAAATTATAATGAATGGGCGAAGAAATACAAAATGCAAATTACATCCAGGTGTTGTGAAAAAAATTGAAAACAAGACCCGTGGGTTACGCTCGTACGTGAAATAAAAAAATTGAAAGAATAACTCATGAATAAAACAACAGATTGACCCCCGTCCTGTTTGAAGAAGGTTACAAAGGGCTCCGCAGTTCTAGAAACGGGACGAGGTCAGCATGGGGTCACTACTGGTCCAACTTCTGGTTATTCAGGATATTCTGATCAGATTTGCTAGGATAGGATGTTAAGAAAGTTTTGGTATTCACTAGAAATTAATAATTTTCTTAATAATTATAATAACGATAGTAATTATAATTAATAATAATAACATTAAAATTAAAATTCTTCGGTTAGTGCTTGGTATATAACGTTCAAAGTGTTCAATACAAAAATCTGATTTTTTGGGCGTTATGAACATTTATACGAACTATAAATGTTTGCAGAGTCATTAATGGGTTAATGACGTTATAAAAAATATTTTCCACGATAGAACAACAAGACCTTAAGATTGATTTTCGTACTAAGTTTCAACTCTCTAGCATAAATATGCTTGAAGCTACGATGATAACGACACCCACATACGCACACACATAAGAACAGTAAAACAAATAGTTAGACAACTTTGTGAAAACCACTCAGGAGGTCTTACAAACACCTGAAACTGATGATTGCAGCAGCATCCCGGTTTCGGATTTTTTTTTTAAATCACAATACTTTTCCTATATATACCTACGTTATAAATGAGGGAAAGTAAAAACTCAACGAATTATGGCAAATGCAGCACTTCAGGTTTCTAATTTCTATGATAAACCTTTTAACTTTTGAGATCAATTTGGTCAAGACCTCTGCACACGCAGATAGCCTCAGTGTTAAAGCCGATAACTTCTGCCCCCTGGAGGCTGCCCATCAAAATATTGATCTGCTGGAGGACTATTCGTTTGAAGATAAACTTTGTTGACATTGTTGAATTAACCTCGACTGATTATGATCCAGGAGGCAAAGGTGCAGGGTTATCCTCTCTAAATATGCAGATTTAGATTGTTAAATAAGAAATTTAATCAAGAGGTTAATCATGGTTATCGATCATATAATTTAATGTCACCTTTCGTTTTAAAATTTTTGATCTAAATGAACCTTTTGGCAAATAGGAAATTTATTAACGCTGGTATACGTCTTGTTTTTAAATACTTTTTTTTAATAAATGTATTATTAACTTTATAACAATTATAGGTGTAACTATTAGTTTTGTAGGTTTCACTATAAACTTGTTTAGTGTAATATAATAGTTCACGATAAGTTTATGTTATAAAGGTTTGAAGATTTAGGTCTTCCGGAGGTGACTGTGTCAATGTAGATGAAGAATCCGACGTTTCGCTTCCACTATAGAAAGCATCTTCAGGGATGTAAAACATCATAGATGAAAACATAGCGCTCTTTAAAACTGAACTATTTCTGCAAAAATGCACTTCGAAACTCAGTTCAGTTTTGTAGAGCATTGTGTTTTCATCCATAGTGTCCTACATTCCTGAAGACGCCTCACACATTAGAAACGAAACGTCGGATTCTTCATTTACATTGACGCGGACACCACTGGAAGACCTAAATCTTCATGAAAATAACCGCGGAAACCTACGCAGTTATTAGTTATAAATTTTGTCTCAATAATAAGAGTAATTATTGTTCTGTTGGTTTTACAAAAAAATCGTTCGTTGTAATATGATAGTTTAGGATAATATAATATTAAAAAGTTTTTCTTTTAAATTGTGTTAGGCATGGCTACTCTTAAAAAGTGATGATATAAGTGTTGATATAGTTGTACAAAGCATTTGAATCAGTTATACAAAGCAGTTATACAAAGCAGTTGAAGCAGTTATACAAAGCAGTTATACAAAGCAATAGTTATACAAAGCAGTTGAAGCAGTTATACAAAGTAGTTATACAAAGCAAAAGTTATACAAAGCATTGAATACAGTTATACAAAGCATTTGAACCTCTGATACCTAGTGTACTAATTAATCAGAATAAAATGCCTCTGTCGGTGTAGATACATATACTGTTATGCTTTACTTGTGCTTCTTTTATAAAACGATTATAAGACCTAGCGCTGCAATTTATTGATGCAAATAATTTGGATAAAAAGATTTTTCAAAAAGGTCGAGTTCAAGTCAGAAGGTTAAGACGTATGCTTGTAAATTCACAAAAAAGTTATAGGTTAAGTATTACTGTTAAAATAGAATAAGGGCTTAATATTGGGAGCTTTAAATATGCTAGCAATGATAGAAGTGAGGTCTTTGTCTTGAATTAGGGTTCATCCTTATGTCTATGCTAATGTCCACCCCATTTCTAGCAGGTTTCTATGATTAATTGCATTCTGTTAGGGGTTTTTAGGATGTCCAGTGTGGGAAACTTTAGCTGACCGTTGAAACTGACCACTGGATTCACCCCTGTATCTACATACCAAGAACTTTCTTAGGGACAGTATACCCTATCTATTTCCCTGTAGGAATGACCCTTTATATTCATAATATGCATGATATCTTTGGCTCCTTGAATCACAACTTCTTATAAAGATTTATTAGGTGTCTTTTCATTGTGATCCTAAGAGCTTCCTTTAAGTTATTTTTTTTTTTAAAAAATCCTTTCACTTATTTATAAAAGTAGGAATATGATTATAAAGTATGACCGCACTAAAGGCAGTACGAATTACCTTATAACACAATTTGATTCTTCCTATAATTAGTTTTACAGGCTTTCGTCGTATGTATCTTAGTTTTGCAGGTAGAATGACTCAGGCAAAAAGTATGAACGTAAAACAAAATCGTAATGAAAATTTAAGACTTAATCGTTTTTACTTTTCCTCATTTGTTACCGTGGGTATATAGAGAAAGTGTTGATTATGCAAAAAATACAAAACCGAGATTATCCGTTTCAGGTGTTTTAATACTTCCTGAGTGGTTTTAACAAAGTTGTCTGTCTATATGCGTGTGTGTGTCTGTTATCATCGTAGCTCCTTGTGTATTTATGCTAGAGAGTTGAAACATGCAGAAAAATCAATCTATAGGTGTAGTTATGCTATTGGAAAATATTTCATTAAGACATCATTAAACCGCAATATGGACTCAGCAAAAATATCGAAAAATCAGAAAACACTGAAAAATGTTGCAATCAATTTGATATTTAGCACGCATGTGGCCATGTATAAGACTAACGTATGTGCCAAGTTTCATTTTATTATCAAAATTAATTCAATTTTTATCAAATGACTTGTGTACGTTTTTGTATGTAACGCTGTAGTTGTCCTATTCGGAAAATATTTTTTATGAGTCATTTAATAATGACTCAGCAAAAATTTTGAAAAACCAAAAAACGCGGAAAATTATGCGATCCGATTGAAAATTGACACGCATATAGCCATGTATAAGACTAACATTTGTGCAAAGTTTCATCTTATTATCAGCATTAGTTTAATTTTTATGAAATGGCTTATGTACGTTATTTAAAATATTGTAAAAATCGGAAAACAATCTAATTGAATTTAAATTTAGTACAAGTGTATACCTTTACTTAATAAACAAGTGCACCAAGTTTCGTTTCATTACGACTAGTATATCCATGATTTTTGATTAATCATAAAATTTAAAAAGCATTGAGCGTGTCTATAGCTGTATGGGTGACCGCTAAGAATGAATCGGATGCATTTACTATCTGAGGACGAGCAAAGCTAGTCTGAAGAGGTGTTGCAGTCTTGTATATTCTGAGGACGAGCGAAGTGAGTCCGAAGTAGGGAAAATGAGCGTAGCGAATCCGATGTGATGAGAAAAAGTTCTGAAGTACCCCGTACCCGATTTTCGCTCATATTTAAAGCTATTCTTATTACTCGTAACTGATCTAAATTCACTTATAATACCAAAATTGGCCACACTCTTTGTTATAAGGGACTCCTAAAAATAATACTCGAAAGAATGATAGAAAGACAAAACAGTAGAGGAATGCCTCCACTAGACTTTATAACTATAGGATTAAGTACGATCTCCACAGCCAATCATATTATGATTTAAAAACTCAAGCCGAGAGAAAAAATGATTGGAGAGCTGCAACAAACCAATCTTAGGATTGGTAACTCAAGAAGATGAGCTAAAATCGATGTTTAGACACCTAAAGTTCGGCCATATTATTTCTTAGGAATATCCAGTATTTATCTATCCATCATCCCTGAGCCGGATATTAACATCTTTACATGAAATCCTAAAGCGGAATTTGAAGATTATGAAACCCTGATGTCACTCTGGAAATCGGACAATCTAGAAAGTTACAAGTATAGATCTTTTGGATTTATGTAATTGCGCTGTTTGTAATGCTTGATATTGTTAAATTATTTATAATTTTATGGATTGAAATAAATAACATTAAAGTCAAAAATATACACTAAAAAAATGTATTTTGTTGACTCTTTTCATTTAGGATGTATTAACATTGGATTCAAAGTTGTCTAAAGTCACTAAAAGATGTCATAGCTCTTTGTATTCCACAATTCTTTGAATAAAACACAAAAACAAAAGAGTGTCTCCGACAAAACACAAAAAAATATAAAGAACAAGGCATGTTATTCCGCAAGATTAGACGCCTTTCGTGATGTTCTTCTGTTGTTAGAGCCGCCCGCGGGGGCCGCTGAGTCCTTTGTACCCGCCCCCGAGGGAGTTATACCACAATGACCGAGTTGATTAAAAAGCCCTTGTTGATTTGGAAACGGTTTTTTTTCACCGGCATTGTTGGGAAACCCTTGCTTGAAGATGTGCATAGACAGAAGCTCACAAGTTTCTTTGTTAGTGTTTTACTTTCCTCTAGTTTTTTTTTATTCATGCTTTTTACATCTTTTTTGTACCCTGGAGACATTACTAGGAGAGAAGATCAATCTCGGATGGTCGCCTCGTACATTGTCTCATCCTTAGTTAAATCGACCATACTAATACCCAGCATTTATGCTAAATCCTCTAAATATGTT
Organism: Microvelia longipes; assembly: GCA_018340805.1. Taxonomy (NCBI): domain Eukaryota; kingdom Metazoa; phylum Arthropoda; class Insecta; order Hemiptera; family Veliidae; genus Microvelia; species Microvelia longipes. Next base: position 32,029,553 of record JACMZG010000002.1, on the reverse strand, counting down.
TTTGTGTTAACACTTGAATAATTTAAACACTTCATCAGTACTTGAGGTGGTTTAAATGAAATCTCATATCGTCAGATTAACGCCGATCATTTTAACGTTTATGTGAAAACGTGTCACGTTAATATTGGATGAATGATCATAAAATTAAAGTGAGAAAAAAATCACCTTTCGCGATTTTTCAATGTCTCCCTAATAATACTTCGGTCCTCTGTATGAGAGATTCAGAAAGTGCAGTTAATTAAAATTTTACGTGTTGCAGTACACTTTAGTTACTCTATTGTGAAGTTTTTATAATGTGTTTGTTAAATTAAAATATTTAAGAGAGGGTTCAGATGATTCCATACAATGTTTTTAATATAAGTGATTTGAGGCATCATTGTATAAATAACATAAAAGATACTACTAAGGCAGTATATGATTAGTTTGTAAGAGATCAGCACTCAAGCAAGTTAGATTACAATTCCTCAACTAGCTCTATTACAACAGTTTCAGATCGCGCGTTGGTAGAGATTGGTGCGGACATTAAAATTAATGACACAGAAACAAAAATAGCAACTCTTTCCAAAACGAAGATTTTTTGTAGCAAGATAGGCACCGGAATTCTTGGTGAAAACTTTGTGGCAGGAATCCTATCGCTCGAGCAAAAAATGGTCGAGATGATTTGTGATTTTTTCGGGGATTACATTTTTTTAATATCCTCAAGAGCTAAGATACTACAACTCAACTGGACAGCGAGCAGCTTAACTAATCACGGAATTTGGATAAAAACAGTGTTTTTATCACCTCAAATTAAAATACCTCCGTTCCAATAAAAGGTGAGCGAAATTCTTGCAGCGCTAGAGAGATTCAGAGGAAGCAAGAGAAAACATTTTTATCTTATTTAATTGGAACTCTACATTTATCTTGCTCTTAATTGCGACATTTATCTTATCTTCCTCGACATAATTTAGCGCTCCTTAATTGCTTCCAAATGTTTTGTAATAGCCAGAGAATGTATTTTAAATAAATAAAAATCAGGTACAGAGTACCTCGGAACTTTTCCTCATAACATCGGATTCGCTATGCTCATCTTCCCTGCTTCGGACTCGATTCACTCGTCCTCAAAATATACAAGTCGTTAAATTTATACCACAACACGTATTCGGATTCGCTCCGCTCGTCCTCAGATTGTAAATAAATCCGCTTCATGCCAAGCGGGCACGCATCCATTAAATTTAAGCAGCTTATTGCGTAGTCTGTACCCGCTTGATGCTTTTATGATCCAAGGAAAATCATGGATGTACTTGTTGTATTAAAACAAAACTTAGTGTACTTATTCATTACGTAAAGGTATAAGCTTGTGCCAAATTTCAACTTGCATTATGTAAGTGCCGAATTGCAATTTTCAAATTGCTCTATTTTTCGGTTTTTAAAAAACGTTTACAAGTCATTCGATGAAAAAGAAACTAATGCTGATAATGAGATGAAACTTAGTACACATGTAGGTCTTATATGTAACTGCCAAAACTCAAATTGATCGCAACATTTATCCGCGTTTTATGATTTTTCGAAATTTTTGATACGGCATTAATGACGTCATAAAATATTTTCCGAATAGCACAACTGGACCTACAGATGATTTTTGTACAAAGTTTTAACTCTCTAGCATAAATACTCTGATGCTACAATGATAACAGACACACACGCACACATACAGACAGAAATCTTTGTAAAAACCACTTAGGAGGTCTTAAAACAGCTAAAACTGATAATTCTAGTGACGTCCTGGTTTCGGATTTTTTGCATTCGCAATACTTTACCTATATACCTACAGTATATATGAGGCAATGTAAAAATGAGAGGCCCTCTTTTTTTATCAAATGTTTAAGTTTCAGCGCTTGGAGGTCCCAAAAATCTAAAAAATATTGTATAAATGTTTATGTGCAATTTTCTTGTGAACTCGTTTCAGAAGTCAGACCGAATTAATTATACCAATAAGATGAAGTTTAGTACAAAGGATTAATGCGAGAAATAAATAAAGAACTTATTTTAGATTTTGTGGAACCTACACTAGATAACAAACTACTCGTTTACAAAAGCATAATAAAACCATCATGGTCAATGGTCATACGGTGTTGAAGTATTGGGTTCCACGAAACCTTCAAATCTTAAACGTATTTAAGTCCTTCAGTCAAAGGTCCTCCGCAAAATAGTTCAAGCTCCCTGGTTCGTATCTTACTTAACCATCCACAATGACCACAAAATTCCGTTCGTCAAAGACATTGTTTCCGCTCGATACAATTCCTTTCATTCCAAATTAGATTCCTATCCTAATCCTCTTGTCCAAACGCTACATTCCGGAACCATTCCTTCCAATCTTCCACGGCGCCTTCGACGACAGTGGCCGCGTGACCTTCTGTTCTGTTATAATCAATATTAATTTAAATGCAAAAACGCAAAACATTTCAGAAAATTCAACTATTCAAAAGTCAACTAATTTCTATTCCACTAAATTAGTTCATGCCAATTTTTTATATTATAAGTAAAATGTCAACATTTACCTAACCACGCCAAGGAGTATCACCACTGGGTGATTCCTCCTATCAAGATTGCCAAGTCACTTTAATCAGCATGAGCACTATGTCAAATACATTTATTGTAGACAATAATCAATAAAGTTAAAAAAAGAAAAGCGTCTATATTTGGTAGCATATTTTTATAATATAAGTCTAGTTAAGGAAATCTAACGCTTTCGAGGTTGACATCTAACAAGAGAAAACTTAATTGTTTTCATTGCAAGTGTAATTTATAGTATCTTAAATTCTCACATTTATCTAATTATTAATTCATTGAGTTTTGAGTTGTTAGTTTGAATCTTGTTATACGAGTTATTAGAACGAAATCATGATAACCCAGAACTAAAAGGTTATCTCTATTCTTGCATGGAGTCTATGTCTTAGTTACAAAAAGGGGTCTTTCCGACTAAGAGTTAGGTATTTATTAACACAATCTATTAACTGATTATTCAAAAATTCCACAATTCAAAATTTTAATTTTATGTTCTGTTATTTAGCTAATTGTTTAAATAATGTGTTTAGACATTCTTTCTGAAATTTTTTAAATAAAATCACGCTGATGACATCATTATGTCATAATGATGTCATCAGTATGACAGTTATGGAGTGAAAGGGATCGAATTCTTTCTCACAACTTTTCGACCGCCTGGATCGAAAAATATTTTAAATTTTACTCTTATCAAATTATATTTAAATCTCAAAACATTATAATACTCTACTTGTAATATTTCATTTCTAAAACATATATTTCATATTAATATTTTTTTCGAGGACTGTTACCTCAGTGTTAGAGCTTTTGTTGCTTTAAGACCTGGACTTCAAAAGTTCAAATCTAGTCGGGGAGGACATTACTTGAGGTCATCTCTTGTACTGTTCTCTCAGGCTTTCAGGTAAGTGCCACAAAAGAAAAGGTATTATCACATTACCTTCGACGTTGCAAGCGGTTTTTCTCGCTATCGGGTAGTACTAGAAAGAGGAATGAGCCAAATCAGTGAGACTATCAGAACTAGTGAAATTAGTCAAACTAGAAACAGTTGGGCTAGATTGGAGCTAGTGGGACTTTAGATATAGTATATTAGACAAACTGTGTATTATTCACTAGTGCAGCCCAAAGAATATAATAGGTATAGAATGTCGGAAGGTACACGAGAGAATCAGACAGAGGGTAGAGGTGAACTCGGTGCTGGCATCTAGCGGTAGTTCTGAAACTATATCATTCTACCCACTTTTTAAGTTAGTATTATGAAATCATCTCGTTCTTCATTACCATTTCAACGACACGAGTATCTACTTGACATTAGTCATTATTATATATAAAACAAATGTTGGGATTAATCAATTTAGTGTCAGAAGTAGTTTTCTGAAAATAAGACGACAGTGGCGCATCCTAGTAGGTATGGTGAAACTACCAAATTATACTCTAGCTTTCCTGTTAGCTGGGTACGAAACTAACCTATTTTTGTCCGAAATTATGAAGTCCAGGGGCATCTTTTTTTATGCTTATGTTCTTTGGTGCAGCCATGAAAAGGGAAGGTAAAAGTACTGATAGTTTCACTCTATTCTGCATAAATTCGTGTGAATCATTTCTAATTACGGTCAGTAGAGTGAAATTTTGTAAAAAAAAGCGATTATTTGTACCTACTAGATAAGATATTAATATAATTATAATCTTGATCTTGAGTTGATATATGTCTCACAGATTGTGATGTAACCTTGTTGAATATCCTGTCAACTCTGATATCCTGAAAGTTGGATTTAGATGAACATTCCTGACCAATCGAGAGATTGCACTCCCTACAAAGTTTCCTCTGACCTATAGTTGTTCCTAATCTATTTGTCATAGTTTAAATTTTTGTAGTTTTAATACTCCGGACTTAATTCTGAAAAAGTGTAACTCTCTCTGAAATCTCGCTAAAAATTAAAAACTCAGCTATGGGCTCTTTGTTCAATATTTTTTCTGATACAGACATTACTAGTTAATCCTAATAAATCCTATTCATCAAGGACATCTCATTTCATCTGAATGGCGAAGAATAACGACGCTAATTCAGTATCAATGATAACCTATGACCTATAAAGACAATAGGTGCGTTTACACGTGCGGATAATTGGTCAAGCCTTAATATTTATCTAGTTGATCCATCGTACATATGAGATCGCCTCGATCAGATCTGTGAGCATGCAATGACTCAAGAAGCAGCTGGATCGTCAAACCGTTTATAAGCGCTTTCGAGATTTTCGTGTGATGGCATGTATAATAGCACCTATTACACACTTGAGCCATTTAGGTAATTAATCATTCAATACATCTAAATCTGCAACAGCTATTGATTTATTTGAATCTCGAAGCATCATGGCTTTGTTGAGATAATAAAAGATAAATGAGAATGGATCCGGTATCTTTTTTTTAAAAAAAAATGACTGATTTCATTCCAAGCCAAAGAGAGGCTGTTTGTTTTAACACTTAACTTTTTAAAAAAATACAAAGTGGTTATTAATATTAAGGATAAGATACGACAAGGACGGGTCTAACAAGCTATCACAGCGTTTGATAATTTTTTTCTCTCTTTTGGTTTATTATTTCCTCTAAGAAGGATGGAAAGTTGTAAATTTATGAAGATGGAGTTGTGTTAAAAAGTTATCTGACGTCAAGTTTCCCCAGCAAAGAAAGGCCCAAGAGTTCGGTCGGAGGTTTTTTGTTTCTTAATTAAAACTCTCCCTAGAGCAACCAGATACTAACGAGCCAACGCTCATTTGTTTTAACTCTTAGACCACTATGTAGAATAAACACTATCTTTCCTTTTCATTTTTTTAAGCTATTTGACTACTTGACACCAAGAAAAGACTTAGTTCATCAAACTTTTTCCCTTGTGCACCCTAGAGTGCAAGATGCAAAAATAAGGTTTGATAGACTATTTGTACAAATTTATTAAGATGGACATAAAATACCTTTTAATAAAAGGATTGATAAAATATAAAATTAGCCCATTTTATTTTTAATGTCAAATAGCTCAGCTTACACCATAAAATAGTTCATCGTTGAGTCCATATTTTTAAATGTTAATTTTGTTATGCTTTATAATTATATAACATAGGTCTATGGTCATTAGATTGGTATCCCTATCTCGCAAAATTTTTTCAATATAATGACTATCTAATAAGTACACATGTCATTCTTATTCCCTTATAAATATTTTTTTGGTTTTAGATAAGAGTAATTCTAGCTCTAGCGATCTCGAAATGGTTTTATTTGATTTAGCATTTCAAAAATATGATA
>JACMZG010000002.1:31996221-32018721 GCA_018340805.1 Microvelia longipes | reverse complement strand
AAACTGAATTAAACATAAAAACTAAAGATATTCAGACCTGGCGGGACAGAATGTAGAATTAAGGATTTTGGGTGGGGACAATATTAATTAAATTTAAATTGCCTGGAAATATTCAATCTCTATAACGGTACAGAATGTGGAATTAGGGGTTTTGGGTGGGGACAATATTTATTAAATTTTAATGCCTGGAAATATTCAATCTCTAACGGTAACAGAATGTGGAATGAGGGGTTTTGGGTGGGGACAATATTTATTAAATTTTAAATGCCTGGAAATATTCAATCTCTAACGGTACAGAATGTGGAATGAGGGGTTTTGGGTGGGGACAATATTTATTAAATTTTAAATGCCTGGAAATATTCAATCTCTAACGGTACAGAATGTGGAATTAGGGGTTTTGGGTGGGGACAATATTTATTAAATTTAAATGCCTGGAAATATTCAATCTCTAACGGACAGAATGTGGAATGAGGGGTTTTTGGGTGGGGACAATATTTATTAAATTTTAAATGCCTGGAAATATTCATCTCTAACGGGACAGAATGTGAATAGGGGTTTTGTGGGACAATATTATTAAATTTTAAATGCTGAAATATTCAATCTCTAACGGTACAGAATGTGGAATTAGGGGTTTTGGGTGGGGACAATATTTATTAAATTTTAAATGCCTGGAAATATTCAATCTCTAACGGTACAGAATGTGGAATGAGGGGTTTTGGGTGGGGACAATATTTATTAAATTTTAAAATGCCTGGAAATATTCATCTCTAACGGGACAGAATGTGGAATAGGGGTTTTGGGTGGGGACAAATATTATTAAATTTTAAATGCCTGGAAATATTCAATCTCTAACGGGACAGAATGTGGAATTAGGGGTTTTGGGTGGGGACAATATTTATTAAATTTTAAATGCCTGGAAATATTCAATCTCTAACGGTACAGAATGTGGAATTAGGGGTTTTGGGTGGGGACAATATTTATTAAATTTTAAATGCCTGGAAATATTCAATCTCTAACGGTACAGAATGTGGAATGAGGGGTTTTGGGTGGGACAATATTTTATTAATTTTAAATGCCTGGAAATATTCAATCTCTAACGGACAGAATGTGGAATTAGGGGTTTTTGGGTGGGACAATATTTATTAAATTTTAAATGCCTGGAAATATTCAATCTCTAACGGGACAGAATGTGGAATTAGGGGTTTTGGGTGGGGACAATATTTATTAAATTTTAAATGCCTGGAAATATTCAATCTCTAACGGGATAGAATGTGGAATTAGGGGTTTTGGGTGGGGACAATATAATTTTAATATAAATAGAAGGGGGCCTTATTCTATAAAAGGTTACATAAGGGCATGTCATAGAAAAAGGACCCCCCAAATGAATGAGGGGGTCCCTATTCTATAAAAGGTCATATAAGGGCATGTTATAGAAAAAGGACCCCCCAAATGAATGAAGGGGTCCCTATTCTATAAAAGGTCATGTAAGTGTATGTTATAGAAAAAGGACCCCCCAAATTAATGAGGGGGTCCCTATTCTATAAAAGGTCATATAAGGGCATGTTATAGAAAAAGGACCCTCCAATTGAATGAGGGGGTCCTATTCTATAAAAGGTCACATAAGGGGTCCCTTTTCTATAAAAGTACCGCCGTTTGTTTATAAAGAAAAAGGATGTCATCCTCTTCATTTAAGATTCTTAAATCTGACCTATTTTATCTGCATATTTGTCCCCTCTACTATATCTGTTTGGGATATAAAACAAACCGCTTTACTTTTGACACAATATAATTGTGACACCTAAGAAATGTAACTAGTAAAATGTAGTAGTATGAAATGATATATGTTTTGCTTGCCAAGCATGATGGCGGTAAGAGAGCACCGCTCGTCTCAGGTACGTACTTCACATTATATTCTTCGGAATTTTAATTGAAGGTCAGAGTGAGTTCAGGCTCTGTCAGCGCCCTGATGAGTTAGACGTAACGAAACAGAGTGGGACATGACATTATGTCGAGCCATTAATGATGACGAATGTCGAATGATGGATGGAACAGTTCCCAGATGTAGCATTGAATTTTGCTTGTTACATTTCCTAGGTGTCTCTCGCACAATTATATTGTCAACTATTCATGTTTTGCAAAACTCGGTAGTATCAAATGATAAATGCTTTACTTTTGGTTGTACTTAACAATTTTAGAACCTTTAGACCTAAGGGGGGGGGTGTCCTATTTAAGACAGAAGATCCCAACAAGTGTATAGCTCCTCAGAAATGAATATCGTCTAATATCTATATCATGATAGAAATGTTTCTAATAATGAGCCACTTTTAGTATAGATGTGTTGAAAAGGTAGACTGAATGGCTAAAATGTTATTGAGGGGTGTATTTAAATTTTAATGTACAGGGAATAATAAGAGAAAATATGAGGTTTATATAGCAGGATATATATACATGTGGGAGTGGCAGGGTGTAGGTTGTCAACAAGTACATTTGTGGAGTGAGTGTGCCGGTGTACTAAAAGTTAATCTAGTTGATTTTATTCTACTAGAACACGGGGAGGTTAGAGTGTGTGATACTATTAGCATCCCTTTAGTGCAAGGGAAAGAGTGTTAAACACTCGACACAGTGTCAAAGTGTTAGGGGTTAGGAGGTGGTTCACATTCAACCAATAGCACAGTTTGAGCACACGCCCCCTCGTTGTCATGACTCCCCTCCCAATGACCCCCCACCTCAACCCCTGGGGTGGGGGGTCACGCCCGGCCTGGCCTCGGGGTTCAGTCCGCTATGAGCCACCTCGGTCTTAAGGTGTATGTACTACCTTTGATTCACGTGTAATTATTGTATTTTACGTAAATTCGCGTTGTAGTATATTTACTTCCTGGACTTTCTGGTGTTATTTATTCGAGTATATATTACTTAAAGTTGAATATACTTAGTATATATTAAAGTGAGGCAGTTATGAGTAGAATTTAATTTAAATTTATTAATAGTTTTAAGAATTGAGAAGAAAAGTTAAAATTTACAAAGTGAAGATTCATATGAACAGTATGACGTGATATCTCTCAAGTATTTGTCTTACTTAAACATAGTGTTCATCATATTTCAAGATCTTGGAGTCCGTAGAGGAATTCAAAATTTTGGTTCACGGAGGAACCGGAGGGGGGCTGGGTTACGACCTGGCCGACCTTCACGGTTGCTACAGGGGTTTAGCGCAACCGTGGAGGGATCCCGTACCACTAGGAGCCACCACTCCCGGAGGGCCTCTAGTGGCCACCGCGGCCCAACCGGAACCGCCGGACGCGGGACAGCCTCATACACCGGGAACATTAAGTACACAATCCGCCGGATCGCAATCGGATAAAAATCAAAATATTGAGTGCGTCGTCTGCGGTGACAAATCATCTGGGAAGCACTACGGACAGTTCACATGTGAAGGTACTTCATTGTCTCATACATTTTTATACAATTGTTTATATTTTGACTCTTCCTTATCTACTGCTGTAAGTATAAGGAAAAGTGTTTTAAAATTACAAACTTTATAACTAATGCCCCTACTCAAAAATCCACATGATAAATTCGTTTAATATTTATTATTATAAATGCAACAACTATAAATACGTACGTAACAAATATCAATAAACGAAATGTCCGAGAAATAATATGATGATAATGTCCAACAGCTTATCATCCCTTCTCATTATTCTAAAAAAAATAAAAACAATATGAAAAAGTTGTAAATCTTATAAATTAGTCACTATGATAATAATAACCATAGTCACCAAATAATAACCATAGTTATTAATTTTAAAAAAATCTGTAACACGCCAGTGCAATACTAACAAAAACGCTAAATCCGGAATAAAAACATTTTTTTTTTATTTTTAAGATTTCTTACATCGACGGCGACATGACTATGACAAAAGGCTGCAGAGGTATACCATATAGTCTTAAAATTCACAAATGGTGACTTTGTGCTCTAACCCTTCACAAATTATGATTCTTAGCTATTTTGCGAAGAAAATGCTCAAAAAGATAACAATATTAATAATAAAAAGGATACTTAACACTCCGTGATAAATATTAATTGTTTGTTAAGTACTCGCGTGTCAAGCTCTTATAAAAACATAAAAGTCATACACAATAAACTTTTGTAAAAGGGGTGACACAAAAAAAAAACTCATAACAAATTAATTATGTTGTAAACCCTTAATTTAATTACGAGTAAAAGAAAAAACACCTATCTTGATTAGGGTTCTTTAATTAAGGGGGTTTACCTTAAGATGTAAGGGTCACTTTATTAGGGTTAGAGACAATGGCCGGTTAGGGATATGATCTTAATTTTTTTATGTAGGTAGGGTGACTAGAGGCTTATTATATTATCACTGAAGGATGGTGAACTTTATTTGGACTTAATAGATCTGTGAAATAATAATATTAAACATTAGCTTCATACAGACTAATAATGAATAGATAAAAAACAATTATTTAGAATTGAATAAATTAGGAATCTATTAAAAGAGTTATAATGCTGATGATTAAATTTAACTAATAAATTAGGAATCTATTAAGAGTTTAATGCTGATGTTTAAATTTAACTAATAAATTAGGAATCTATTAAAAGTTTAATGCTGATGATTAATTTAACTAATAAATTAGGAATCTATTAAGAGTTATAATGCTGATGTTTAAATTTAACTAATAAATTAGGAATCTATTAAAAGAGTTATAATGCTGATGTTTAAATTTAACTAATAAATTAGGAGAATCTATTAAAAGAGTTATAATGCTGATGTTTAAATTTAACTAATAAATTAGGAGAATCTATTAAAAGAGTTATAATGTTAATCTATAAATGGTAATAAATAAATTAGGGGTAATTTATTAACAATAAACTATGCTTTATTAACTAAATGCTAATAAATAAATTAGGTATCTATTATAAAACAATTGAAGTGCTGATGTATAAATATTTTTTAATAAATTGGGGATCTATTAAAAACATATTAAACATATTTACCATTAAACATATTACCTTAAGGTAATAACATGTACATATCAATTTTTATATCGATTAATACTGAATTTATAAATAATATTTTATTTGATACTACTGTGTTTTGTCAAATAGCGTAGATGACACAACGTAAATGAGCAAAAAATATACACCTGGGAATGTAATGCGATGCTAATCTAGAATCTCACAGTTCTAGTATGTAAAAATGTTAATTATTAAATTAGGGATAAATTAAAAAAGTTGATGTTGTATAGTTTTATTGTTAATTTTCTATAACGAGTGAGGTCTTATTCTTGAGTAGCACATAATCGACTTACGTTTTAACTAGTTTTTTCTACCATACACTCTTTCTATAAATGAATTTTTGTCTTAGCATAAATGCTGAGGTAATATTATTTAATTAAGTTATAAATAAATTGTAGTAATAAATAACTAGCTCAGTAAATAACAAGTAAGTGATAAATAACGAGCTAAATATTAAGCTCAAGGTAAACCTGAGCTCAAAATTAATTACTGCATTATCTCATTTCAAGTAAACTTATGTATTTACATTTTCTATTTTCCTCCTATTAAAAGACCTATCGTTGAACATATAAACAATAAACAAAACATAAAAAAATGAAGTTTTTTAAGTCCCTATATTGTGATTAAGTTGTCATCATATGAGTTGTCGCGTGTTCTTCGTTCCCGTTGGCCTGGTTTTTTTTTACCTTTTTTCGATTCTAAAAAATTAAGTCCTCTTAGATAAGTTCTTTGATGTTTTTTTGTTTATTCTTAATTTTTTCAATTTATGGCTTATCAAATTAAATCATATGGTGTAAAACTTTCCCTGCCTGAAATCAACCACAGGATTGCTTCTCTCATAAGTTTTATAAAGTTTATTAAAAGTTTATTTAAACTAAACTGACTAACAAATTAAATTATAATTTGAACTTATATAAGAGAAGAACGACTTCAATTCTACGATGTTTAAATAAATAGATGTTTAGATAAATAGATATTTAGATAAATATATATTTCAATCCATTTAGATCATCTTCAAGTTTAAAATGTAAATACTACAAAAACTACAATAAATAATAAAAAAATAACAATAAATAAGAAAACTTCAACAGACGTAAACTATATTTTTTAATGAATTATAATATTTATTATAATTTAAAAAAAAATTGTCAAAAGTAAACAAAATTTCTTTTGGGTAAATATGTTAAAAAAAATAATTGTAGGGCCTTTATAGGTAAGAGATTTTAATTATATTTATATTATTTAACTGATTCAGTAAATAATAGGCTATGCTCTCTGTAGTATATATCTCTACGGTGTCACCGACTTTGATTAGCTTAAGGCCAAAATACTTTGTTTGCAAAGAAACCGCTAGGGGAGAATATTTTTGTAAGAACCGTATTTTAGGGAAAATCTTGATTCTACAATATTTTTAGTGAAAGTTACTCTATTTCCTTTTTAACAAAGAAAAGTAAGAAAAAGTAATAAAAATATTATTTAATGCTGTTTATGTTTTTAAAGCTGTAAAGTATTTTACTAAATTTAAAAACATTTATTAAAACTGCCAACATCCTAAAATGTAAATTACGGTTTTTCTTAAATTAAATTTTGTTTGTATTTTAAAAGGGTTAGGTGATATTTTTTCAACAGGGGAAAGCGTGTTGGAAAGGTTGTGTTTACGATGGGGTGTGCTAAGTGATATAAGGCCTGATTAGCATTAGCATAATATAGAGCAAATAGCACACTGTATCTACACTGTTATAAAGCCGAGTGCCACCTGTAAAGCCGCTTTAAGCTCTAATAAATCTCTGATTAACTTCTTTCCCAAACAAAGTTTTTATATGATACATGTTTTCCTTTTTTTTCTGGTTTAAGTTTTTTCTATTATGTATTGGTGAGAATTTCATTAAAATTTTAGATCAAAATTTGAATAAATCTTTTTAATGGTTTAATCAAAAAATCTACTTTTAGCCTTAAAATGTTCAAATCATTTGACATAACCTAACACAAACGTGAGCCCTTTTTTCATAAAGGAGAAATTATCTTAAATAAACATACGTTTATTACCTACCTTTAAAAACCTATATTACCTACCTTTATTTTGGTATTACCTTTATATACATATATTACCTATCTTTATTTTGGTATTACCTTTATATACATATATTTCCTATCTTTATTTTTTATTACCTTAATATACCTATATTACCTATCTTTATTTTTTTATTACCTTTATATACCTATATTACCTATCTTTATTTTTTATTACCTTTAATAACCTATATTACCTACCTTTATTTCTTTATTACCTTTATATACATATATTCTCTACCTTTATTTCTTTATTACCTTTATATATTGTGACCTATATTACCGACCTTTATTTTATATTACATTTATATACCTACATTACCTACCTTTAATTTTTCATTGCCTTTATATACCTATCATTAAATATTAACTGACTAACTTTGAATAATGAGAGTGACTATTTTCAGAAGGATTTTCTGACTGTAGAGTGAGGGTTTTCATAACGTATATTTTAATAGGACAGTTATAAAATTATAAAGGCTCATAGCGTATTTTTCAGTATGATAATTTTAAAATTTAAGGGCTTACATAGTTTTAAAACCAACATATATTATATGCAAGAGTCAGCAATGGCTTGGTCTCATATTGTGCTATTTATAAAAGCTTCTACTCTTACATTTATCCTTGGGTCAAAAAATATGCTTTGCGCGCCGCAGCTATTAGCTATTATCCTTCACACATGATAGAGTGTAAAATACTTACATTCCTATTGTATATAAATGTAAAATGACCCAAACCACATTTCCCTTCTTGTCTGAAGTTTTTATTCTTTGTTTTTGGTTTCAAAAGTTATGAAATGTTCTTTATGCGGATGGTATAGCACGCGTAGAATAAAGATCGATCAAACGGAATTGACCTCTTAGGTAACTGTAATCACAGTCAAATGAATTTTCAAGAATTAAACAACATTTTGTGGACCAGAAATTATTAGTGTAAGTTAAATAGTTCTAGCTTGACATAACGTTATTCAAAGATGTCTGTCTGAATATGTGTGTGTGTCTATGTGTGTATGTTTATATGTGTGTGTGTTTTTTATCATCGTAGCTCCCAGTGTATTTATGCTAGAGAGTTGATAGTTCGTACAAAAATCAGTCTATAGGTTTAGTTTTGCTATCCGGAAAATAATTTTTTTTGAGGTAGTACGTAATTGAGCACTTTATTGGACCGTTTTTAGGATGAGAAGCGAATCATTATTGTTATAGGAGGTTATTTAGTACTTTTCACCTCCGAGAACAATAATGAATGTAAAAAAAACTCCTAGGACGTAAAAGTAATTTATATATTGCCGCCATTACTGTAATGTAGTGTGTTCAAAAAAACAATCTGTGTAAAACCTTCATGAGGTTTCTTTAAAAACGGTCATTTTGTTTCTGTTTTTGTTCGTAGACTAGTTTTTTTTCGTTTTAAAAAGATGTTCTAATTGACAATTTTTGTGTGTTTATTTGTAAAGATTTTACATTTTTGAGTAAAAGTGTGAAGCTATGGATGAATTCAATGACTACGATAATATGGAGTTAATTGGACGTTTGTTTTTTCAATTAAGTATATAGCGCAGTTTATTTAATGAGTGCTACCTCAAAAAAAATAGTGTATGCCATCCGGCTGAGAATGTCTTTATGTCTTGGCAATTTTTTCCGACTCGCTTCGCTCGTCGGTTAATCTAATTGCCGTGATATAAAGACACACTTCTCAGTCTTATGGCATAAATAACTATTATGACGTCATTAACCCGCAATAATAGCTCACTAAACGTTTCGGAAATTATAAAACGCGGAAAAATATTGCTATCGGATTAAGATTTGACATTTATGTAGCGAGCGTCCAAAGTAGGGAAGCTGAGCGTAGCAAATTCGATGTAATGAGAAGAGTTACGAGTTACTTCCAACCCGATTTTTTTACTTTTTCTTGCTTTTTACTGTAAGTTTAAGTTAAAAGGAAAAGTATTGCGTACATCCTAACAATTTAAAACCGATATCTCACTCCAATCACGCATATATTCTATTTTCTAGAACGTAATAAAGTTTCTTAAATGATTTTGGTTAAACACCAAAAATTCTTTTTGAACTTCATATTAAAATTTTTAACTTTTGCGCGAAACATATTTGTTTAAAATAATTATTTGCTGTAAATAAATTTTTGGAATATTATTAGATATTTAAGCATTCCAAACATTGGGTCTTGACTAAATTTTTGTTTGTAGGCTTTAATTTCCCAATCTAGGGTTTTGTCTGACAACCACAGTGTATTCGTATATTAGGAAAAATAACGTTAAAATGTATTAAGTTTAATTCTTTTGGAATTAGCTGTATATTATGTACTCCCTCGCTTATTTTGAAAAATTCCACATGTTTTCATAGAATTGGATTTATTAGCGATTTATTTCATAACTCATGATGTGTATAAGACTTTCAATATACACGTTGTAATTTATATTTTTACCAAGCGTATATATCCTTATATTTTTATAAAATTAGAAAACATTGTTTAAGATTGAATATTGTAGCCGTGTACTGGCCCAAGAAGGATATTGGATTCCTGTCCTTGACGGCCTAGAGCCCACGGATACCTCCAACCCGTACCTCGTCCTATTCTTAATATCTCATTTTACACTTCGCGAACCCAGCTTCAAAATGCAGTACAAAAATATTTAATTTTTAACTCGAATCTAAAAAAAAATTATAAGGCATCTAAACAAATATCCTATTATATTTAGTTCCAAAATTATATTTGTTAGGCATATAAAAAAAACTTTCTTATTATTTTTAGGTATGTAAAGAAATACTGTCCTGTTATTTTTAGTCCCAAAATAATATTATAAAGCATCTAAAAAATACTTTTCTTTAATTTTAAGTTCCTTAATGATATTATAAGGCATTTAAATAAATATAATTTTATTTTTAGTTCCAAAATAACATTAAAGGCATCTAAATAAATATTAATTTTATTATTTTTAGTTCCAAAATACATTATAAGGCATCTAAATAAATATAATTTTATTATTTTTAGTTCCAAAATAACATTATAAGGCATCTAAATAAATATAATTTTATTATTTTTAGTTCCAAAATGACATTATAAGGCATCTAAAATAAATATCATTCTATTATTTTAGTTCCAAAATAACATTATAAGGCATTTAAATAATTATAATTTTATTATTTTTAGTTCCAAAGTTACATTATAAGGCATCTAAATAAATATCATTCTATTATTTTTAGTTCCAAAATAACATTATAAGGCATTTAAATAAATATAATTTTATTATTTTTAGTTCCAAAATTACATTATAAGGCATCTAAAGAAATGCTGTACTATTATTTTACACTAACTACTGTAGTTGGGAGCAGATTTCAGCTACTTCAATTGTTTTTGTAGAATAGGCGGTGTGCTAATTTAAGCTTCCATTGAATATAGTGATGTGCCAAATTGTGCTACTGCTTTTGTACTTTATTTAGGAAGTAGCCAATTTTTAAGAGTACAACATTTGTTTTTAGAACATTGTGGATGTGCCAATTTCAAGTATACTGCTGTGTTATATTGTATTACAGTCGATATGCCAATTTCAGCTATACTGCTGTATCATGTTTTATTATAGTCGATGTGCCAATTTCAGCTGTACTGCTGTATTATGTTGTATTATAGTCGTGCCAATTTTTGGTAATGGTGTTATAGAGAAGATGATGCGTCAATATTAATATCTACTGAAGTTGGCGAAGTACTAATAAAGAAAATAACAAACTATTTAATGATTCAGTTCACCTTTGTTAAAAATCAAGAAATATACTTGTCCATGATATTCAGTTGACAAGTTATAATTGTAACTGGTGAGTGGGATTGATTCTGTTAATAGCTTTCTGTCTCCAGTGATGCCAACTAAACAAGCGTCCATTTGTCTTGGGCTTTAATTAGAAGTTATATCGTCTTTATTATACTGAACAGGGTTTCACGTCATGTATTAGGCAGGTTCTCCTTCAAATTATATAAGAAATAATAAACTTTATTGAAGACTTTAAGAAGAGTCGTTTTTATTGACTAAAAATGCTATCAAGGTTTAGTGTTTTTGGAGAATTGCTATCGCGTAATAGCGGTTTTTTAAATTGCTATCGGGTCATAGTGGGTTTTTCGGAAATGCTATTGAGTTATATCGGGTATATGCGGAAATGCTATCGGGTTATAGCGTTTTTTTAAATTGCTACCGGGTTATAGCGGTTTTTTTAAATTATTATCAGGTAATACCGGGTTTGTTGGAAATGCTATTAAGTTATCATGGGCATACACGGAAACGCTATCAGGTAATAGCGGGTTTGTCAGAAATGCAATTGATTTATAATAGGTATATGCGGGAACGATTTCGGGTAATAGCGGGTTTTGTCGAAAATGCTATTAATTATAGCGGGCATATACAGTAACACTATCGGGTGATAGCGGGTTTAGCGGAATCACTATAGGGTGTTAGCAGGTTTTTTGCGGAAACGCTATCGAGTAATAGCGTTGTTTTTACTGATTTCAAGTAATATTTAGCACGAGATAAACTAATTAACTAGTCAAGAAATACTGATTTTCACTAATCATATCCATGAGTTTGCTTCTTTTATGCTTCGAACCAAATTAAATTGATTAGGATCTAAGAAAAATAATTCGTGAATTTACCTGTTTCAATAATTACTTTAAATGATTGGTAAACAAAACTTACCAATAGTCAGATGGAAGCATCTTGATAGGTCTGATAATAATTTCTCTTGTCCTGTTAATGTTTGCTTCTAATTGAAATTCATACTTAGACTTATTTTAAGTTTGAAGTCATAAGAAGAAGGTAGGATGAAGTTGGTTTCATCTAAGATTATCTGTTCCTCATCAGTTTGTTTTTTACGTCAATTATTTTAATCATTTCAAATTTATCTTTGTCTAGATCTTATATCAAATTTACTTTTTTGCATATCTAATATAGGATTCTCAAAATCCTTCAAATCAAAGTCCTTTTAGAATCAATGGAATCCAATAACTGTAAGTCTATAATTCATCTGTTAACTAAATAAGATAGAAACTACCATAAAATTTGTACTCTAAACTATCTTCAGTGAAAAAAACTGTATTCATCGGAATATTTTATTGAACTTTCTCTTGTAGTAAAGTTCTTCAGAATCCGGACAAGGATTGTGATCTTCTGGTTATAAAACTTTTTTTTTTCTAAAAGGATCCTTGTGTCCTGGGTTAGAATATTTGCAAGGTGCATTCACATGCATTCCAGACTCCCTTCTTGTTTCTGTGAAGTAATAAATCCTTTACAAAATCTTGAATAGTTTAGAGTAGAGAACTTAAAAAATAATTTAATAACGATTTTGGTAAACTGTATACTTTTATATGAAAAGTTTGGTACTAACTTTTAAATAAAAAATTTCATAGAAGGGAGTGAGAGAGATCTAAAAAGTAAGATACTTAATAGGGTTTGAACGAATTTCCTTTTTGGCGAATTTTCAAACAAAAATGAGCTTATGAGATTGGGGCCATGGAAGAGGGGATGGATTTTATAGGAGGGAGGAGCATACTGATCAAGCATATTTAAATATTTTTGAGGTTTATATATGTATGTATATGTATATACATGTAAGTATGAGATTTTGTTCCTAGATGTTTCTATGGGCTAAGATAACTATCGAACGCTTTCTCGGATAAAAATGAAACTTGGTACATTATCGAACTTGTTAATGATTCGAACCCTATTGTTTATACATAAGTGACGTCATTAACCCACAATAATGACTCAGCGAAAATTTAAAAAAATCATATACCTTAAAAAATTGTCTTAATTGTGCTAAAATTGTATATATGTATATGTACTAATATGGTTAACACATGTATGAAGTTTAAACTTGTTTTTCTCTTGTTTATGCTTTTCGCTACTTTTAGCAAAATAGGCCTAAATGTTAAAATAGCTGAAAACTGAAGTTAAGCCTAAAAAAGTAGCTTATATAAGCATTCCGGAAAAAATTTGATATAAGCTTTGCCAGGAAAAAAGGTGACTTGACATAAGCTCTGCCAGAAAAAATGTGGCTTGATATAAGTCAGCTTGATATGGCTTTGATACAATGCCAGGAAAAAGTGGCTTCGCATAAGCTTTGAGAGGAACAAAATATATTGCATGAGCTTTGCACGGAAAAAGATTGCTTGACATAAGTTTTCCAGGAAAAAGTGGCCTGTCCTAAGTTTAGTAAAATGTTGGATTGATTTGATATACTAAACTTTCAAAAATATTGACGTTCTAACCCGAGCTTTGCTTTGTCAATTATTCATATCAAAAGTTTCGATCTTGAAAGAATTTAAAGATTTGATTAATCATTGATTAGGACAGTAGCGACAGTAAAATTTCAATTTAGGTTGGCCTTTCTTCTTTATTAAATAAGCGTCATTTTCTGATGAAAATTCGCTGAAACCGGGGTTTTAATTCCCAGCGGATTCCGAAATAAAAAAAATTGAAAAAGAGGTTAATAAAACTTTATGAGCAAGCGTGTGTATAACGAATGTAAAAGTCATAAACCTTACTCTCAATTATAACATCCTGAAAAATCATTAATTACTTCCATTTAACTGTAAATAATTATAAATTGTTGCTAAACAATGATTTTTCAAAATAGTTTAAGTCACTTCTGAATACAGCAGTTTTACTGTCTATTAAAAATTACGAATTAAAACGTAGGTTTAATTAAACATGTACTTAATGTGAAACGCCCAGAGGCCAAATATTCGCCCAAATAAAAACATAAATAATTCTTTTAGAAAATTATCTTGATCGAAAAGAAAAAGAAGAAACGTTTACAGATAATAGTTGTAATATTCTTCTTTGATAAGTATAATTAAACTAAGAATTACACTTTGAGAATGTTAAGGATGCTATAACCGAGTTTATGTTGATCTGAAACTAATGATAATGGGTTGCAATTACAAATTATGGTGTGCATTTAACACGTTTTACAAATGAAAATTGTGGAAATCATTTTTCCATTGAGTATATTTTTTTTATATTTCTTTTTATTAAGATTTACAGTTGGAGAGATAATAATAATAAGAACAGCGTAAATTATATTGAATTAAAGGACCATGATCTATTTTAACAGACGAAAAATAAATGTTAAGAGATAAAAAGAACGTGAAAAAAGTAAGATATGAAAGAGAAAAAATATTAGCAGCTGATAAAGGCTGAGAAGCTAAGAATGAAAAAGAAAGTTAAAAAATATTTAAAGCTTGATGAAGGCTTGATGAACTAAGAATTAATAGAAAGTAAAGAAATAATATTTCTATTTCTATATAGAGCTTGATGAAGGCTTGATGAACTAAGAATTAATAAGAAAGTAAAGAAATAAATATTTCTATTTCTATATAGAGCTTGATGAAGGCTTGATGAACTAAGAATTAATAAGAAAGTAAAGAAATAAATATTTCTATTTCTATATAGAGCTTGATGAAGGCTTGATGAACTAAGAATTAATAAGGAATTAAAGAAATAAATATTTCTATTTCTATATAGAGCTTGATGAACTAAGAATTAATAAGAATGATATCAAAAATTTGGAGAGCTAATGAGGTCTTAAATAACTGACTATGAATACGAAGGAAAAAATATTTAGACTCACATATAAATATATATATATATATATATATATATATATATATATATATATATATATATATATATATATATATATATATATATATAGACTGACTGAAGAGTCTCTCTCCGTCAGTCGAAGAACTCAGTGTTCGAAACGTTACAACTTTTTGTAAGTCTTTTTAAGTGTGTTCTATTTTATCTCTTAATTGTAGTATATATATATATATATTATATATATATATATATACACGTGTGTTTGTGTTTATTATTTATTATTTGCCAATTCTCTTATTAACACTTTCACTACTTCCTTCGCACATTCTCCTGTCGAGCAATTCAATAATTATTTTTAACAATTTATTAATATTATCGTCCGCGAATTAATTTTAACTTTAAATCTTTAAAACCCGCGGAATAAAAACCACTGTAACTACCACTAAGCACGGTATGACTTTAGTTTTCAGTTTTAGTGAATATTCATCAGGAAATTTCGCTAATGAGGTTTTTATACTGAAAACAAATAATGAGAATAGTGAGTACGTAATAAAGATTTTTTAATAGTGTTAAAGAAAGAAAATAAAGTTAAAAAAACAAGTACAAAAAAGTACAAAACAATTTACTGCTAAAAAAACTTGCACACGCTCTCTTATCACTATTAAATTATCAAGAAAGTTTTTAAAGTTCTATTTGGTATTTTTCTATATAACTTTTTGATGGTTAATTAAAGTTTTTTATTCTGTTATTAGAAGAATAAAGGTAAGAGTCGGACGTGCCTTGTTCGAGATACGACTACGGCCCCGTGATCTATGGTCCCGTCCAAACCTACTATTATTAAATCGTGAAGTTCTTATAAAAACCATTTAGTACTCTCCTAACATTTTTATATATAGTGCTTTATTTTATAATAATAAAAAGAGGCTTTTGAATATTTTTGCTTTTATATTACAAGGAATTCGTTTCGTGAATTTTTAAACGTTTTTTTTATTTATTTATTTTTACTTTTGATTTGTATTGATATAGACTTTACAAGCTTTGACTTAAACTTACATGACACTATTAAAATAATTTAACATTTTACAAAACAACATCTTTACATTATAATCATAAGTTAATAAACTTATTATCCATTCCCTATAATATAATTTTACCAATATTGTTTTTTTATATATATATATATAAACCACGATCTTACCTTTAAAATGTTTTTTTTTTCAGTCTCAATCTTATTATAGCGTTATTATATCTTTTTATTATATTATAGAAAAAAAAAATCGCCGAAAATAACATGTTTGTTTTTTGGGAACGAGATAGAACATATTTTTTTCATAAATAAAAAATAATATAATTTTTGTGAAAAGTTCCGTTTTACATGTTTACTTTATGCCTGGGGAGTAATAATATAGAAATTTCTAAATTACTGCCAATATACAATTTTTGTATGTGTGTTTTATTTTTTTTTTATACTTTTTAGGAAATTTCAACTTCACGATCTTTTTTCTTGACATGATAAGACTACAAAAGAATGTAGTATTTTAAAAAGTATTAGTAGGTTAAACAAATTTTGTTGGTATATTTTTATAATTTAATTAAACTAATCTTTTATGGTATTATTTTTTCAATAATTTATCTTGAAAAAGATAAATTATTGAAAAATAATAATTTTGACATAATTATTTGAAGTATTTAAGTGGATTGAAAAATAAGGTTTTCACTTTTCCTCGCTTACATTTGTGGGAATAGAAAAATTATTGTGTTCATCCTTAAATTCTGAAACTAAGGGTTTGTTATTAACATCTGTTTCAGCCATTCTTATAAAGTTTTAAAAGGTTTTCATCATCTTTTAGCAAATTTTCTAAGGAAAAATGAGCTTATGAGGTCAGGATCTTGGAAAAGGGGAGTAGGGGAGG
This sequence comes from Microvelia longipes, assembly GCA_018340805.1. Taxonomy (NCBI): domain Eukaryota; kingdom Metazoa; phylum Arthropoda; class Insecta; order Hemiptera; family Veliidae; genus Microvelia; species Microvelia longipes. Next base: position 32,002,103 of record JACMZG010000002.1, on the reverse strand, counting down.
TGAATTTTTTTTAAGGTAGGGACTCACTGATCAAGAATATATATATATATATATATATATATATATATATATATATATATATATATATATGTGTGTGTGTGTGTGTGTGTGTGTGTGTGTGTGTGTGTGTGTGTGTGTCCTATATGAAATATATATAAATGTATGTATATATGTATGTAGGAGGTTTTTTTGTGTCCTAGACATTTCTATGGGACACGATAACTTTCAAACACTTAATTAGATCGAAATTAAAGTTAAGTACAAAAGTCATCCTTGTTAATGTACCAAACCCTATATTGTTTATAAAATATATGACGTCATTAACTCACAATATTGACCTCACAAGCAATTCAAAAAATCACCCATCTTATACTAATACATTTGAAAATTCGCTTATATCGTGGCAATATGTCACTTTTAAAACCAGTAATATGATAAACTAATATAAAGTGCAACAACCACGTGGCCGCGAAGTGGCTACAGGGGAGCGCAAGAGCCGCCAAGCGGCCCTTTGCACCGACGTCGCGTGGCGGCCGAGGCTGCGGTTTGGCAAAGAGGCCGAAGGCCTTTTGCTTTTAATATATTGCTTTTCTGCTTCATAGATTCATAGGGAAAATATAAACACAGTAATTTTTTATTTTTTACATTCTTATTGCTTATATCTTGCTATATTATTATTGTTTTAATGACACTATAAAAGGAATTAAGTAAAATATAACCTTTGAATTCAATTATTAATTTTATATAATTCTAAACAGTAGCGGAGGTGAAAGGTTTTACACCAGTGACCTTAAATCATGCAAATTTCATCTTCTAACGCTTATGACATCAATCACTCACACTGACAGACCAGACAGACAAAAAGGTCACTGTGACTTGATGTTGAATTGGCGAGATAACCATTTTTGGTCAAGCTTTCTTATGAGCCTATATTTTTAACATGCTAGCTCTGTTCCAAACTAGCGCCTTCAGTTTTTATCATTTTCCATATTCTTTATCTTAAATATGTTTATTTGAATCTATAAAATCGGTTAGGATTTATATGGTGTCGTATTTGACGGCTTAAAATATGAAATTTTATTATATTTTTACTTTTCCTCAATTACCCCGTAGGAAAAGTATTGTGTTTACCCTAAAAGTCCGAAATCGAGGTAATATCATAATTATTTTTTAAGGCATTTTCATAACGTTTTAAGTGGTTTTCTTCATGGTGTCTGCCTGCATGTCTGTCTGTGTTACGCACAACTTTGGCTGTGTTTATACTAGAAAGTTAAAATTTGACTCAAAAATCAATTTTAAGGTTAAGTTGTGCTGCCCGGAAGATGATGTAGTAGTAGTAATAGGGGAGGGGGAGGCAAAGCCAGGCAAATAGGCCACGTTGTTGGGCCCTTTTTCCAGCCCCGATTCCTTATCCTACACCACCTTTACCAAGAATCTCTTGGAAAGGTTGATATATTGTAGGATATCTCTCCAACTAAGAGAAGAAAGCTCCTCTTCATACGAGAGGCCTACGCCAAATATGCTGGTACGAAGAGTAGTATAGGCCTCACAGTCTGCAAGCAGGTGAAAGGCTGTCTTCTCATAATGCCCACACATGGGACAGTTAGCCTCTGAGATGATGCCTATCCCGGATGATTTTTTCGGATATTTTTCAGACTACGATAACCTACTTTGCTGAGCCATCAAAATTTATCGAATCAAGTTGAAATTCGACACACATGTACATCTATAGGTGGTCAGTGGATCCAAAAAGTTGCACCATGATATAATTTATATTATGAAAATATTGAAATTTCAAACATTGACGACCTATTACTCGTAATTTTCTTGCGGAGACAATAAAAATAAGCATTTTAAATACTTCATTTTAAGTACGAATTGTACCACAACGTGTGATGTGTTATTTGCTTGAATTTATTTTATTGATTTTTATTTATTTTCTCTTCTATTTAATTATTAATTTACCTCAAAGCAGGGCTGTCTATATCGTTTAAAAATCGCCGTGCGAACTAAATTAAAATAAAATACGTTAACAAACATGACTAGTTTACAATTTGTTAAAAACCAGCTGGGAAAAGCAGATAGAAGTGTACTGCTTATTGTTTCGTTTCACTATTATTGTTTATTATAAACACAGTACATTTTGTTTACTTTTATTATTTGTTTAAAATTAAGATTATATAAACTGTTTGTTTATATAGGAAGACTTTTCACATGCCATATATGGTTATTAAAGCTAATTAAATTCTAAAATCTAATATGGTATACAAGGTCCTTCCTTACTATTAGAATTTCTTTGTGCGTACGCGTAAACGGTGCATATCCCAGGTTTTAACGACAGACTTCAACGAAAGAATTTTAAACTGCAATTTTTTAACTATAGTGAATTCTATAAAAAAGAATTTGCATAATAACAATAAGCTATTCTTTAAATATATCCAATAGTGAATAGATTTAACCCAGGTACATGCGTGTGTGTTTGTCTGTGTGTGTAGATGTATTTGTGTTTGTCGCTGTTAAACCAGAAATTCAAAGTCTTGCACTATTGTGAAAATTCGTAACAGCTACTTATGTCAGTTATTATTTTTGAAATGAGCTATAGATGATAAAACTTGGTTATTTTGGTTGTAATAAGCACAATTAGTAATAATTATTGGTTAATACTTCTATATAAACATATAGACTTGTGTGAAGTACCTTTATTATGTATATTGATCATGCTTGTCTTATTTTTGTGCTTATAATGAATTGCTTCCAACCCCTATTTTTATTTGTCCTTGGTGTTAATTTAAAATTTGTATTGTTAAAATTAATTTTATGCTATTAATTTAGGTCACTAATATACTACAGATTTACGGGTTGGCCTGAGAAAATAAATTCGATACGAATTGAACAACCAAGTTAACACTTGTTGAGAGGATCTTGTTTTAAAGTATTGTCAAAATCAGTCTATTTTTCGTTTTTGTTATTGCTAGTTTTGTCAAATTAATAATTTCAAAAAAATACTTGAATGTTTTTCTAACCAGTGCATGGTTAAAACAATCTAATGCCGTCATCAATGGCCAACAATGCTGTATATATATATATATATATTATATATATATATATATATATATATATATATATATATATTTTTTTTTAACCTAGTCAAAAAATCGACCCTTTCCGTTTCATGACCCTAACCTACGTTTATTTTTACTTTTCCTCTTTTATACCATGGGTTAGTACAAATATCCGAAATTGGGATGTCACCGGAATAACCCGTTTTAGGTGTTTTAAGGCCTCTTGAGTCACATAGTTGTATGTGTTTGTGTGTCTTTGTCTGTTATAATTGTAGCTCCTACAGTATTTATGCAAGAGAGTTGAAACTTTAAACAAAAATCAGTCTACCGCTATACTTGTGGTATTCGAAAAAATTTTTTTTATGAAGTCATTAACCTGTCAAAATTTAAAAAATTAAAAAACGCGGAAAAATGATGCAAATTGGATTTAGATTTGGCACGCATGTAGCCATGTATAAGACCAATATGTGTGCCAATTTTTTTCTTAGTATCAGCATTAGTTAAACTTTTATCAAATGACTTGTGTACGTTTTTTAAAAAATCAATGAACAATCCGTTGAAATTCGGTACAATTGTATACCATTACGTAATAAATAAGAACGCTAAGTTTCCTTCCAATACGACAAGTTAATCGTTATTGATCATAAAAATTATGCAGCATTGAGCGAGGACAGTTCTGTATGGGTGACCGCTGAGAATGAAACGGATGCTTTCACTATATCTGAGGACAAGCAAAGCGAGTCCAAGGACATGCTATTGTATAAATTTGGCGAATTGTATATCCTGTGGACGAGCGAAGCCAGTCCGAAGCGATGTGGATGAGCGTAGCGAATCCGATGTGACGAGGAAAAGTCCTCAGGTACCACATACCCGATTTTTCCTTTTGAAATGCGATGAAAATCCGAACGAATAACGGGAAACGGGATGATTAAGATGTGGCAATTAAACGATAGAGAACCATGGTTTCGGAGGTGATTGAACCAACTTATAAAATTAAAGGAATTATGAACCAAGAGGAATTAGAACTGTGCATAAGTTACAGGCCACTTGCCGTGGTAGCAGTACTGAATTTTCATCAGTACATCTGGACGCCCTTGATATATGAATATGGATAAGCAGGGTGATTTACCCTGCACGCATGACATGACGCGCGCCCTAGCGTGCAAAAAGCCAACGTTTATACACCTTATAAGCCTTTAACTTACGTAATAAACCGAATAATTATTCTTATATCATAATTTGTATTCAGTTTTGTTTAAATGACACAAAAGGATACAGTTAAGTGTTAGCACTTTAAAATTAGTTAAAAAACTTAATTATACTTTAACATCTGTTTTTAATCATACATTTTATTTTTCTTTATTTTTTTACTATGGTTCTTCTTTATCCTTTGTATACCCAATTTTTAAAGTTAGAGGTTAATTTTAAGAAAAAAGTGCTGATGTTTCAGTGACAGCACTGTTTACTTACTTATCCAATTTTAATTTAAAATGTGTGACTTACTACTTATTTATTCTTTACGTAATGTATCTTTAATTAAACTTATCTATTCTTTACGTATTGTATTCTTAACTGTACTTTTATATTTTTTACGTAATGTATCCTTAATTAAACTTATCTATTTGCAACTAATTTTATGATTTAAATTATCTTCTTACACTATGAATAACAAAATAACAATAATATATATATATATATATATATATATATATAATAATATATATATATATATATATATATATATATATATATATTCTTGATATCTTTCGTAAGTGCTTCACACATTAAACTTTAGATCATCCTGAAATCTTTAATATCTTGATCTATGTTAATTAACGATCTGAACTCAGAAAAAACAACAACATGATAATTGGCTAAGTTTAAGGTCCACATTAACTTGACTTTTAAAAACAAGCACGTTAATTGGACAAGGCATTATTATAATAATGGTGTGAAAATATTTTAACAAGAATTTCTCTACATGTTTATTTAGTATATTTTCATGTCGCAAAACTATTAAGCAGACTACAGTTGCTTTATTTTTTATTTTGTAATTTACCGTAAGCCTATAGAAACGTTTCTTTATATTGGTCTTTTATTACCCTTTTTAGGTATTATTATTATTATTTATATTTTATTATTGACATGAACTTCGCACGTTATTTATCTAATAAATTATTATTATAATAATAATTACAATAATTATATTAATGAGAAAAAGATGTTTTATGTTTTAATAAAGTATAATTTGAAATATTATGTTTTTATTTCTTAGTTTAATAAGATAGAAATTATTTATTTACTTCATTTTATTTCGATTACAAATACAATATACTTTTTTAATAAATCGATTTAACAAGGATTGTTGAAATTTATGTTTTTATTTATTTTTAATTATTTTTTTATTAATTGACATATAATTTTTTTTAAGTTAGTCATTGGTTAATTTTTTGAATAACTTAATAGACAATGTGAAAGTTCTGTGCTAATAGTGATTTGTCAGACAATGAAGTTTTTGAACTTCGTTTAATAAGTATTTATAATTACTTACTATACTTAGTAAGTAATTATAGTATATGATTAATACTTTACTATTATATTTGTTTACATTTTTATCAGTAAATTACACAAAAGAGGTTAATCGCAATTTATTCTAATCTATAAAGTCAGTTAGCTTTAAAAGCTAACTGACTTTATAGACTTAAAAGCTTTTAGCGCGTGCGCCTGACATCCAGAAAGTTTGGTTTCGATCCGGTCGGGGCCTCTAAGATTTTCATGCGAGGGATGGAAATACTTTTACGTGCCGTCCTTCGAAAGGGA
>JACMZG010000002.1:31896221-31991221 GCA_018340805.1 Microvelia longipes | reverse complement strand
CCGTGAATCCGCGCCTGAGTGTCTTTAATATCGAAAATTCTACTACATATCAGCCAGAAACAAAATAAACTTTGACAACCTCTGAATAAGTTTAAATAACTGAATACATTATACATCTTAAAAATGTTTTACGATAAGAAAAATGCGATACTGACGTCATATTTTTTTGTTTAGTTTAATTAGAATCTTTATCTGTTTTGGTCTAATTTAAATAAGTTTGGGTTCGAAACATATTTTTTTTATTTTTAATTAAACATTTCTCAAAACTCTGAATCTATTTTTAGAATCCAGTTATACTTTGAGACAATCTGCATCAAACATTGCATGCGCGCATTTATTACACATGAATGCATTTTTCTCACATTCGGTATTATCCCGAAGTAATTCATATAGATTAAATATTTTTATAATTTTTTTATCTCGTACTCGAACTTACATAGGATTTTTATCTGTTTTTTTCTCTTATGGATTATTTTATCTTTTTACAATTCTACATTTTCATTTATTAAAAAAGCATTATAAAATAGCATTTAAGTCATTATAAAAGAAAATACAAGTCAGTTTTAATCAAACTTAGACATGAAAAGTAAATAAAAACAATTGAAATTAAAACTGGAACAAATGAAATCCGTTATAAAAGTATCATGATAAATAATAGAATAATTATAAAAAAATAATAAACAATGAAACTGTGAGTAGCTGTATGAACTTTTTGACAAGACACGGCGCCAAAGATAACTAATTTAATAATTAAATAATTTTCAACGATATAAGTGGAAAATTTCTCTTAATTATTTTTTGTTTAATCGATGAAACGTCTAAAATCATTGTGGAACTCGAGAAAGGAATAGTTTGTACTTTGCAAAGTTGATGTTTGTATGAAGTTTAGTAGCTTCAAGTTAAAGAAGAAGTCGATACTTGCTGGAATTAATAGGATAAGTTACGCAAGTTAATGAAGAAGTCGATACTTGCTGGAATTAAGAGGATTAGTTACTGCAAGTTAATGAAGAAGTCGATACTTGCTGGAATTAAGAGGATTAGTTACTGCAAGTTAATGAAGAAGTCGATACTTGCTGGAATTAAGAGGATTAGTTATGCAAGTTAATGAAGAAGTCGATACTGCTGAAATAAGAGGTACAACTACTGCATGTTTAATGAAAAAGTTGAAGAAGTATACATGCTGGAATTCAGAAGTTTAGTTACTGCAAGTTAATGAAGAAGTCGATACTTGCTGGAATTAAGAGGATTAGTTACTGCAAGTTAATGAAGAAGTCGATACTTGCTGGTATTAAGAGGATTAGTTACTGCAAGTTAATGAAAAATTCGATACTTGCTGAAATTAAGAGGTACAACTACTGCATGTTAATGAAAAGTTGAAGAAGTATACATTGCTGGATTCAGAGTTTAGTTACTGCAAGTTGAAGAAGAAGTCGAAAAATGCTGGAGTTAAGAGGTTTAGTTACTAAAAGTTTATGAAGAAATCAAAGCGTGCTGGAATTCAAAGGTTTAGTCACTGCAAGTTAATGAAAAAGTCGATACTTGCTGGAATTTAAAGGTTTTATTACTGCAAGGTAATGAAGAAGTCGATACTTGCTGAAATTAAGAGGTTTAGTTACTGCAAGGTAATGAAGAAGTCGATACTTGCTGAAATTAAGAGGTATAATTACTGCATGTTAATGAAAAAGTTGAAGAATTAAACATGCTGGAATTCAGAAGTTTGGTTATTGCAAGTTAAAGAAGAAGTCGAAAAATGCTGGAGTTAAGAGGTTTAGTTACTACAAGTTTATGAAGAAGTCGAATCGTGCTGGAATTCAAAGGTTTAGTACTGCAAGTTAATGAAGAAATGGAAGAATTCAGTGGTTTAATTACAGCAGTTATAGGTAAAGTTAAAAAGTCGATACTTGGTGGTATGATTTGGTTCCAGCTAGAGCAAGTAGAAGGAGCTAGAGCACAAGGTAGAAGGAGCTAGAGCACAAGTAGAAGGAGCTAGACAAGTAGAAGGAGCTAGAGCTCAAGTAGAAGGAGCTAGAGCACAAGTAGAAGGAAGAAGGAGCTAGAGCTCAAGTAGAAGAAGCTAGAGCACAAGTAGAAGGAGCTAGAGCACAAGTAGAAGGAGCTAGAGCACAAGTAAAAGGAGGATTCAAGAAATCGATAAAGTAAAATTTTGGGTTTAATTTCAACAGGTTGAAAATAATTTTAAAAATCTTATTTGCAGGTATTGGTTTGCCTGAGAAATTTAAAATATCGCAAGGAGATAGACATTTAAAATGACAAAAAATAGAAGACTTAAGTAATAAAAAAGAAAAATTATTTGTAAAGGAAGATGAATATGAAGACTACTGTTAACAAAATGGAGAAAGTTATTTGGATGAAAACTTTGAATTTCTAATGCAATGCTAACATTTATTACTACCTAATATTTCCATTTAACTCCGTGCTATTTATAAAAGTGTTAAAATATTTGATGTTAACTCTCTCAGGTTGGAGGTTACGTCAATCATTTTTTCATTAAACATAGGCTGGGGAGAGGTGGGGGTTAGAGGTTTTCATTTAATTCTATCGAGGGGTCACTTGAAATGGAAACTGAACAGTGTCAATTGACCGAGATTCCAACTCCCGACATTCATAATGTCATTTTATTTGACGAACAAATAGTGTATCAGTTTTCCCTTAGTACTTTATAGAAGGGAAAAGGGTGAATTTTACTTTCACTATTTTGTTTTCCTCTAACCGATGACAAATATCACCGAGTCGCGAATCACAAAAACTTATTAATATTCATAACAATCAATGGACTCTGTGGGAATAGAAGTTTTACATTTTACTGATTGAAAGTGGGAAATATTTTCATTATTTTAACCCGTTGTGATATCACCTATCGGGGTTGCTATTGATATGATATTGGTCGTGATATCTCATGTCAAAGTGCATTTCCATTTAAAAGATATGACCCTTCTTATTTTCCATCCATATTAAAATGTGAACATTGTAATAATTCTGTTGGATAATAAAGAATGATACACCATTTTCACCAAACCATTTTTTCCACCATTTTTATGATGTGGTTATACCGTTTAAAGTATAACCTAACATAAAATTAGGCTAAATAAATTAATGAAAAGTCTCCCCACAAATTCGGAAATTAACTTACAATGCCTATATTCAGAAAGCCTAAGACTAACAGGACACTAGAAAGTTGTAAGAGCTCTCTTGCTCTGGTCCCAGGTTTTAGACCTTGGCCCACCTACTATTGGTTTAAAAATGTATTAACAAAAATGTACTGTTCTTCCCTTTAAATAAATTTATTTGTTTGTTCCAGGTTGTAAAAGCTTCTTTAAGAGAAGTGTTCGGCGGAACTTGACCTACTCATGCCGAGGAAGTCGGAACTGTCCTATAGATCAGCACCACCGTAATCAATGTCAGCATTGCAGACTTAAAAAATGTCTCAAAATGGGCATGAGGCGAGAAGGTAAAGAAAATAGTTTCTTCTTGCTCATTTTTTTTACTTTTCCTCATTTATACCGTAGGTATATAGGAAAAATATTGTGTTTGCAAAAAAAAATCCGAAACCGGGATGAAACCGGAATTATCCCGGCGTTATCAGGCGTTTTTAAGGCCTCCTGAGTAGTTATCGCAAAGTTTTTTGTGTGTCTGTTATCATCGTAGCGCCCAGTGTATTTATGCTAGAGAGTTGAAACTTTGTACAAAAATCAGTCTACCGCTGCAATTGTGCCATTCGGAAAATAATTTTGTTATGACGTCAATAGCCCGCAATAATGACTCAGCAAAACTTTTGAAAAATTATAAAACGCGGAAAAATGATGCGATCGAATTGAGAGTTGTCACTTAGGTGACTATATGTATAAGACTAAGATATGTGCTATGTTTCATCTTACTATAAGCATTAGATCAATTTTTATTGAATGACTTTTGTTGATGAATGACTTACGTACGTTTTTTAAAAAATTGGAAAATGGTTCAATTAAGTTGAAATTTAGTACAAATACATTACCTAAAAAATCAGTACACTAAGTTTTGCTTCAATTCGATAAGTATATCTATGGTTTTTGTAGAATCATATAAATTAAGCAGCATTGAGCGTTGTTAATACCGCATGGGTGACCGCTGAGAATGATACGGATGTATTTACTATCTGAGGACGAGCGAAGCGAGCCCGAAGACATTTTGCAGTATAAATTTGGCGAACTGTGTTTCTGAGGACGAGCGGAGCGAGTTCGAAACAGGGAGAATCCGATTCAATGAGGGAAAATTCCGAGGTACCCCGTACCCGATTTATATTTTTATTGTTAATTATGTTTCGCGTAAGACAGGGTAATATAAACCTAAGGAAGAAGGAAGTAACCTAAGGAAGAAGTAAAAAAATAGAAAGGGTTGTGTTAATTCTTTACTACTGCTGACTAATAAAAATGTCAAATATTTATAACTAACTTCAATCAGTATTTTCCGTTTTTTTCTTTAATTTTTCCTTAATTATATTTCTTTATAATTATTTTTAACATTGTAATACTTAGTAATTGAGGTAGATAAAAACTTTTAGGCAGCAAGGACTCATCAGGGCATGAAGAAATTAAAAATTAGATTTGTATCATAATTTCATCCGATATAGACCTTTAAGGTGGTTCGCAAATCACCTTACTTATAATTAATACCTTTAACATCAAATATGACCGTAATAATTGGGGTTTATTAACATACGGCGCGTCCAAGTGGTGGATGAGTGAACTATGCGCATCACCCGTTACACTCCCTTGATTGTTTTTGTTATAAAATGCGTTCATAGAGACTTGTAATTATTAGGTTGTGTTTCATGCCTGCAGCTTTTATAATATTTAGTTCAGAATTATTTGAAGTAATTTCGTGCTGACTGATCGCATCGCCTGGAGCATATAATTCGTGTTAAAGATCGTTAACCTTTTGATGTTTTTATTGAAATTATTAAATGCATTTTGTTTTTACGTAAGGGTGTCGATTTTTAAGTTCAACTTAGGTTCGACCCTATTCATTTTGTCACCCAGATTTAGGGACTGTTGAGCCATAACAACACCGTATGACTTCAACATAGTGTGAAGTTTAAATAGATACCAGACTTTAAAAATCAAAGAAAGTTCCAAAATTCGTTCTTTCGTTAGTCCTTAAGTAGTAGAAATTAGTATCTGCTCCTTTCGTTCCAAATTTGTATTTTTTTAGTTTAACTCTAGATGTCAATAAAGTTCTAGAAAAAATTCGGGTACGGGGTACCTCGGAACTTTTCATCATCACATCGGATTCGGTACGCTCATCCTCCCTGCTTCGGAGTCGCTTCGCTGGTTCTCACAGCATACAAGTCGTTAAATTTATACTGCAACACGTTTTCAAATTGGCTTCGTTCGTCCTCAATTAGTAAATACATACGTTTCATTTCCAGCGGTCACCCATCCAGGCACTGACAACGCTCGATGTGACTTAGCTTTTATGATCCAACAAAAAGCATGGCTATACCTGTCGTATTGAATTGAAACTTGGTGGGCTTATTTAGTATGTAAAGGTATATACTTGTACTGAATTTAAATTATATTGGATTATTTTTCCATTTTTACAATTTTTTAAAAAACTTACCCAAGTCATATGATACAAATTAAAACTAGGTAATGCCGATAATGAGATGAAACTTGGCACATAAGTTAGTCTTATACATGGCTATATGCGTGCCAAATTTCAATTCAATCGCACCATTTTTTCCCGTTTTATTAATTTTCGCTGAGTCATTATTGTGAGTTAATGACGTCACAAATATTTCCTAATAGCACAACTACACAGATTTTTGTAGTTTTGCAAAGTTTCAACGCTCTAGCATAAATACACTGAGTGCTATGATGATAACAGACACACATACACTTAAGGAGGCTTTAAAAACACCTAAAACGGATAATTCCGGTGACGTCCCGTTTTCGGATTTTTTTGCAAACACAATACTTTTCTTATATATCTACAGTATGAATGAGGAAAAGTAAAAATTGAGCGTAGAATAAAATATGGCAGAATAGAGTATCGTACTGCAGTTCATCTGCCAAACAAACCTTAATACTGACATTAAAATCGTCTCTAAAAAGGAATACCAATAGAACAACTGTTAATTCACTTTGATGATCCTCATTTCTGCTAAGTCCACGGTTTATCTTATCGTTATTTATCATGATCCTTAATAAGTTCGTGTTAATGATTTTAATACTTCCATATTTTATTACTCTTTCCTTTGCATATAACTTTATTATTACTTTCTATTGCATACTATAATAGTTATAGTCACTTAAATTTATATTATTTGACTTTCTACGATGAAATTAAATGTGTCTTTGTCTTATATGTAGCAAGATAGTTATTTGTATTTACTCTATTGTAAGTTTTACTCCTTATCAAAATATGAATTTTGGTTGATTCTTGAATTTTTTGATACTTCGCAATATTTTAAATGCAGCAATTTACATTTATTACAATTTTTGGATGGATTTATTTGCAGACTTATATTACTTTAGGTTTGGTTTTACTTTCTTCTTCAAGTGACACGTTGGTTTTAAAATAATTATAGATAATAGTGCAATTCGTTTAACCCTCACGAAGATGTCGATCGTAAAATTGAAATCCTTTAATATACGAACCTATTTAAACTTCATTCTTTATTACTTTTAATAGGACTTTAACGATCAAATTAATTTAAAAGCCGCTTAGTATCAGAGCGCCTGTTATAATAAGAGTAATAAAACATAAGTTTAGTTCTTAAATTGAAATAAATATTAATTAGCGAATTTGACTTTTTTTGGGGAAGGCTTGATACCTTCCTTCCCTTTAAGTCTAAGAGCCAGGTCGAAAAAATGTGACTTATTTTGTACTACTTCAAACCAAATTTTTCTGAAAGTATACCTTTAATTTTGAAGGAAAAGCATAATCTGCCTATACAGAGTGAAGCCCTTCGTATGAATGCTCTCGCACAAAATATTAAAAAATCGCACAAATTCTATTTTTCTTGTAATAATTGCGGTTCCCTGTAGGTCGTATGCACAACACGAAGAGAATTTTTTTTAAAGCTGATGAAGTTTTCTATAAAACGAGTGTTTTTTCGTCAAAATCGGATAAATTCACCTAAAGTTATGACTTTTGTTAAATTGCCTAAAAATGCACAAAAAGCCAATATTTTTCCAAAGAAATTCGCTGACTTGGCATAAAGTAACCATTCTTTTAGTGTTTTTGAATAAGCCATAACTTTGGTTGCAGTTATTTGATTTTGATGATCAAACACTCGTTTTATAAAATATTTTATTACCTTTAAAAAATTTTCTTTTCATGTTTTGCACACGACCCTAAGGGAACCACTTATTTCAAGAAAACTGAAATTTGTGCGATTTTCTAAAATCCTAAGCATGCGTAAAATCATATGAAGGGCTCTACTCTGGTTAGGCAGACTATATTTTTTCTTCATAATTTATATTTTCAGAAATATTTGGTTTTTGAAGTAGCAAAAAATGAGTCACATTTTTTTTTTTCAGGTCCGGCTCTTGGACTATTCGTATAAGTTTCTTGTTTAGACAAGAAAATACGAAGAAAAGTTTGTAGAAATTTTCGGTAGAGAAATTGGTTTTTGGATTTGGTTAAGAAGTTTTAAAGATACTCTGTGAAAAGATAATAATACTATGCGAATAAAATAATTTCCTACTGTTAATAATTTTATTAGGAGCGGTCGAAAATATGTAAATAAATTATTTTACAAATTATTTTTTCTCATGAAGCTCAATTTAAAAAAATAAATATGCAAAATAATTCTTAAGTGTTTCAGAATTTGGTCTGTATTTCTGGTTTCTGCGTTATTCTTATGTTAAATTTGTGAATTTATTTTCCTATTAATGATGTTTCTAATACGGGATAGTATTTTCTGAACGGTGGGAAGATGTTTAAAAAATCAGATTATAGGGTCAAGGTGAATAAGGGTCCGGTTTTATGGATCTGGACACCCTTAAAATTATAGTTACCCTAATGTCAATCCCTTTTAACGAAGGGTCACCTTAATCATATTCTCTCCCGAGTGTAAAACTCTACTGTACATGTTTTTATCTTTTGTCACATACCGTTTTTACCAATTTTACATAAAAATTACCAGTCTTGTGGAAAAATATATAATTGCAAATGTTCCCATAACAAATTCAATGTATTGTTAAACGGAAGTTTTTCTGGATTTGTGACACAAAAATGTGGCACATAGGTATTAGATGTGAAGCATAAAGAATGTTCTGGTTCAGTTTTAGGTTGGTGCGGTAAAACTTATCGACAGATTGTAAGAGATTTTTTTTGCTACAAGTAGGTTTTATAATTAGGTGAATTTTGATGATAATAATACTTTAGCAACTCCGTGCTGCTACTTTTCAGCATATTATATTGATTTGTAAATGCTGCAATAGTTAACTCTAAACTAGTCTTATTATTATTTTAAAATAGTCATTTATTCTGTTTTTAGCGAATTTCCTTTGGAAATTCGGCTAATGGGATAGGCGTCATGGCGGAATTCGAACCTCGGACCACGACACAAAATCCGTTTCAGAGGTCCCTAATGACGAAAAATACGTTTCGCGAGACTTTATATATATATATATATATATATATATATATATATATATATATATATATATATATATATATATATATATATATATATATATATATATATATATATATATATATATATATATATATATATATATATTATATATATATATGTATATATATATATGTATTTCTAGACACTTTCTTGTAAACACTCTATCTTTAACGGATTAATATTTTTTAACCAAACTTGGTACAAAAATCAACCTTTGGGAGACACGAACCCTATTGAAAACCAGGTTTTTGTGACGTCATTAACCCGGTTTGCTGAGTCAGCGAAATTTTCAAAAAATCGGCAAAATTCAGGGTTAATATTTTTTGCCGCGAAAAAGGTCAATATTTATGTTTCTTGAGGCGCTGAATCGAATGAAACTGGTCCGAAGTCGATACGACCACTCTAAGTGACCAAAAAGTCCAAAAAACCATTGTAAATTACCAAAAACCAAAATTTAGGTCGATAAAAAATAAATTTCAAGTAGGGTGTCGTTTTCGATGTATTTTTGGGCGCTGAATCGAATGAAACTGGTCCGAAGTCGATACGACCACTCTAAGTGACCAAAAGTCCAAAAAACCATTGTAAATTACCAAAAACCAAAATTTAGGCCGATAAAAAATAAATTTCGAGTAGGGTGTCGTTTTCGATGTATTTTTGGGCGCTGAATCGAATGAAACCGGTCCGAAGTCGATACGACCACTCTAAGTGACCAAAAAGTCCAAAAAACCATTGTAAATTACCAAAAACCAAAATTTAGCCGATAAAAAATAAATTTCGAGTAGGGTGTTGTTTTCGATGTATTTTTGGGCGCTGAATCGAATGAAACCGGTCCGAAGTCGATACGACCACTCTAAGACCAAAAAGTCCAAAAAACCATTGTAAATTACCAAAAACCAAAATTTAGGCCGATAAAAAATAAATTTCGAGTAGGTGTCGTTTTCGATGTATTTTTGGGCGCTGAATCGAATGAAACCGGTCCGAAGTCGATACGACCACTCTAAGTTACCAAAAAGTCGAAAAACCACAAAAAATTATCGAAAACCAAAATTACGGTCGTTAAAAATTAAATATCAAGTAGGGTGTCGTTTTCTATGTTTTTTGGGCCTCTGAGTTGAATGGCAGTGGTCCGGAGTCAATACGAGCCCTCAAAGTCAGGGTACCTGGGTTCAAATCCTGGTAGGGACAATCAATTTTTATCGTTTTTTTTTACTTAATAGTTTACAACTAGAAAATAATTCTGGCGCGGTGGTCCGCATGTCGGGCGAATTTCCTTTGGATGCGTGTTTCCGTGTTTTTTACACCATATAAGTTTACAACTACTAAATAAATAATTCCGGCACGGTGGTCCGCTGTCGGGCGAATTTCGTGTAGAATTCGTGTTTCCGTGCTTAACAACCCATTTCTTGCTTAAGGTTCCGGTTCATGCTTTAGAACCTAAGCAGTTACTCGATTGTCAAGCACTGCTCGTAACTCATTTTGTCTGTATTTTTCAAAGGAAATGCGCTAAAACATTTAAAGATAACTGACTAAGCTTAAATATAAGTAACTAAGCATTAAACTAGTGCAAATAATAGTGCGTACTTCTAATTTTAGAGGCATAGTTTTGAACAACCAACTGGATAATTATGCGCATTTCCTTTGAAAAATACAGACAAAATGAGTTACGAGCAGTGCTTGACAATCGAGTAACTGCTTAGGTTCTAAAGCATGAACCGGAACCTTAAGCAAGAAATGGGTTGTTAAGCACGGAAACACGAATTCTACATGAAATTCGCCCGACAGCGGACCACCGCGACGGAATTATTTATTTAGTAGTTGTAAACTTATATATTGTAAAAAGCACGGAAACACGCATCCAAAGGAAATTCGCCCGACATGCGGACCACCGCGCCAGAATTATTTTTTACAGTTCTTAACAAGTACTTCCAAATAAGAGATTTTTATTTAGAGAGCCATTTTTTTTAGTTTTAAATGATTTTCTTTATGAGTTTGGAATGTAATAGATGGAACTTGTAGTTTTGGTATTCGTGTTTTATATTGCCTCTGATGAAGACTTGGCTACCCATTCGAAAGCTTAGATTTGAACATTTTAATAAACTTTTTTGGACTAAAATCTAATTTAATATTACTTATTAGAACCACTTATTGCATCTTTAGAGCTTTTTTGGACTATTACAAATTTAATATCAATTAAATTAATGAAGACTTTAGTCCTTATAAAAATTTTATAAGGTCGATGCAGTAACACTTATTGCATCGACCAATTTTTTAATAAAACTTGGGTAACTACTATATTATATTTCTGATATTGTTTGACTGACAGCCCAGCAAAAGTCGCAGAATAAATTTATTTTATTGATTTACTTTGTCCAAACCCCTTGATTAGACAAGACTTATTTAGAATATTCAATAGAATTCTTTCTTCGCTGGTCCTACTTTTTGTGGGGGGCTGTCAAAAGATCAAAAAGTAAGTGTTAATATTAAAAACTAAATAATTTTTTCCTTCGTTAAAATATGTTTAATTATTTGTAAATTTATTTCTTCGTATTTAATTTGCTTGGTTTGATTTTAATAATTAGTAAAATATGTAATTTGATTATTAAATTTTTTGATGAATTTTTATAGAAATTTATGAATTAACTTAAGAATTATCATACAAATCTATAACTCATATGTTTCCTAGTCCATATTACTTTTAAAAGCTAATATTCCACTTCAAATTAAAAAAAAAACATCTTCAAATTACTATAATTATGACTCCGTGCCTAATTCAACTCTATACGCGATGTAAAGCTTTCGAAAGATGATACCAAGATTAAAACTAAACATAGAACGAAGCCTACTCAAAAAATATTTAATTAAAGAAGTATTCTTCGGAATGGTTTATGGTACGAATACCGTGGTAACCAAAGCTTACGTGACGAAATTTTTATAAAATTTCAGCTCAATATTTTTTTTTCATTTTAACAAATCTTAATATTTGGTATCAGATTTTAATAAAGTTTGTTGTAAAAATTGTTGTAAGAAGTAAAATAATTTTAATTATTCTTTTAATAGCGTGTAATTAAGAGATGCAATAAAGTGTGATGCAAAATTTAATATATGCAATAAAATATTTTTAATTAAGTATGGATGCATTCCTTTGTTTAATTATTTTGATGAAGTAACGTTTAACGAATTTGTTAAGAAAATTGCTGTAATGAGTCTGCATGAAAGGGAGGAGTAGTGTATAGCTTTATAGGAATATTTTTTAGCTATTTATTATAAATAATAGGTGTATAATAGGCGGATATAAAAAAGACTCTAAAGGCTCTCTCTCTTAAACTGGAGGTATAAAACGTATTTATATTTAAAAAATAAATTTTAAACAAGATATAAAAATTTTAAGAAAGTATTTTCTTGTACTCGTATTATTTTAATTTCAAGTCCTTTTGCAATGAAATACTTTTTTAATCAAGTTCATTATTGGCAAGTATATAGACAAAATTTATTTTATGTGGACCAGTGTTTTGTGCTTAAAGTCTATAAGTTGGGACTTTTGAACAAAAAATTGAAACTTAAGTATTGACTTAATTAAGTATTTATCAGAGTAAAAGATGCCTTATTGCTGGCTTAAAAACCCAAATATTTCATTGCTTTACCCTCATTTAAAATTATTTATAGTGCTACTAGATTTAGGAAAAATAGTAAATCTGATTTTTTCTGTAATTGAATATTTATTAAATAATTTGTGATTTTAAACCAAATAAAAGGCATTTATATTCTTGGAAAATTCTTTCTATTGTTTATACTTAAGCTTCCATTTTGAGTTAAAATGTCCAATTAATACAATATGGGAACTTATTTCCGCCAATAAAGCGGTTTTAGTGCAAAATATGTTAGGGGCAAAATGTCTTGTGCTTATCCCTAGAACCCAAAAAGCTTAATAAAATTTTACCTTCCAATTTACTTCTTTATATTTTTTCCCAAAATCCGGTGTTGTACGGAACCACACCTCCAGAAAGAAATTCCCTTTACACAAGAAAAGTACCATCAATAAGATAAGTTTCATTAATTAAGAGGAGTAGGACCACTTTTGGTCCACTTTGTTTAAAATTTTTTACATACATTAAGCTATATCAAAAATATAATAATAAAACTGGTACAATGGATTACGCCTATAAAACAATTCGCCATGGATTACGCCTCAGGAGTTCGAAATGATGTTAATAACAAAACATCCTATTTTTTAACTACGAACTATCCTTTCGTAAAAGTTCATAATTAATACAAATTAATAGGGACATTACTTATTAATTATTAATCAAAATCTTATTGTAATTATTGTTTTACATCTTCTTTATTATAGATTGTCTTTTTAATTATAGTTGTTTAATGTGTTCGATGACGTCAAAGTATTATGTTGTATTGTTTACATGCAAACTAAAAGGAACGAAAAGAAGATTATTTGCACGCATTTTAGCTAATCATTAAACTGTGCGAACTTTCATCGTGATTCGTTTAATGACTAAGAAATTATTTTTTTTTATCGAAAGAATTTTAGTTGATGCCTCAGGAGTTTTTGCGAATTTTCAGAAAGAAAAGTAATTAATACTTAACTAAATAAGAACAATTATATTTCAGGAATTACTGGTTGACAGGCATTCGTAAACACGTTAGCTTCAGTTACAGTAAAACGTGCGAAAACAACAATTTTAATAAAATAATAAAAAAACAATTATTTATCTTTTCTCTTTTTGTTTTGAGAATCGTAATGGTTTAATTTATTCGTAGAATTTTCTTTTAAAAGGTGTTAAATTAAGGATTAATATGACTTGATTGTGAGACGGTGGGAAAATCGTGAAGTATCATCTGCGTATGATCCTGTTCATTTTCTGCTACACGTAACAAAAATTAGCTTAAGAGGTGTTTTCTTATTCATCATTCCGGTCAAATTTGATTCATTATAATGTTCTTTTTTTACGAATAGTATATATAAAAAAGAAGAGTATATTTTCACTATACAATCATCAATTAAGATGATTTATTTTGGTGTCTGTACCTATCTAATGTAAATATTAAGATATAAATAGTTCATAGATACAAAAATCGGTTGTTGTTGAAAATATTAATAGTTCATTGATACGAAAATCGGTTGTTGTTGTTATGTAAAGTCATTAAATAGTCCAATACATGCAGGTATACTTATTTCATCTATTGTGGTATGGACTATTTTATTGTGGTATGGACTATTTTATTATGACTATCGAGTATAATAAGAATCTGTTGAATTGATTTTATACTAAAATATTGTGTTTAAGATATCTTAATACAATTCTTTTATAGCTTGAAGATAAAATTCCGTCATCCGAACAACCTCATAAGCGTCATTTTCAAAATGAAAATTCGCTATAATTAACATACGACTTTCAAAGTACATAAAGCATTATTAATTTGAAATAATTGACTTTTTATTGGCACTTTTTACTTTTCTGGGCGTATAAATAGAATTTCAAAAAATGTTTACAATCAGTGATATATTATCATGTCAAATGATAAAGTATCTAGATAATCTATGGGTCGTTACTGCGGACAGACTGCTAATAAAACGTAGTGAGATATTGGGGGCTTGTCGGACTGTTATATTCATAGTTTTGTATAATTATAATTTATGGATAGACAGATAGACAGGCAGCGGACTGTTATACGATGTTAGTAAGATATTCTCCGAGTGACTGTACATGCAGCCTCTTAGATCTCAAGGACGGTATTCTGTCTTCCTTTCCTTTGCATTCTTTTGTGTTATTCTCAAACGTAAACATTTATGCAGATGATTTGATTATGTTTGTAATAAGTTATTAGCAGCTTCTTGCTCGTTTGGGTCAGGGATAGACCCTATGTGCCTGCGATCAGAGGTCTATTGTACAGTTACATCATAATTACTCTGCATGTTTAGCTACATGACATCAACCTTCCGCCCCCCATGCCCCCGGCCTCATAAGCTCATTTTTCCATTGGAAATTTGCTAAATTGTAACCCGCTCCTCTTATTGTTACAAAACGGTAAATTAATTAATAAAAAAAGATTTTTTTTTATTCCTAGGTATAATTATTGCATACACATACCTCAAATAGTATCCATACTAATTCAGCATGTTCAATTGTTCATGTTCAGCATGTATAGTAAAATAAATCATACTGAAGATTTACCTTTGAGATGAATTCGTTCCGTCAACAAATCATATGGTTGACAGTCAACGGAATGATTTGTCGATGCAACGGCCCGGATCGTACAGTCGACAAATCAGTTGGTTGATAATTGATGGGATTATATGTCCATGCATAACCCAGATCGTACAATCGACAAATCAGTAGGTTGACAATAGACGGAATGATTTGTTGACGGAACAATACAGATCCTAACTTAAGATGCGACTCTGTGAAGCAATTTAAGTGCGTTTCTATTCTAATACCATAAATATCAGTATGTTGCGTTTTGATTTGTCGCAAGTACAAGGAGGCGAATTTTATTGAATGAAAACAAAACAGTTAACAAGTTTGTTACTCCACTCATTATTATATTTATAATATAACCGGATTTGTACAGTTAAAGGCAATCATCAGAGCCTAAATGACGAAACAAACAAAAATGTTATGTTTCGTAATAGTTCCTATAACCAATATATTTGTAGGCTATTTTTTATTGTATGCATGTCTGCATGTGCAAATGTATGTATAAGATAATTTCCCTTTGATACTTCTGGAAATACTACTTGCCAGAGACGGAACTTAGCTTTCCCTAACCTACTATTTTATTTTTGGGATCTGCAGGTGACGAACCTTGGAAATTTGATGAAAAAAGGAGGTGTTATATTTTTCTCATTCCTATCATAGAACATAAAGAACCAATATCACAAGAACCAGAAGGTTTTATGAGTAAATTATTCCGTACATATGAATTGCTGAGTTCCGCGTAGTAACTTAGCTATAAAAAACTCAAAAGTAACTCTAGGCTGTGCAAGATGGGAAAAAAGAATGAAAATAATATACATCCGTAGGGAGATGAGCAGGCACGTCCGAAGACCTCTGACTGCGGTTACAACCCGGGAGGACGTGACCAGAGTCGTCCGGACTTTGCACAATCCTTCCCATCATAGATACAACGGACAAGTGGTCATCCACATAGACCACTAACAATCCTCGTCATAATCTAGTATAGTGGACAAGTTTATACTCCGGGTCACATTGGTATCATAAGTATAATGCTAAAAAATACGGGTTTAAAAACAATCCTTTCAGAACTTATAATTTTTCATTTCCTCTTGCCCTTAAGTTGTTAGTTCCATTATTTACTAATTCTAATTCATAGTTACACATTTTTCATTAACTAATTATTTAACTAATTTTACTATTTGTAAGCCGTATAAAATTTGTACAGGGTATAGATTTTATTTTATTAAAATTAGACAGCCGTAAAGATTTTATATACAATTTATAAAATCATATTTTATTGTTATATATAAACAAACAAAAAATCGTAGCTGTGTTTATGCTAGAGAGTTGAAACTTGGCACAATCAACAACTTTAAGTTCTTCTGAACCTACTTTACAAAGCCATACATTTTTTAAAAAAGTCTTAAAAATCGGAAATTCGGGTTGACTTAGTTTAATTTTATATAAATTATTATTTTGTCGTGTTGTCATTGTACTTAATGCCAATAAAATTTCATTTATTTATATACCCAAATGAATAATATAATGTTTAACTATTTAAAAAGTGAAATTTAGACTATGAAATTCAGACTTTACTTGAGCGAATTTTACATTATAACTATTTATAAATTTATAAAGGGTCGGATATGTTTTTGTTTGGTTGTATTGGTAATGTTTAGAAGCAAGATAAGGAACTTCTCTCAGGAGAGTTAGGAATTCTAATATAATCAATCTGCTTTAGGTTTGGAAGAGGACAAGAAGTATCTTACAATAACTATCATCAATCATAATGTTAACTTTTCCTCGTGAAGGACTTTAGTAAGCGCAAGTAATTACCTCTAAGTCACACGTCTCTACCGAACTTAGCCATATTTCAGGCATCTAAAATGATTCCTTTTCTCATGCAAAGGATTAATAAATGGCTTATAATGAAAAGAAGATATGAATCTAAGAATATGCGTTACGAAAATACTTGTTTGGAGAATTCTAGTTAAGGAAATAAGTTGATAATTAAGAAAATGACTCTTTACGGATCTATTGGCAACAGAGTGTTTTTTTTAAACTAATTCACATACCTAATAAAAAATCAATTGATTTTATTGAAATATTTATAATTTATTGAAAGGAGGTTTCAATGAGGTCACACAGAGCCCCTGAGAGCCCCAAAAAGATGTTTCAGGCCTCTCTACACTGAGATAGGCTATGCCCTCTCTAGTAATATATCTCCATGAAACTAACTAGCCTTATCACTCAGGGTTGCCAACTTCAGTATATTAGTACGTATATTGCCATAAGATATATTAGTAGAGAGAGCATATTTCAAAACATAGAGAGGCCTAAAAAATAATTTTGGAGAACTCAAGACTCTGTGTAACCTCATTGAAACCTCCTCCAAAAGTAAGTTAAGGTTATAATAAATCATTTGTTTTTGGCTTCCCGCTCATTGTGTTTTGATTTGTATTTAAACCTTCTTTACTATACATTACTGTAATTTTGTTCGATTATATTGACAGTCGAAGGTAGTCGGATACTTTTTCGATTTTTCAAAATTCAACCAATAGGGTCACTCTATAAATACTATCTCTATGGTCTATTGCATCAAACTTCTTCAACACTTTTACAAAAACGTTTTAAATAATCGTTAAACCTAACTAAAATACGTGTCAGAGTAAATCTATACTGCACCAAATCCAGTTTAAATCCACCTCAAATAAATCAAAGTAATCTAAATAAATCAATATTAAGCCGCTTTATACCCCCTTCACTGGACAGTCGTAAATTCACATGATTTAATCTAAAACTAAACATAGACCCTTCAATCTACTAATTATTTCAAATTATAGGGTTTAGCTTTTTTTATTAATAAATTTGTTTTATTATTTATAAGGCAGTGATGTATATATATCTTAAACTATACATATTTTTTAAATAACTTTAAGTTGTGTAAGTTGGTACGTGATGTATAAAAAATGGAACAACCAGGTCTTCGTTTAAAAGAAAATATCGTTTTCTGAAGTATATTAAATAATAGTTATCAAGTTATAAAATAAGTATATTTTATGTAAAAGAAATAAAATATACAATAATAATTTATTAACTTATACGAATAATCGTGTATATTTCAATTTGATTATTTAATGTAAATATATTTTGAAGAATTTAATAAAGATTGAATACGAAATTCATTAACTTTCTAATTTGTACTTCTAGAATATAATTATAAAATTAATTAAAACGAAAAAGAAAACGAAAATTAATTAGTTCTTTATTTTTTGTAGAAATTTTGAGACTGGAATTATTTTAGGTTTGTTTAGTGTTTAGGTTTATTGTAGCAACAGGTCTTTCTTTATATCGTTTGATACTAGTTTCGTTAGTTTTAGTACTGATAACTTATTTGGTAAATACTTAAGTTGACAAAAATTTATTTTGGTTCATAACAAATAAAGAACGGAATATGATTGGTCGAAGCAGGAGAAAATTCTGTTGAATTTGCAACAAATTTTCAACTGAAAATAATGCTTATGAGGTTGATTAGATGATGAAGATCAGACGAAAATAGAAAAGACTGGTCACGGTCCTATATATATATATATAATATATATATATATATATATATATATATATATATATATATATATATATATATATATATATATATATATGACTATTTTAAGCCAAATGTATCATCTGATGAAGCTAGGGCCGCTTAGAGATCACCCCGCGGAGCATCTATGGTTCGAATCGACCAACTCCACCGGTATACAAAATAATAGAAAATTTAAGATCAGAATTGGTTATTCGTAAAGGTAAAGTTTGGTATCATACTATGTACTATAATACTTCAGGTGGAAAGTAACTATTGCTGTATATATTTTCCAGAATTATTTCATGTACTAGTCAAATTAAGATTGCAACAAGTAGGTACAGGTACATGTTATCAAGGTGTAGACATGTTCCTAACTATGGTCTTAATAGTGTAATTTTAGAACTAATTGTCTTAAGCTCCGGTGTACCGAAGAAATAATTACTTAGCGTTACAGGTTAAAAACCTTCTAACGTGTAATATGGATGAAAAGTTCGTGTATCATTTTATTTCCTTAATTATAAATCAATAAATGGAAAATAAAAATAAAAAATAAGAGAAAGCCTTAAAGCTAAGTCTAAACGAATCTATTTATTGCTAGCAGTTAGCAGTAGTAGTAATATAAGTGGAGAAGTAATCATAAGAATGTTGTAATAAAAGTGGAGATAAAAGTGCAGTCTTAGTTGCAAGAACAGGGGTAGATAGAAATGTTAGTGATACAAGTGGATATAAAAGTGCAGTCTTAGTAGCAAGAACAGGGGATAGAAGTAATCAAAGAATCAGCTCGATACTTGCTGTTGGATATAAATATCCCTGGACGACCTTTTTAATTTTAGTAGATAGAAGTGTTAGTAATACAAGTGGAGATAAAAGTGCAGTCTTAGTAGCAAGAACAGGGTAGATAGAAGTGTTAGTGATACAAGTGGAGATAAAAGTGCAGTCTTAGTAGCAAGAACAGTAGATAGACAGTGGAGATAAAAGAGTAGCAAGAACAGGGTAGATAGAAGGTTATTAATACAAGTGGAGATAAACGTGCAGTCTTAGTAACAAGAACAGGGGTAGATAGAAGTGTTAGTAATACAAGTGGAGATAAAAGTGCAGTCTTAGTAACAAGAACAGGGGTAGATAGAAGTGTTAGTAATACAAGTTGAGATAACTATATGTGTTAGCACATGTGAGATAACTTAGCACATGTGTTAGTCTTATACATGGCTATATGCGTGCCAAATCTCAATCTAATCGCATTATCGCATTTTATGATTTTCCGAAATTTTCCCTGAGATTATTGCGAATTAAGGCGTCGTAAAAATTTTCCGGAAAAGCACAAATTCAACGGTAGACTGATTTTCGTACAAAGTTTCTAGCATAAATACACTGGGAGGTACTAAACAGACACACACACACACACATACGGACAGACAACTTTGTGAAAACCACTCAGGGGGCCTTAAAACACCTTAAACGTAAAATTCCGGTGACATCCCGGTTTCGGATTTTTTTGCCAAGACAATACTTTTCCTAAAAACATACGGTGTAAATGATAAAAAGTAAAACGGAATAGATAAAGTTGTCGAAAAAATGCTTAATAAAAATATACCTCTAATAAAACACACTGGTGATAGTTTTATTACAGAAATTTAAATTACAATCTGACAGCTGATCTAATTTGTTTTAAAATATCCAAATAAATTCGACAAAATAAAGGCTAAGTCTATTTCGATGACATTTAAGACTGCACACCTAATTTAAATAGCATTTTGTGTTTCTAATATATTTTAAATAATCATAACTCAAAATCTGATATTTGTATGTAAGGTGCGGCTTTTTTCAAAAATTCGTCAGCTTCATTAGAGCTTTTTAAAAAGTAGTGGGTGAAACTTCAAAACTTTATCAGAAGCCAAAAGATATAATGTATCTGATCCCGTGTGATGCAACACAAAAGATCATATAACCCATTCATAATTTAATTTGGTGTTTTTATTGGGTAGATTTTTTTAAGTAATCGAAATTACTTTTACTTGACAAAATCAAAGTGAAGGTATATTTTACAAAATATGTTCAAAGCTGGGTTTAAAAAATGTTTAAAAAACGTTTTTAATATTGCAGAACACATTTAGTAGCAGCACAGTGATCTACATAATTTAAACTTACGCTTTAAAAAATTAAATCGAATGGATTTAATTTGAAAAACCCAAATTATGGCTTTTGAAAGT
Organism: Microvelia longipes; assembly: GCA_018340805.1. Taxonomy (NCBI): domain Eukaryota; kingdom Metazoa; phylum Arthropoda; class Insecta; order Hemiptera; family Veliidae; genus Microvelia; species Microvelia longipes. Next base: position 31,970,590 of record JACMZG010000002.1, on the reverse strand, counting down.
AAATTTGCTGCTGGAGCTTTTATTTAATAAATTCTTTCAAAAATTTAACTGATTGAATTAATAAGTAATTGGTTCGATTAAATTTGTTTGGTGTTGTGAAAAAACGCTGTCTAGACTAATTTATTTATCAATTCATATCTGGACTTCGTTGCCCATGTCACTGTTGCGTAAAGTTTTCCATGAATTGTTTGAAGTTTTTTTCGCGAAAATACAATGGAATTTGACTCTCACTTACAAAATAATAAATTTGAAAAGAAAAATCTGTTTATAGGTCTGAGTATATCTAGTAGGTTTTAGGCGTCCGGCGCCTAAAACCACTATCATTCAATAGTTTCCTTCTATGTTAAAATATATAGATGATTCAATAATCTTAGGTCACAAAATTAACGGATAATAGAGGAGTTCATCTTGATTTGTTATGGGGAGGGGGAAAGTTATTTTGAGGTTAAGGACTGGTCAACTATCTAATTACAATGTCAGTCTTTTATTGATCGTAGAGACGTTACCATGTCTGAATTATGTTTCCAGTCTGGTGTAGAATATGGTATTAAGAGATTATTATTTTATTAATAGTATGATTATTTTTAAGATTTCAAGGAACATGATGTTAGAAATCTCTGATTTTGCCTTTCGACTCTTCCCTTAAATGAGTGGAAGAGATGCTCTAACATTTAAACATCTTCTGTTGTAAGATATAACATCTCTCTACTATGGTTTTAGAAGATTATTTATGTCCTCAAATCAACGCTTCTTTAAAAGGCTATGCTTTGAACGTATATTGCAAATTTATCTGTTTTTGCCATCAAATATTGGTGACATAGCTTTGATAGTGCAGAATTATAATTATTACAATAATCCTTTATTCCAATACTTTTCTTAGATCCGAAGTTTTTTCTAATTAGCCATCTTCTCCCCTCTCTTTAGCGGAAAAGTCTTATTCCACCCATCGGAGAGATTTGACCCTGATTCCTCAAGTTCACTCAATCTTCTATTCTTTTACCTTTTATCCGTTTTGAATCAAACATCATAAATATTATACATTCATAATATAATGTATGTATGTTTACAGTAGACGCTGATAAAATGTTAGCATCCTGAGTAAACATAAAAAATGCTCCGATTGGCTGATTACAAAGTTTATGCCAATTTCGTAAGAAACGAAAGTAGAGAATACGTAGCACACGTTTAATTTGTGCTTACTTTCTTGGAACAATATTTTTATAACTCTCGAGAAATTAAGGACGGGACAGTTTGAGATATTCGACAAAAGCTACTGACCGTACGACATTTATATGCTTAAAACCTATGTGGTTTATCTCCATCTCTATATACTAAACTTACTATGTAAATTTATATTAACTTTAAAGTTATTTGAACTTAAAATTTTTAATTGAATCCATACCATCTAATTATATTTTATAATAAATTTTATTATTTACTTTCCTTTTTGTTATTAGTATTTATTTTTGTAACATTACCTCTTTTTCAGCTGTTCAGCGTGGTCGAGTTCCTCCATCTCAACCGATGGGTTTACCAACTCAATTCGCTCTTACCAATGGCGAAGCGGTTGCAGCAGCCGCAGCGGCCGGTATCAACGGTCATTCGTACCTGAGTTCTTACATATCATTACTACTTAGAGCTGAACCATATCCAACGAGTAGGTATGGTCAGTGCATGCAACCAAATAACATCATGGGTATTGATAATATCTGTGAGTTGGCAGCAAGATTGCTTTTCTCAGCAGTAGAATGGGCTAGGAATATACCATTCTTCCCTGATTTACAGGTAATTCATCCAATTAATTTTACTCTTTAAATTTTTTATGTCTATATTTAGAGTGCCCCGTAAAGTATAGACTTTCCTATTCTTTATTTATAAATTATCTTTCAATGTCTTTCTGGGAATCCGTTGTAACAAGTAAAGTTACGAGGTACTCTTTACCCAATTTTTTATTTTTTGAAAGTTCTCCGATTTATAAGGATAATAAGGAATATCCGTTTAGGTAACTTTAAACAAGGATTAACTTAATTTTAATTACTCATGTAAATAATACCCAAATCTTTCCAGTTTTCAAATCTGTTCATTTGTTAAATATACGTGCTATTCGGATTTAAACAAAGATAACGTTTAACACAAAAGTCATTTAAAATCTTAATGATCAGTGTATACATTCCGTTCTCTAACTTACTTCAATATTTATCGTTGTAACTTGATGCAACGTTCCAAAATTGCATTGCTCTTACTTAAAAAACAATTTATCAACGTGTATGATGCAATGATCGTTAGTAAATTAGTTTCATCACTTTGGGAAACGCCCAATTCAAGTGCTGATCATTAGAGATCAGATTGTACATTTTTCATTATAAGTCAGTATTGAATTATTTTACAGTACTTTTAAATGTGTTTTCATAGTTTTAATAGATAGGAGAAACGCTATCTAACCTGCTGGTTTCGATCCCAGTTAAGTCATCTAAGTTTTTTTGAGACTAAAAGAATTCTCGAACGCGCTATTTACAAATAAATAGTAGGTCGTTAGTTCCAAGCCTGCTCAGTATCAAATAAATTTGATCCATTATACTAACTCTAAATTGTTAAGACATGTACTATAAAATCTGCATCATTATTTTAAACAGCTTATAATAAGTTTATATTTAAACACAATTAGATTTAAAATTTATAGGCATAAATTTCACATTCTATATTCTCTGAAATGAATGCATTATAAATTCATTCCTTAAGTTATAGATATATTTCTTAAATTATCTGCATCTAAAACAATAATAATATAAATGAGGAGAAAAAGATAATAATATAAATATATAATATTAAGGAGTTAAGTTTGTAAGATTGTAAGTGTGGGAATGCCCTCCGGGGATCGAACCTGTGCTCTCAAGATTACGATGATGTGCTTTACTCCTCTTGGTTTCATTCAAAACTTTACTAGCTACGAAATCACCGCAGGATATAATGTGTATAAATATTATTATTTTTTTTAAAAAGATCGATTTAAAGAAGGACCTAAAAGAAAGGATATTATAATATTATGATTTTTTTTTTGTAATTATCTTGAATATACAGGAAACAATTCTTTATGAAAATTGTTATCTCATTGTTTTAAAATTTTACTTAAAAGAAATTTTATTCTGCTTTGAATTTTAAAATTTATTGACTACTTTCTTTTTGTGTCTTCTTGAAGGTTTAATGATCTGTAATCAGTGTATCTGAAATCTCATAACGGTTGGAAACGTGATTGGAATTGACTTTAACATAAAGTTATACTTGATCTATCATTTCAACTACGTTATCAACCTTTATGAGATTTGAATAGAATGTGAGATTTTTAGAAACAATCTGTTGAGAAGATAATACAGGAGCTAAAACAAGATTTGAAATTTGTCATGATCATTAATAATTGTATTTTATCATGCAAAAAATAATTGTTTTATTTGAAAGAAACTGCTCTCAAAACATTTTTTTCTGAAATTTGAATCCAGGATCTTTCGACTGAGCTACCTTGGTGGATGCAATATATCTTAACTAGATTAAGCATTGTTAACCCAGTTATTATATCATATGACAAATCAGCATTAGCTATGAATAGACAGCTGCTTCAAATTCTTGAAGTTGGCAGCACTGACTAGTGACAAGGACGATGATTAGGCTTTAATTTTATAATCAATACTGTAACAATATAAGGGTTTGGAAAAAAATCAATTTTTCTTTTAAGTTAAAGCAAAATTTTGTGGGTTTTAGTGGAAAGTGTATGTTCTTACATTCATTTCAAAAGAAATAAACTCTTAAAATCATTTTCCATCAATGTAAGTCAGTATAAATGAAAAATAAAGTATATAGGATGTTTAGAAAATTATTTGTGCGGGAAACTTAAAAATCTTCTCATGAAGTTGTCCACTGGATTTACCTTTGCTGTGCTGACTATTTCTGACAAAAATCTCTAGATGAAGAAGGTCTTAACTAATTTTGATGTGTACCTTCAAATACGCTAAGAATTTGCTTATTTTTTCCTTAGTGGTTCGAAATATTTAAATCATGCTTTGCTACAGTACAAAATCATTTACTGTAGTACATTTCCTTATGCCGTATGCCGGTCAAATCTCTGTATTGCCAAAATGGTAAAAGAGATTTCGGTCTTGTTATAGAGGCCCCTCTTTCATTAAACAGTGATTCGAAAACCTCTCTTTTATACAGGAGTTTAGTAATATTTATTATTTATTAAAGCTTATTAAAGCTTTGTAGTCTTATCCATTTGCAGTATGCATATGGTAGTAGGCCTTACTTCAACCATGATCTAATCCTATGTCGGCGAATTAAAAAAAAGTTTAATGTCAATTTAAAACTTTTCTATTGACCAGAGACACCTTATGTGGCATTTTTATAAATAGTGTGTAGGTAATAATAATCAAGTTTGAAATCTTATTTTTTAGGTTACGGATCAGGTAGCATTACTGAGGTTAGTGTGGAGCGAATTGTTCGTCCTCAATGCCTCTCAGTGTTCAATGCCTCTCCACGTCGCACCTCTCTTAGCAGCAGCGGGACTGCATGCATCACCCATGGCAGCAGATCGTGTTGTAGCATTTATGGATCATATTAGGATATTTCAAGAACAAGTGGAGAAACTGAAGTCGCTTCACGTAGATTCAGCAGAGTATAGCTGTCTGAAAGCAATTGTTCTCTTTACAACTGGTAAGTTCTTTAGTTGTTTTTAAGCTTCTTAGTCTCGTATAGAAAAAGACCTAGAAAAGTTTTCTTAAGTTGCAGAAGTAGAGATTTCTGACGGTTGTAAAAAACTCCAATAATTACAAATCGACAGGATTAGTAGTTCATCACAATGTTCCATGGCAAAAACAATATTATATACTTTTTGAATGGAATTATTATGACCGTGAAAACGAGGCGTTGGAAATTTCAACTTTCCATTCTGCGCAGTACCAGATTTTTTACTTTATGCCGTTACCAAATTTAACTTATAGTTGCCACAATCATAACGAATTAAAATTAACAATTAAAAATAGTCGCGTAATCACTTTTTATATCCCATTCCTAGTTTAATTAATTAAATTTAATAAATTAATTTTATGTTCGGCAAGATTACCATAAAAAGTTACGTAAGGTTAAAGGTTAGAATAATACTAAATATAGAAGGAGTATAACTAAAAACAACACTATACCACCCATTCTGCCACCCTAACAATTTACAATTTTCTTATAACAATGTTATCAATTAGTCCGGTCACTGGATTATTATGTTCTATTATTAATTAATGCTCGATTATTAAGAAAATACTAATATAAATATCGGTTCATTATCTTTTAAAGTTTTTAATTAAAAATATGTTTAAAGTAGTCCTCGTTAACTAAATATAGATTCTCGTATTCCGTTACAATTATGCTATCTAAGACCGATTTTATTAAATATTTAGCTGTTTTTTTATGTTATTATATTTGTTTCTTTTGATCTTTCTCCATTAGTGAATATTCATGACACATTCATAACAAAAAGTATTGTTGTAAGGGTGGTGCCCCTACTTAAAATCACCAGTAAACCGGCTCGTGTTATCAGTGGAATTCCATTGTGTTTACGGTCCTCTGTTCCTTCGATGTTAGTATTATCCTAAGGGTCAAAGAGTCGAAATATCAATGAAAGCGTGAGGTTATGTTTTTTAGTCCTTGTCGGCTATTATCAATACCTGAATCAATAATCAATCAATATCATTTCTGAATCATTTAGGAGTAACTTTGAAGAAGTTAACAAAAAGTTGGGGGTCCTGCGTACTTTAGATTTTAGTAACATGCTTCCTCTTTTAGAGAATTTAAATTCTATTGAGGCTGTTTAATGTTTTAAATCTTATTTTATTAAAGTCGCAAAGCATCTCTTATGGAATCCGAAAATCTACTCTATTTTGAAATGATTTAAAACCCTCGCAAATCATAAACGTACACAGTTGTATTGCTATTCTTACCTCGTTTGGAAAATTGGTTTGGGTTTATGTAAAAAAAATCTTATTTTCTATTATAAAATGATATATTAGTGATCCTTTGATGCCGATTTCACGACCTAAGCTTAGCAAAACCAAGTCCTAGAGGAAGAATTACGATGTGTAGAAATTGTATGGAATTAATTATCGAAATAAAATATTTATTATAATATAAAAGAGAAAGTTAATGGTAAATTCGTGAAACTAATTCTAAGATGAGTCTTATGGATAGATCCAAGGAAGCTATAAATCCCAGTAAAATTAAAATGAGCCCCCGCTTTAGGGGTCATGTGAGATATTAACTTAAAATTAACTAATTTACTTGGCTTAGATCATATATCTCTTACATTAAAGGAGACTCCGACCGATTTTAATATCTTTTTTCATATGCTATTCTTTTGCGTCGTTTAAGAATTAAAAATTTGTTTCAAATTTAACATTTGTTTATCGTAAGTGCTATTGTCGAAGTTACGTTGTTTAAAAGTCTTCAAATTTTCATTTCATTCAAGGTTTTAAGTAAATTTAGCCCTAGGATAATTTTACAATGAAGATTGTGACGTATTATGTCGAAGCATACGATCTTTAAAAATATGTCTACTTAAAAAAGTTAAGAGTAAGTTACAACTTACACTCTGATAGGTAAGAAAGAGTGTCTTACTTCTTTCATAATTCCTCTTTTAAGTTTTGAGATTTAAGATGTACTTGTCGTATTGAAACGACTCTTGGTGTACTTATTTACAACATAAGGGTATACTCTTGTACCGAATTTCAACTTAGTTAGCTTATTTTCCGATGCTTTATTTTCTTTTCAAACAAAACATACACAAGTCTGATAAGATGAAAAAATTCGCTAAAAACATAAAACGTATGTTAGTCTTATACATGGCTGCATGCGTGCTGAATCTCATCATTCAAATCGCATCATTTTCTGCGTTTTATGAATTCAAGAAATGTTTGCTGAGTCATTTTTGCTGGTTAATGACGTCATAAAAAATATTTTCTGGATAGCACAACTACACCTGTAGACTGTTTTTTGTACGAAGTTTCAACTCTCTAACATAAATACGTTCGCTGGGAGCTACGGTGATAACACACACATACAAACAGACAGACAACTGTGAAAACCACTTTTGGAGGCTTTAAAAACACCTAAAACGGATAATTCCGGTGACATCCCGGTTTCGGATTTTTTTTTGCAAACACAATACTTTTTTTTTATACCTACGGTATAAATGAGGAAGAGTAGAAAGTTTAATTTTATTAATTTCCTTATTACGTATTAATATAGTACAATACAGCTACACATTCTTTATAAAACTTAGCCGCTAGACAAAATAAAACTTCAGATACAGTTTGAAAGTCCTTTCTTGTGGAGTTCTTCATAAGTTCGTGATATATTAGACCTTGGGATACATAGATACACACAGGCTGTTGCATCGGCTGTAAACTTTAATTGCATTATGCAAGTAAAACCTTTACACTCATTAAACTCCTATTTAACTCGATATTTATTATTAATTGTAAACATTTTAAGAGGAATTGTAAATGACCATAAGTAATTATTGCTGAAAAGTAAATAAATAATTGTAATTTGATTTACAGTTAACACGTACTTTTAAATTTAATTGCGTAGTTTTAAGTGGTTTTTTCGTTTATGAGAAATTAAATTAATGTTAATTATCAAACTTAGTGCTTGTTTGATTTGAAAATTTAAATAAATAATAAAGAGCTAATCATATGTAGTAAATATATTGTAAAATAACATTGGCATGCTTTTTCCCAACTTTCTACTTTTATAATAAAAAAAGCAATATTTAATTTAGTCATAAATAAAAATATTATAATTTAAATATTATGTTAAAAAAGATTAAAGCGAAGAAGAAATATATTAAAAGTTTATATACTATTAATAGGAAGTTAATATTGGTTGTTAAATCCTTAGAGATATATTACTATACAGGGGTCCTATTAGTTGAATTTTGAAACATCGGACAAGTAACCTGACCACATTCGATTTTCAAAATATTCAAATAAACAGAACAAAAATACTGTAACTTTTATAGTGTTGCCGTATAAATTTAACGGCTTGCATATTCAGATGACGAGCTAAGCGAGTCCGAAGTAGGGGGGATGAGAGTACCGAATCCAATGTGATTAGGAAATGTTCCGAGGTACCCCGTACACGATTTTTTAGTTTATTTACCTTCGTCATTTATTAATTGTGTCCATTATTATATGTTGTGACTTATGAATATTAAACCAAGGGGTCATTTAATCTAAAGAAGTACCATTGAACCCAAATTCATTGAACCAAAATTGAGGTCAGATTTAACCTTGGCGATCAAGGTCTAGAGTAGTTGTAATTATAGTATACAATTAATTGATAAGTTATTGATTGACAAACCACTGTTTTTATTATTTTACAATAATAAAAGTGTTTACAATTCTCGTTGAAGATATATTTTTTTATTGTCGCTTTTTCAGCGTAATCCGTTGATTCCTATATAATAATAAAAAGAAACAGTGTTATATTGCGCGTTAAAAAGTCTGTAAAATCAATTATTTTAATACACCGAACACTATTGTTATAAATTAACCACATTTATGGACTCAGTAACAATTGACAAGCGCGTTCAACCTTTTTGAGGCCACATCAGTGTAAAACCTAACAAACAAGTTACAATAGAATAAATAAAACCTCATCCATGTATATAGATTAGTGAGTCCTCCTATTCAAAAATCCACCTCCCTTCTTCCACTCCATGACCCAACCTCATAATTCATTTTTTCTTTGAAATTCGCTTAAAAAAAATATTGTGCGGGGAAGCCGAAAACAATTGATTTATTTTAACCTTAACATACTTTTTGAGGAGGTTACATTGCTATTACACAGAGCCCCTAGAGCCCAAATGATGTATTCAGGCCTCTCAATTGATGGAGATAGCTATGCCACTATTAATATATCTTATTTAATTACAGGAGAAACAACGCGACTACGAACCTGCACGGAATACGCGAAAATTAACAAGAGGCCAAAACTGAAGGACATCTATGTTTATTATAAATATTTTTAAAAAATTCTTAGCTTTCATTAAATATTGACATTTTTTTATTATTATTATTGAACTGATTGACACAACAGGCTATCTTTTTTTCTTATTCTTCTTCTCTTGGACCTCTTGATTCTTGTTTTTTATTTTATTATTTTTTTTACTTTTTTTCAAACATTAACTTATTTTATCTGTCGGTTTATCTCCAAACGTTGTTTTCGCCACCCTATCTGCCACTTTACTAGTAAAGGGTCTGTCTATTGTCTGTCAACCTTAGTTTATTTAATATTTTTTATTAAAAAAAATCACCAGTAGACTATTCATCTGAAAAAAAGCCTCTTATCAATTTAAAAAAATATTTCCACCGCAGTAAACGCAAAGTATTATTTAAAGTTATGATAATAAACAAAATACAACCAATAGTATAATTAACAAATGAGAAATGATAAAAATTATTATTTAAATCATTATTATTATTATAAGAATTTGAAGACTAAACAAAGTTTTATATACGTGTATGAATATGATTATATAATAAATTAAGTAATATGTAATAATATTATATTGTTTGTACTGTAATATAATATTATTGTGTACATAATACAGATATGATAACTGTATGAAGTCTATAATTCTTTTAAACATTATATTTCTAAATTTTTACAATATAAATTATGCCAAAAATTAACAAATAAGAAAAAAAATATAAAATTATGATATTGGAAAAATAACTAAAAAATAATCTATACCAGTGATAGTACAATGATAATAATGCCTATTTAGAACCTTGCATTCATCTAGGAGAACCCCAGCGGGAACCACATCAGGTGGTTGCGGAAACTGTTGCGCTCAAGGTATAATCTAAAGTTGGTCATAAATTATTTGACAAAATCCTATATATAAACTGAGAGCGTGACCTGGGATGCGAACCCCAGACCACCGTTGTGTCAAAGGTCAGTATAAATATTGACGATTTATCAGTATAAATATATGACGGCCTCGATCATGGAGACGGATAGTTAAGATGGGAAGATAAGTTAAGGAGAGATCAGTGATAATATAATGTAACAAATGTAAAATTGGTAATAAATACATTTGAGAAAGTTTTTATAATTATAATAAAGATAATTATTACAAAGATATGATTGAATGAAGATATAAAAAGGTTATCAAGAGTCGGTAGTAAGTAACATAGAAATATGATTACCAAGAGACAGTAGTAAGAAGAAATCTAGAAGAAAAATTTCATCATAAAGATATGATTACAAAGAGACAGTAGTAGGAAAAAATTTAGAAGAAAATGTTTATCATAGACATATGATTACAAAGAGACAGTAGTAGAATGAAATTTAGAAGAAAATGATTATCATAGACGTATGATTACAAAGAAACAGGTAGTAGAATGAAATTTAGAAGAAAATGATTTATCATAGACGTATGATTACAAAGAAACAGTAGTAGAATGAAATTTAGAAAGAAAATGTTTTTCCATAGACTAATGATTACAAAGAGACAGTAGTAGAATGAAATTTGAAGAAAATGTTTATCATGACGTATGATTACAAAGAGACAGTAGTAGAATGAAATTTAGAAGAAAATGTTTATCATAGACGTATGATTACAAAGAGACAGTAGTAGAATGAAATTTAGAAGAAAATGTTTATCATAGACGTATGATTACAAAGAGACAGTATAAAGAATAATTTAGAAGAAAATGTTTATCATGACGTATGACATTTACCAAGAGACAGTAGTAGAAGAACCCTAGGAGCTCATTTAATTCATAGCTATATCATAGAGAAAGGTATTAGCTCATAGATTTTTATTAAATTTAAAGTTTCGGTTCACTTAAAATACTATAACTAATATCTCGGAACACAATATATATTCTATTTACCTACGTAAGTATGTAAGGAATAGTAATGAAAATATTAATAAAAAGCTTTATAAAGAAAAAAGTTAATGAAATATTATTGATGGGAGTTAAATGTAGTAAAAAATATAAATGCAAATAGTAGAGTCTAAGTTAAAGGGCAAGCGTGAAGTTAAAAAAAAGTAGTCTGAAGTTGACTAACGAGAAATATTACAAACCTAGGTTCACTCAAGTTTTCTGTTATTTCCCTTTATTAAGGGCCTATCTAGACGTTTGTTGAGAACCATATTTCTCTATTTAATATAAATAATAATGTTTTTATCAAGGGGCCAGGAAATATAAAGTTTTGACCGCTGTCCAGCAACTATTGTTCAAGTTGGTCCTTGATATGTCATATTTCGTTATCTGAGTTTATAAGGTGTATAAATATTTTTGTTTTCTGTTTGTTCCCCCTTTACGAGACGAAGGTTCAAAATCTTTTCAATACGTGACCAGGTCGAACCCTTTACTTAAACTGTGATTTCGTTTTGTTTATTATATTCTAAAAATTATTTACTATTTCTTTGTTTTAAAAAAAGATATAATACCTTATTTATATATATATATATATATATATTATATATATAATATATATATATATATATATATATAATATAGTATAATACCTTTATATATATATATATATAATATATATAATAATAAAAGATATATACTTTATATATATATATATATATATATAATATATATATATATATATATATATATATATATTAATATATATATAATATATATATATTATAATATTGTTATTAAATATAATTAATAAACAGTAATTATAATAGATATCATAGAATATATACTATAGGGGGACATAGCCTATTCTAAATACATTGAGAGGCCTGAATCATCTTTTTAAGGCTCTCAGGGGCTCTGTGTGACCTCATTGAAACCTCCTTTAAAGAGTGAGCTAAGGTATAATAAATATAATTAATTATGGCTTCCCGCACGTTGTTTGTGTTTTGATTTGTATTTTCAATATTCTTTCTTATAATTTACAGTAATTTTGTACTTATTATTTGATTGTATTTATAATCGAAGGTGGTCAGGTTACTTTATCGATGTTTCAAAATTTAACCGATAGATCCCCTCTAGTAATAATATCTCTATGATAGAAAATTTATAATACAAAACATATATTACTAGAGAGCTTTTAACCAGGGATATTAATTACTAGAGGGGCTTTTATAACCACTGGAGATATTTTCTAGAGGGCTTCTCTTAACTATGGAGATATTATTACTAAGGGCTCTCTAGACCTTGGAGATACTATTACTAGAGGGCTCTCTGTAACATGGAGATATTATACAAGTGGGCTCTATAACCATGGAGATATTATTACTAGAGGGGCTCTCTATAACCATGGAGATATTATTACAAGTGAGACTCTCTATAACCATGGAGATATTATTACAAGTGGGGCTCTCTATAACCATGGAGATATTATTACTAGAGGGGCTCTCTATAACCATGGAGATATTATTACTAGAGATATTATGTTTTCAGGCCTCTCAGTGTTATTGAGGATAGGCTATGCCACCCCCCTAGTAAATATCTCTATATGTACAAAACAATGTGCAAATTGCCGACATGCAGTGATTTATAAACTTCAACACATTCTTGGAGAAAATTATAATGAGGTTACACGGAGCTCCTGAGAGCCCCTAAATGATGTTCCATGTCTCTCAATGTCTTAAGATAGGGTATGACTCCTCTAGTAGATTATCTCTATATAGTGTATAGCTTATAATTTAAAATGTTATCCGTTAGCGCTAAATATGTAAGAGCAAGAATCTTAAAATAGTTAAATTTTAACAAAAAATTAATTTCAAAAGATATGGTTTATAGTGTGCTGTATAATCATGACACTGATGAAATACTGAAATCAAGAACTGTATTAAAGAATACAAAATATAAGTACACTAAGTATAATAACTTTAAATATTAATCTTCAAAACATGTTTTTCTTTTAACCGACTGTTGCATGTTGCAAATTTAACATTTTGATTTGGCAGAACGAATATTTTTACGATAAAGGCATTTTAGAAGAGTGTATTAGAGAGACAGAGAAAGCAAAAGTTAAGTATTGAGAAAGAAAGGTTATAGAAGAACAAAAGTATGTATTATAAGTTGATGAACAAAGAGAGAATGAAGTAGTGAGAATGAGTCAGCAAAAACTAAATGTTGAGAAAGAGAGATTATAAAAAAACATAACTAGGTATCAAGAGAGGATGAATAAAGACGGAGATTGAAGTATTTAAAGAGAGAAAGAGATTGATAGAAGGAGGCATTATTAAATATTAATATTATTCATAGTTCATTTTATTGTGAGTCAGTATATTGTAAGAGAAGGCAAGGCCATAGAGAAGGATGATATGTGGTAAATCTCACGACTCAAAGTAAGTAACGCTTGGTGTAACGCTTTGGGACTTAGCGGGAACTTCAGGCATTGACCCACATTCACTTCGCACACCCCCACAATGGACCTTTATTATAATTTTCTTTAATATAACCAATATGTATATCTTGTATATGACCAATATCTTTTCAATTTAAATATCACGCCGGTAGCTGTGAGTTATTAGTCCGAGGTAGATGTACTTCAGGCAACAGTAGGCTATTATCGAGGCGGAGGGTCTTATATCAAATTGTATAAAATGAAATGAAAAAAATTGAAATTTTATTAGATAATTTATAATGTTTATGGATGTAAGATTCCTACGGAAAATATTGACAATTTGCAAATCATGAATAGCTGCCATAATGTAATTGCGCGAGAGACATGTAACAACCTAGGAAATGTAACAACCAAAATATTATGTTACATCTTAAACTGTTTCATCATTTGATATTCGTCGTCATTGATAGTTCGACGTAATGTTATGTTCCACTCTGTTTCGATACGAGTAACTCATCAGACAAAGGATTGAAATCAAATAGTTTTGTTGGAATCATTTTTTATTAATACTTAGAGTACAGTGTTGGACACGCTGGGTGTACAACACTGGGGTGGTTCCCGCAGGGTGAATACGCTAATGTGCCTAAAGACCTTAAAACGGTCATTTATTTATTTACGTTGAAATTGGGTTTAACATTAGTTTCTTCCAAATCTAATTTTCAATCAAGTAACCAACTTGCTGTGAGATTCTTATAGCGTACAAAACAATCTATAGTATTGATTTTTCCATCCAATCTTGTTGTTAATGCGCTTATCATCTGTACTTTTCCGGCTAAAATTCCGAAAGTAAAAAAGTAAAGATTACTTCACTAAAACAGGAATATCCAAAATACAATCTAAAATTAACGTATCATCTTAAAAAAAAAATTATTTATTTGACAAACCAATTTATGTTCAAAAGGGAAAAAATCAATTAATTTGATTAAAGGAAATCCTTCTATAGTTGATTAAATTTTCAATTTCAAAAAATTTGTGAGTCGGACCTCACCCAAAATTATATGGTACGTTCGAAAAACATTTTTTTAATATTTTTATTAAAATCCGTTGCTTTATCAGCTGATTACTCGCCTTGCCCAAAGACTCATACATCACCGCCAAGCCGCTGGCTAACCATCAAGCCTTTCAACGGACCCCACCTAACACACATGTAACAACCATCATTATTCATTTGCCTACAGTTTGAACTTTAAATAAAAAAACTAAAATTAAGATTGAGCAGTTGAAAAATATACGACTGTGTTTTTACGTAACTCTAAAACATAATTCTTATAATCCTCATACAGCACGGTTATTCCATTGTTGCGAAGTCTTAAAACATTGTTTTCGGCTAGTATTAATAAATAATAGTCAAATGAGGTTTAGTAACTTAAATCTATATCGCTTTTATCTTGTTTAACTTTATATTTTGTTTTTACTTTCTCTCTTATACTTATTCTTCTTAAGTTAATATGCCTTACTACTTTTAAAATCTACTTTTACGAAATTAATAATCTACCATTGTTGTTGATTATGAGCTATTTTTTTTTAATAAAAACTGAAGCTTATGAGGTATGTTGAAAAATTATTTTATCTCCAGTCGGTGTATATTGTAAAGTTTATTTACTAGTTTTGGGAGTAAAGAAGCACTTTTACTCCCAAGGTAGAAAAAGTGTTTCCTATTATTGGGTTGTTAGAACCAATTATCAAATTTTTTAGGGAAGTGGTATTCTCTAAATTTATACAGTTGACCGATCAATTTTTGTAATTTTCCCGGGGGTGCCGCCACTTAAATTTATAAGGGGGACCCGACCAAAAAAAAATTTACTGGCCCAAAATCCGTTTCAGGTCAAAAGAAGTTGTTTAAAGCAATACATGTTTTTTTTTGTGGCAGCCCCCTTAATTTGAAAGGGTGTTCGACCCGAAAAAAATAGAATAAATACAACAAAACGTGTTGTTTTGTTGTATTTTTACTGTATTATATTAAGTACAGTCAGTAGCTGTACAATAAATAAATCAGTTAATTTCATTTTGTGTCTATTTAATTACTTTCTCATCATAAACATAAAACTTTATATCTATTACTTTTTAATTAATTTTAGATGTAAATTAATATCTTGGTAATTACTTTATTTGATCAACCTTGTTTTTACATGTTTAGTTCTACATTTGAACCAATTCTTATTCATTTCAACAAAACCGAATTCCCTTGTAGACTAGAGAAAAAAAACAATCTAACGCAAACCCTATTATGCGAACAAATAGATTAAAATAATTTAATTAAGGATGAAAAGTTATGTTAGGGAAACTGTTATTATTTATTCATATCATATTTTAAGGTGAAAAAAATGGTTTTCTATTAAAACTTTAATCTTAGACATCATCTAAATAGTTTGCAACATATTTTTAAAACTTTGTTTTTGATATGTCGATTCTGATACTAACAAAAAAATTATCTGTTAATTTGCGTTTAATTTATTGTTTCATGGTAGTTCATAAGATTGACATTTGAAAGTATAACTGAGATTTAGGATGGCTATTTCTTGTGTTACAAACATAGAAATAAATCTTACTTTATATTACTCCAAATCACTTTAAATTAAACTAAACTTATTCTAACGTTAAAGGCAAAATTTGTTTAACCTAATATTAGGAATTATTAGGATTACTCTACGTTAAGTGAGATAGACTTATTCTTATAAAAACATAGAAATAATTTTTCACTTAACATTACTTCTCATTACTTTACAATTGAAAACAATTTATTCACAATTGAGGAAAATTTATTCGTATGATGAAATAGAAAAACTAAATTTTACTAGTTAAAATTAGTTACTAATAATTAAAACTAATTAATAAATTAAATAATTGCTCCACATTCCTTGAAATTTTGTAAGAATTATTTTTATTTTATAAAGTAGAATAAGTCTTAGTATATTTCAGACTATCACATGAGATTGAGTAAGACTTATTCGTACGCTAAAACATAGAAATTAATCTTATATAATATTTATCCAGATTACGTTTGATTAGGGGGGACTATTCTTGTGTTAAAAACAAGTTAATATAGAAATAAATCTTACATAATATTTATCCAGATTAATTTAGATTGAGAGGGACTACTCTTTTGTTGAAAACAAGTTAATACACAGAAGTTAATCTTACATACTATTTATCCAGATTAATTTAGATTAGAGTGGACTATTCTTTAGTTAAAAACAAGTTAATGCATAGAAATTAATCTTACATAATATTTATCCAGATTAATTTAGATTAAGGGGGACTATTCTTTTGTTAAAAACAAGTTAATACATAGAAATTAATCTTACATAATATTTATCCAGATTAATTTAGATTAAGGGAGACTATTCTTTTGTTAAAAACAAGTTAATACATAAAAATTAATCTTACATAATATTTATCCAGATTAATTTAGATTAAGGGGGACTATTCTTTTGTTAAAAAAAGTTAATACATAGAAATAAATCTTACTTAATATTACTCCTCTTTACTTAATTTTGAGGAAGACTTATTCTTAATTGTTAAAACAAAAGGCCGCTGCACAGCCTCGACACTTTTCGATATGTGTACCAAGTTTCATTTCGATTCCATAATGCGTTTTAAAGTTATCGTGTTCCATAGAAACGTCGTATTTATTATATATATATATATATATATATATATAATATATATATATATATATATATATATATATATATATATATATATATATATATATATATATATATATATATATATATAATATACATATATATAACATATATAACCTTAACAATTTATAACAATACTTAAGATTGATTAAGACTTAGTTTTAGTTAGACTTCTCAAGTTTATCCAAGAAATTCGGATTATTTTACCTCAAATATATGAATTCGTTTAAACATTAAAAAAAAAAAAACTAAGCAATAACTAAACTAAAACAGAAGCCTTACACGCGGAGAAAAAAATACCAAATTACTAATTTTACGATTTACCTTTACAATATGGAACTCTAAGAACAAGGTATGAAATAGAAATAGAGGTAAAACACTTAACAAGAAAAGAAATCTAATACTAAAAAAAAAAGATATAATATTATCCAGATTAATTTAGATTAAGGGGACTATTCTTTTTAAAACAAGTTAATACATAGAAATTAATCTTACATAATATTATCCAGATTAATTTAGATTAAGGGAGACTATAAAAACAATAATACAAAAAATTAATTCTTACATAATATTTATCCAGATTAATTTAGATTAAGGGGGACTATTCTTTTGTTAAAAACAAGTTAATACATAGAAATAAATCTTACTTAATATTACTCCTCTTTACTTAATTTTGAGGAAGACTTATTCTTAATTGTTAAAACAAAAGGCCGCTGCACGGCCTCGACACTTTTCGATATGTGTACCAAGTTTCATTTCGATTCCATAATGCGTTTTAAAGTTATCGTGTTCCATAGAAACGTCGTATTTATATATATATATATAATAATATATATATATATATATATATATATATATATATATATATATATATATATATATACATATATAACATATATACACATATATAAACCTTAACATTTATACCAATACTTAAGATTGATTAAGACTTAGTTTTAGTTAGACTTCTCAAGTTTATCCAAGAAATTCGGATTATTTTACCTCAAATATATGAATTCGTTTAAACATTAAAAGAAAAAAAAACTAAGCAATAACTAAACTAAAACAGAAGCCTTACACGCGGAGAAAAAAATACCAAATTACTAATTTTACGATTTACCTTTACAATATGGAACTCTAAGAACAAGGTATGAAATAGAAATAGAGGTAAAACACGTTAACAAGAAAAGAAATCTAATACTAAAATAAAAAGATATTTCACATACGAACATCAGGGAAAGTTATGGACCTTAATAAGTGGTAATAATTTACCGTTGCTTCAGACATTCGCCAATATTTTATTATCTACGTTTGTTCTTTTTTTAAGTTTAAACTTTGTATTCGTAAAGAATTTTGAAGAAGGAAGAAATTTTAATTAATTTTTTGTGCGCATAGAATTCAAGATATAAATAAAGTTCTATCTCTTTATTTTTTTATAAGTTTAATTTTTATTGTACTTCTCCTTAATTCTTTATTGTAACTTCTTGTATTTGGCTTTATTTATGTTTGTTTGTCAAAATTTGCTTCATTGTAGGTCGTACTACGTCAAGTAATCGAATTAGACGACGAGGGAATTAGACTTTTTAATTGCTGTAGTGCAGCCGAAGAACATCTGTTAAAAATAATCTATTAATAACTAGAGGCCTTCAGCCTCTTGGTCGCTACGTGGTGGCGTTTCGGGCCGCTTCGCTCCCCCGAGCCTCTCTTTGGCCGCTTCGCGACCACATGGTTGTTGTCCTATTTCAGTTGGTCATATTACTAGTTTATATTAGTGGCATACTGCCACAATATAAGCAAATTTTCACATGAACTTCTAAAAAAAACGTGATTTGTTTACATTATGTTATATATGTCAATCAATAAAACCGGAACTAATACTATGGACTCAAAATGAAACTTTGTAATTTTGTAAGGCATACGCAGTAGTACATGTGTATAAGGAAGGCGATCCTAATTGAACCCTCCCTACTCTTTCTTTCGTTTCCGTCATTTCTGAACAATTAACTGTTCAAATTCTCTAAAATAAGTTAGAAGATATAGAATCTGTTGGGCAAAGTTGGATTTACCTTTTGATAAAATCGACGAGCAAGGCAGAAACTAGTGTTAAATTCTTCTAATTCTGCAAACTTCAACACAAAGACCTCAAATTCTAAACGATCAAGCCGCTTTTTTACACAGTAAAACATTTTCTTACAACTAAATCCTATCTATTAAACCGATTTGACTTATTAATGACCGTGATTTTATCTGTAGAAAAGATTCCACTTAGCACAACTAGAAAAACTTAGGCCTTGAATCGCATTCCATTACAACAGCGTTACTTTCAAAACGCATATTTAGATTTTTAATACCGTCAGAAGTAACTTGTTAATTGATAAAAAAAGATATTAAAGAAAGAAAATTTTATTATAAAATTAAAGAATGTCTGTGTCCATAAAATTAAAACACTATAAAAATTCAAACTTAATTATTTTTTTGTATCTTTATGAATTTTAATAAATATAAATTCTTTGCAACTTTTATTAATAACAACTTTGAACTCAAATTTATGAAGCGTAATTTTTGTTTGTTTATTTTTAAATGTGAGGATTGTGATGAAGGATTGTCGTTACTTTATCGGTCGATTCAGTGAAAAAAGTTTAGCGTATTTTTAAAAGAAAACTGAGCTATTTTCTACATAAGTGACTTACTTAAATTTAAATATTATTTGAAGCCATTAAGTTATATCACTATATAGAGGGGGTGCTATTGGTTGAATTTTGAAACATCGAAAAAGTAACCTGAACGCTTTCGACTATAATTATAACCATAAAATCAATAAAAAAATTACAATAACTTAAATAGAAATACGTTTATAATACAAAACAAAAAACAATGTGTTTCGTTTCTAGCAGACGAAAATTGATTTAGTATAACCCTAACACACTCTTGGAGGAGGATTCAATGAGGTTACACAAAGCCCTCGAGGGCATAGAGATAATATTATTAGAGAGGCTGTATAGGTTAAATTTTGAAACATCAAAAAAGTAACCTGAACACCTTCGCTTATAAATAAAATCGGATATTTAGTACATAAGTACTGTAACTTATATAGTTGAACGTTTAAAATACAAATCAAAACTCAAAAATGTGCTGGTAGCCGAATACAATTGGTTTATTGTAACCTTAACTAACTCTTGAAAGAGGTTTCAATGACGAGGGAAGCGAGTCCGAAATAGGAGGATGAGCGTAGCGAATCCGATGTGATGAGGAAAAGTTTCGAGGTCTAAATAATGTCTAAGTTAAAAGATTCTATCTGAATATCAAACTTTGTATTATAAAATTAAATTTACAACATTAAATCAAACTATGCAAATTGCCTTGATTGAATAAAATATAATAATAATGCCCGCTTTAGGGCCTATCGGCCCTTCTGGGTATTCGCCTTGCGGGAACCTCCTCGGGTGGGTCACATCTACTATGCTCAAAGTAAAGCTAAAGTTGGCGAAATCTTTTTACAACAAATTCTATTCATAAAAGAGCATAGCCGGGGCTGTGAACCCCCGACCTCCGGTGCCGAAGTCCAGTACTATACAACCGCGGCTGCGGAGGCATATCGATTGAATAAAATAAATGAACTAAAAAATATGAATGATATTTTTTGTCATAATATATCAATCATGTATATGACATATTTAAAACCCCTCCTCAATCAAGACATTTGGCATTTATCAACTCCCATTTCATCTCGAGGTTGTTTGAACTGCATCCTCGCCAATGGTTTAGTCATAACATCAGCCAGCTGTTCTTTTGTGCTGATATACTCCAGCTTGATATCTCCAGTCCTTGTTTTCTCCTTCAAATAATGGAATCGGATATTAATATGGTTGAGCCGTTTGTTCTCTGGTTGATCTGATAGGAAGATGCACCCTTGATTATCTTCAAATATAGTTATTGGTGAATTGATATTACTGCCAAAATCACACATCAATTTTTTTAAGCCAGATAGCTGACATGTTGCCACACTAGCTGCCACATACTCAGCCTCAGTACTTGATAGTGCTACTGATCACTGCTTTTTAGTTAGCCAGAAAACTGTATTATTATAGATCTTAAACACATATCCAGAAACTGATTTCCTGTCAATATTGATCCTTCTCAATCAGCATCTGCATAACCAACATAACACTTGTAGATTCTGTTTTCCTGTAAACAAGACCATAATCAGTAGTACCTTTCAAATACCTCAGAACATGTTTCAGGTAGTTGTATGTAAATACAATCATATTTTGTATTATTGAGTTACATATAAAATCATATCTTCTCAATTATATCTTCAATCATTTCAAATGTACATTGACACCTTTATCCATACTTGTAAAAGTATAAAACGTTTTTCTTTACGCTTTATTATATTAATAATTTTTGAAGGTTGAATACCGTAGAATCCTGCAGGGCGCCGGTCCGAAACTGAAGCATTCCGAAGACGCGACGATATGACAGGGATTTAGTTACGCCCTTAAAGGACCGAGAAATCAATAAAATTATACCTTTTATTATAGACGAGACATTGAGTATATACAAGACAGTAAAGTTCAGTATAAATGAAGACTAAAGACATAGAGTACTTGGGACTAGACGTCGCGACTTACTGGAGGATATTCATTGATCCGAATTCCGTCAAATTGGATGCAAGTGCAACAAAGCCGGTTTCTATAAAGGCTATTGTGAAAATACAAAAGTATTAGATCTTAAAAGAAAACTCTGAATATTTTGTGATCATCATTTGGTCCCATACAATATTTTTGGCGTCAGAACTTACGGCAGCACTATCTTTTAAGATTATCTAATTATTTACAGTATTAGAAGAATAAGAAGCTAAGGAAGAACAATGTTGTACAAAAATATTATTTTTTCCGAATACGTCTTAGGCGCTAAAACTTAAGTGACAACATGTCTCCAATCTCATCAGCTCATATTTCCTTTGAAAATTCACTGCAATGATTGAATTGTAAATAGTTTTCTTCTCAGCCTTTGCTTGATTTATTTATTACAAGTATAAAAAATAAATGATACAAAAAATATAATGTATGTTTTATAAATGATAAAAAAAATATTTTACCTACGAATTGAGTTGTAAATTAGGTTTTCATTTGTAGCGACCTGGCCCCGTAAACGTGTTTTACATCCCTAGGGACGTAAATAGAGTCTATAAACAGGGGCTAGTCATCTATGCCGAATAAAATCAAAGTCACAGAACAAATTCTAAATAATGTAAGAATGAAGAAGAGAGTGTACGAAAAAATGAAAACCCCCTACCTAGAATCGTTATTAACATCCCTTCAAATTAAAACTTCTCATTCCCATCATCATCAACAAATTTTATTACAAATTAATAGAAAATATATTTCACTTATTAACTAAGTCGTAGGTAAAATTTAATAGACGACAGGGATCGAAGAATTTCAGCTTTCGTATTATCTCCCTCGCTAGGCCTCGGGAGTCAATTTAGTTATCTCCCTCGGCAAAGCCTCGACAGCTAACTTGTTTACCTTCCTCGGCCTTACGGCATCGGGTGATAATGAAGTTTTCACCTGCGGCTTAGCCTTATGTAAAAACTTGGCCTTGAGCTGTAAAACTTTTTCTCCCCTCTGCCGTGTAAATAACTAATGTTCCTTAGGTATATATTACTAGAGGGGTCATACGATTTCTAATACATTGAGAAGCTTGAACATTTTTTGGGGGCTCTCAAGAGCTTTGTGTAACATCATTATAACCTCATTTAAAAGTGTTAAAGGTTGTAATAAAACAATCGCTGGTTTGTTTTGTATTTTAAACGTTTTACTATAGAATTGATTGAAATTGTGTATTTTGTACATTAAATTATATTAATAGTCGAAGGTCATCTGGGGGTCTCTAGTAATAATATCTCAATGTTTAAACTCAAGGAAAAACAATTTAGTTGGTAAACCTTATTATGACTTATGAGAACATCTAGTCTTAAGTTTAGTTAAGTAGTTCTGTACTTTTTTTTTGTTAATTTTTATTATTTTATATCTTGCCAAAATATATAATTTTACTTTATTCGACAAAGTAGAAAAGTATATTTTAAGTAAAGTTATTTTTTACTTTAAAAGTAAATGCGTTTAATAACTCAAAAATTAAATTTTTCTGTACCACCATATCTTTAGCCACTTAAGAAGCCAACGAGTTGAATTCATGTGTGTAGTTGGTAAATATTCCTTCTTAAATTAAATCTAAAGGATCTAAAGGAGGCATCGTATATAATGAATCTAATGACACCAACCATTTAAAGGAGGCATTAATTAGCTTTTAACTGGAGGTACCGCTTCCCAAGACTCTGGTCCTTCGAGCCGGCTTCTTTTAAACGCCTTCTAGATTAGAGTTCAAATAAACTCTATACTTGTACTTATTTTCAACACATCGTATTTTTAACACCGACTGATTTCCTAACACATTTCTTGTTTTTAAATAAACAAAACGAGCAAAAGATTTGTTGATACAAAATGAACTACATGGTTTGTAGTTTTTACCCAGTAGCTGTTACATGTTTGACATTATAAGAGTCGGCCTTTTTTTATTTCTTTATCCATAAGTAAGTCTAATATTATCACGTTTTGTGAGAGAAGAAGGTACACGATTTTTGTATCAATAGTTTTCAGAAGTTTTGCATTTTTGTTTTCTAAGATAATTTAAATGAGGTATTTCTTAAGAAACTCTCACCTTAAAAACTGAAATGTCAAACTCGAGTGTAAAAGCTGTTCTGAATGTTCTTCTCTAGTTTAGCGATGTTTACATTTATTTACATTCTACGGACGGTTATTCCTATCGTTATAGAACGAAAACATTAAAGAGTCAAACTGTCCATGATACGTGTTGTCTAATTATCCTACGTTACAAAACGAAAGCATAGGCTAAAGTGCTCTAGACTTATACTGTCTATGCTACGTTTGTTTCATGTCCAACGTTAAAAAACGAAAACATTTACTAAAGCGCTCGCTCTAGAGTCAGACACTCTATGCTACGTTTTGTTTCATTATCCTACTTTACAGAACGAAAGCATTGACTAAAGCGCTCGCTCTAGAGTCAGACTGTACATGATACGTGTTGTCCCATTATCCTACTTTACAGAACGAAAGCATTGACTAAAGCGCTCGCTCTAGAGTCAGACAGTCTATGCTACGTTTTGTTCCATTATCCTACTTTACAGAACGAAAGCATTGACTAAAGTGCTCGCTCTAGAGTCAGACTGTACATGATATGTGTTGTCCCATTATCCTACTTTACAGAATGAAAACATTGACTAAAGCGCTCGCTCTAGAGTCAGACTGTACATGATACGTGTTGTCCCATTATCTTACTTTACAGAACGAAAACATTGACTAAAGCGCTCGCTCTAGAGTCAGACTGTACATGATACGTGTTGTCCCATTATCCTACTTTACAGAACGAAAACATTGACTAAAGCGCTCGCTCTAGAGTCAGACTATACATGATACGTGTTGTCCCATTATCTTACTTTACAGAACGCAAACATTGACTAAAGCGCTCGCTCTAGAGTCAGACTGTACATGATACGTGTTGTCCCATTATCTTACTTTACAGAACGAAAACATTGACTAAAGCGCTCGCTCTAGAGTCAGACTGTACATGATACGTGTTGTCCCATTATTCCTTACTTTACAGAACGAAAACATTGACCTAAAGCGCTCGCTCTAGAGTCAGACTATACATGATACGTGTTGTCCCATTATCTTACTTTACAGAACGCAAACATTGACTAAAGCTTTCGCTCTAGAGTCAGACTGTATATGATACGTGTTGTCCCATTATCCAACTTTATAGAACGAATGCATAAACGTCAGACATAAATGCGTTTTATAGTCAGACAGTCCAACCTGCAGTTTGTCCCAAAGCATTTTAAAAAATGATTCCATGAATATTTCTTTATGGATTTATGAATTTTACACAACTATTTACATTCTAAACTTTTATAAAATATGACTATAATCCTTCTAATTAACTTATATTAAACATTAATCATTCTTATGACTAATTAATAACTATAATAGTAATTATTAATTTATAGATCATTAAATTTTTTGCTATCTGTTCGCGATCTCTTATAATTTCATTTAAACGTGCGAAAACTTAAACCTCTGCGTGAATGATGTATCAAATCTATAACGGTTTGCGAGACATTAAAGAAAGAATAGTGCGGCTAAAATGAAGACGAAGAAGAATTAATTACAGAGTGTGCCGTGTGTATCGTGTCTATGATTTTATTATTATTTTTCTTTATCTTCCTTTTTATATCTTTCTTTTTTCTTAATATGTTATTATATTTTTATCTTATTTTTACATTCTTTATCATCTTCTTTTCTGTTTGTTATAACATGTAGTATAATACAACAGAATAATAATATATAGTATATGAAGCAATAAATTATACAAAAAAATTAGTTACTATTTAGTTGGTAGCTAATTTCTTGTCTAGTTGTTCATAATTTCTCATCATTATAAATCTAAGTAACCATTCAACTTGACTTTAAAAGATGTATTAAGGTTGATTAAAAAAATTTAACCACAAAAGACAAGTGATTATTGAGTTTTTTTAAAAAATAGTACTGATAATGTTTAGTACTAAACTGATCGTATAATAAGTAAACAAAAACATATTTTTGTATTTTAGGTTTTATTTTTCTTCACCAAAGGAAATATTATGTTTAACGAAAAAAAAATGTTCTAAACTGTTTACAAAACTTTAAGTGTCTTAAGCAAAATTTTAGCAATTCGAACGAGATATTCTGTACTCTAGGTCTTGACTTTCTAAGCAACTGCTTTACTGAAATTAATAATTTTCATCCTTAAATATGTAACTACACCTTTATTATTATAAAAAATATATTATAAGTTAAATTAATAAGTTTTCATCCTTAAATATGCAACTACACCTTTATTATTATAAAAAAAATATTTATAAGTTATAGCCAATGAATATTGGATAGTATATGGATAATATTCTATATATAGTATACTATATATAGTATTGGATAATGGATAATATACTATATATTATTATTACTTTTTTGCACACGTTTAAGTTTTTATCTTCCATTTTTTATTTAAGTTTTTAGGGAAGGATTGCGTCGATCCGATTCACTCCAAATCTAGAATTCCACATGAATCATATTTTTAACATGATATTTTGTTATAATATATTTAGTCAATTACAAAATATTTAGTCGAGAAATGAATTATAGATAGGAAAGTCGAGTAAAGTCTGCAAGAAGATGCCAGAGGCTAGAGATTGTCACGAGCTCAGGTCAGAGCTATACGGGTCACATAGGTCAACAGAGGAAGAAGCTGTGAGGTCAAAACCTTTCTACGAGTCAGTGAAAGTTATCATATACCTTAGGCGACAAACAGCGCTCCAGGCAGAAGATCACATAAAAACGGGGGCGGCTACATCTCTTGGGACATGGAGAAAGCAGTGGAATTGGCTGTGATTGGATTCGATTAGGTTTAGATTCCTCTGAAGACATGGGTCATTAACTATTGCGAAGAAAGGACATTTCTATCGGCATTCCCAGTTATCCATTGGCGAAGAATACATCTTCAATACCTCTTACATTTATTCTATTCCAACGATTCTATTTCGTTGTCCTACTTCTAAGAATAAAATCTTCCAAGTATTTGTAATTCAAACCTCCGCATCCAAACCAAAATTTACTACGGACTTCATCAGGAATCTGTCGGCGAATGATAATTAATCTTCAATATATCTTGCAAACAATTCTTTTGACACCCCTTTTAATAACAGATCCAACTATTTAATTGTCCTACAAGATCTTCTATATATATTAATTATATAGAGCTCTGGAGTCTCAATATAGGAATTGAATGAAAACAGTCTCTCGACGATAATTTGTTATAGTACTAACAAAGTCGACTTTAGGTCTTTTAGACCATCATCAGTTTCTGAAGCAACAAGGTTTAAGTATTATAAAAATATATGTATGTAAATATTAAAGAGCATTGTCTCCTTAATAAAATATTAATGCCCTTTGTGTCAGAGGCTGTATTTTTCTTGCAAGAGTATGCTGATGCGTGATACCTTCAGTCAACTACAAGACTCCATACCATAATATTAAACTCTTTGAAAAATCATTGCCTGACTTTCTTTTATCTTTCACCGGCAATTAATTTACTTCTATTTATTCACAGACTTATTCACCTTGTATTCTTAATTAATTGTTTCATTTCGTTTTTATTTTTGTCTTCGCTTTTTTATACTTTGTTGTTCAGAAACTGATGATAGTTTTCTTTCAATGCCTTCTAAATTGTGATCCATCCCTACATTAGATTATTGAACAAAATCTTCCTATATTTTTAGAAATCTATGATTGAGGAATTCATCCTCAATATTTTTTCCTAACAACATCCTCTGTGTTTGTTAATGATAGTTATATTTCGTTGTCCCACTTATAAAACAAATTCCTCTGTGTATTTGTGATTCAACCTTCTTTTACTTAAAAGTTTATTTGCTAAGCTTTAAGTTTCTTCAGAAACCTCTCAGCACAATACCTAATGAATGTCCTAACAATTTTTTTCTCCTTATTTAAGAAACCAACACCTTTTAAGCATTGGTGAATCAACCCTGCATAGCTTATTTACCTATATGTACTTCAAATTTTTTTAGCATTACATTTTTGAAGAATTCATCTTTAATATAACTTCATTTAACTTCACATCTGCTAATGATCGTCTCAACTAGTTTTTTCTCCTACTTAAGAAAGCAACACCTTTTTTAAACGTTTGTGAATCAACCCTGATCAACTATATTTACCCAAATCTACTTCTAATTCTTTCAGCAACTTATGTATCATGGAAAAATCCGTCTTCAACGCAACTTCATACACATCTGTTAATGATTGTCCCAACTATTTCTTTGTCTTACTTACGAAACAACCTTAACACCTTTTAAAGCATTTGTAATTCATACGTCTATGACTTTATCTACAAAAAATCTAATTTATTCCAATATAATTTTAATGTTAATTCAAGACAAAGATACAAAGTACTTTTGCACTTTTACATTTACATCGCTGGTAATGCATCATTAATCATGGGACTGAATGTAAAAGTCATTTGATTTTGTAAACCCTGAATTTATTTAAGACTTAAACATAATTCTATTTGGTGATACAAGTTTTTATATCACCTTAAACATTAGTTTAAATTTCATATTAATGTTTAAAGGAGGAAAAGACAGCAGTTTATTTAAAATAAATATGACATTTAATGCATAAATTTAGAGGAGCCACAATCACCCACAATTCTTACGTTACCATGTTTGGTTTTGCTTATTTTTAGTCTCGCGTTTGTTTAAATTTTATCACTTGGCAAATAGAATTATTCTCTTTATATTTAGTTAGTAATACATCTAGTGTCTAGTGCTCAACTAATGTTCAATGTTAATTTTTGTTCTTGAAAATATTTTTTTCGTCTTAACATTCCTATGTGACTCTTCTCGTTTGAAAATTAAATTTGGACAATACATAATTGGTAAAACAGGTTCTTGGTAAAACTTGATAAAAATTTTAAAAAATAGATAAATTGATGAAACCTTTGGTGCCTCGAAAAGTTTCCTCAAAACTTAGTACTCACTTCCTAAGAATGTCATGGTAGCCAAAACCTTAAGAACAATTACATCGATAATAAAAAATAGAGTTGTGGAGTCCAAATATAAGGAAAAATAAAAAACAATAAATAATAAAAACAAGTCTCTCCACTGATGTTAAAGTATAATGACAGAGCCAGCTTTCAAACATAACAGTCCATCATCAGTGCCGGCTAGATGCGAAGAAAGTGTTAAGAAACAGAAGTAATTGAGTCGTCCAACTCGTTGAGTCGATTTCATCGAGTTGGACGACTCAATCACTTCCGTTTCTTAACACTTTCTTCGCATCTCGCTGGCACTGATGATGGATTGTCAAGTTTGAAAGCTTTTGCTTTGTCATTATACTTTAACATCAGTGGAGAGAGTTGTTTTTTCCTTATTACGTCGATGTCTCTATACGCTCGACATCCGATTGGAAAGGTATCACCACGACTACTACTTCATTCTCGCATTGTTCCACCTCATAACAAGTTAGCTCAAAATCGTAATTTTAATAATTTTGGTTCTCTGTGTATTAAAGGCATTAGATTAAAAACCGTTGATGAACTAACAAACTGATTAAAATACAATTTTTTGTATTCTCTTTCGTTTTGCAAAACAGGAGTCCCCCAAGTACCATTTATATACATACAATGGGGGTCCGCGGGGCTCTGAAGTTTGCTTATTCCTACTATAATACATTTATGATTAATAATTTTGTTTTATTTTAATATTTTTTTAAAAAATAAAGCACGTTTCACAACATGCTTCACAAATTTAAACGAGGAAGAGTACGATTGCTATTTTTTCTTTTATAATTCCTAAATCTAACAACTACGCATTTTCGTCCTTTTAAATTGATTTATACAACAAGAATCAGTAGATAAAGAATAGAGGTCAATTTTCTATTTTTATCAGAAAGGGGGCGATAAAAAAAAGTTTTTCACATTGTGTTAAACTACCTTCATACATTTTAATGAAGTTCTTTATGGTCATAACTAGCTTGCCTGTGACCAAAAGAAGCTTTCAAGATAACTTGTGACACATACTGTGACCAGATCTACTGATTAGCTATAGTACGATTGTAGTTCTTACTCTCAGCTGATTTAAATAACAAAACCTTTTATCTGATTTTAGAAAAAGAATCTGTGAAACAAAAACATTTATTTTAACTACCGTAAGTTTATTGAAATAGTTATAAATTTTTATTTTGACACAATATTCAAATAGTATGAAAAATATTGATTTTAGAATATTGGAAGTAGTAGAAAAACTGAATTTTTAACATCTTTGAAATGTAGGTAACAGAACAGTTTTTTTAAAACTTTCACTACCTTTTTGAATTTGTGATTTACTTATTCGATATTTAAAGCAAAACTGTTAGGTTGGTAACACAATAGCCTTAATACAATGCAATAGCCCTAATAAAATACAATGACCTTGATACAATACAATAGCCTTAATACAATACGATGGCCTTAATAAAATGCAATTGCCTTAATACAATGCAATATCCTTAATACAATACAATAGCCTTAATAAAATGCAATAGCCTTAATACAATGCAATAGCCTTAATACAATGCAATAGCCTTAATACAATACAATAGCCTTAATAAAATGCAATAGCCTTAATACAGTAATAATAATAATAATAATAATGATAATGCCCGTTTAAAGCCTTGCGGCTCATCAGGTATAAACCCTACAGGAACAACCTCGGTAGTAGCAACCGTTATGCTCAAAGTGTATTCTAAAGTTGGCGACAATTTATCTAAACAATAATTTTATATAAACTTAGAGCGTAACCTGGGATGTGAACCCCAGACCTCCGTGGTGACATAGGTCAGTGTAAAGACTAACGCTCTAACGACCTCGGCCACGGAGGCGGTCTTAATACAATACGATTGCCTTAATCCAATACAATAGCCTTAAGATTTAATGTTGGTGCACTTTAAATATTTCACCTGAGATATAAACTAGGTGTAGCAACTCTTACAGGCAAAACTTCTGGGGATAAATTAGCTAATTATTTATCAAGCTAGAAGCGAGAAGAAAGTGGGTGCAAAGCTTAATCATATTTATTTGTTTGATTAGTAAAATTATATTTATTTACTTAATTCATTGTGCAAATAAAAAAATCTATCTATATTTATGATTATCGTAAACTTTGTTTTAATATAAAATACAATGTAAAACCTTTCAGATATTCCTTACAAACAATTTAATAATTCTTCGCCATTAACAATTCTTTTAACATTTTTAAACTCGTATAAATCATTTAAAATATCCGTTATTTTAAACATTCTTTTTATTTAATAATTTGTTTTTTTATTTACTAAAACGATAATTGTTTAGACATCAACAATAATACTTTTAGAACGGCTTTTGATAAGGTTTTATCTGGTGGCCGGAGGGTCTGAAGCTCAAGTCAAGACTCGTTAGTTGGACTTGATGTCGCAATGAACGCAGAAAACATCTTGACCTTTTGAATGAATAAAACTGTACAATTAAATTAATATACAATCTTTAAAAAGATTATTTATTATATAAAAATAATTTTTCTTTTTGATAAAAAATATCTAAACCTTTTTCACTGATTTTTTTTGCCAAAGGGATATTATATTAAAGTTTAAAGATTATATTCAAAAGATATTGTTATTGCAGAAAATATGTGTTCTATAGTTTTTAATAAAGTTTATGAGAATGTCCCTACTAAATACATACATTTATATATGCTTTTCCTCATCTATACCGTAGGTATATAGGAAAAGTATTGTGTCACCGAAATTATCAATTTCAGGTGTTTTAAGGCCTCCTGAGTGGTTTTCTTAAAGTTTTTGTCTGTATATGTGTGTGTCTGTTATCAGCGTAGCTCTCAGTGTGTAAAAGATAGAGAGATGAAGCTTTGTACGAAAATTAGTCAGGTGTAGTTGTGTTATTTGAAAACAATATTTTTATGACGCCGTTAATCCTGTATAATGACTCAGAAACAATTTAAAAAAAGCGGTAAAATGTTTCGATCAATTGCAGCTCTGTTTCGACTTTCGTCAATTTTTGAACCAAACAATACATAAGATATTGAATGTCAGAAGGTATGCGAGAGCGTCAGACTAAAGGTGGGGGTGAAGTTGATGCTGGCATCTAGCGGCAGCTCTGAAACAACCTTTTCTTAACATAACATTCTTCCCAATTATTTAAGTTAGTATTATGGAATCATCTTGTTCTTTATTATTATTTTACCGACACGAGTATCTACTTGAAATTGTTCATTTCTTTATAAAGCAAATATTTGGATTAATCAGTTTTGTGCCAAAAGTAGTTTGCTAAAAATAAGGCAATAGTGGCGCACTCTTGTAGTTGACATAGAGAAACTATTAAATTACACACTAGCGCTCCTGTTAACTGGTTATGGAACTAACCTTTTTTGTCCGAAATAATAAGTCTTGGGCCATCTTTCTTAATCTACATATTCTTTGTTTTGAACCAAATAAAGAATATTTGTCAAAACACTTATATTATTGGATTTTAAGATTCCATAATAGGCGGACAAATAGGATGAAAAACAAAGACGAGAGATGAAAATGTCTTTATATATTTAAATACAAATATATATTCTGGTTCATAAGTTAGGTATTTATATTCTAGCTCATAATTAGATATTGTAATGATTATTTGTAAATATTTATTAAACCAAGGATTTTTGTTAAAAAAAATTGTAATAATTTTAATTTGGCTCGTCGTAATCAATTTGTGGCTCATCGTAATCAATTTTGCTCATCGTAATCAATTTGGCTCACCTAATCAATTTGTGGCTCATCATAATTATTTGGGTCATCGTAATCAATTTGTGGCTCATCGTAATCAATTTGGCTCATCATAATCAATTTGTGGCTCATCGTAATCAATTTGGGTCATCGTAATCAATTTGTGGCTCATCGTAATCAATTTTGCTCATCGTAATCAATTTGGCTCATCCTAATCAATTTGTGGCTCATCATAATTATTTGGGTCATCGTAATCAATTTGTGGCTCATCGTAATCAATTTGGCTCATCATAATCAATTTGTGGCTCATCGTAATCAATTTGGGTCAATCAATTTGGGCTCATCGTAATCAATTTGGCTCATTGTAATCAATTTGTGGCTCATCGTAATCAATTTGGCTCATTGTAATCAATTTGTGGCTCATCGTAATCAATTTTGGTAATCGTAATCAATTTGTGGCTCATCGTAATCAATTTGGGTCATCGTAATCAATTTGGGTCATCATAATCAATTTGTGGCTCATCGTAATCAATTTGGGTCGTCGTAATCAATTTGGGTCATCGTAATCAATTTGTGGCTCATCGTAATCAATTTGGCTCATCGTAATCAATATGTGACACATGAGCCAATATGTGTGGTTTTCTTGAATGATTACTAATTAGCCTCCTTCTCTCATAATACAGTAATTTTGTTCTATCTTCAAATAAGCAGCTATAAATCAGCTGAAACCTATTTCTTTTCATTGTTAATTAGATAACTAAGGAGAGATAAGTGTTAGGTGCCCAAAGTGTGGAGGTTCTAGTCGTGTAGTCGTGATTGTCTAGTTTTCTCTGATACTTTATTACTTCGTGCTTTAGTTTGGAAAAATGGAAAGTCAACTAAAATTTTAATAATTTTTGTTTAATCAGTTTATGACTGAGTTATGTGTATAGATTCATACTTATTAATAGAATTAAATTGATGTTGAATTTTCTTATTATTTATATTTCTTTTATTGATAAGAAATAATCACACGCTTTTTGAGGCCACAGTCGAATACAAGTTACGTTTTTACGGAAGACCAGGATGCCAATCAAATAATCGTTTGGTTTGTATTGACTGTAAAAATTATTAATCTTATCTTAGGCTTCACCTTAATTACAGGAGAGAAAAGTAGGAGTTAAAATAACAGAGAAAAGTAAAAAAAATCTCATAAACTCATTTTTCCTTTGAAAATTCGCTAGAAATAGTATTGTGTGTGTAATAATATATAAATACCTTTGCCTCGACAGTATAAGTATTTAAAAAGAAGATATTCCTTGGTTTTGCATCGAGAGATTGAGTACTTAAAAAATATTCCTTGGTTTGCCTCGAGAGAATGAGTATTTAAAAAACAGATATTCCTTGATTTTGCCTCGAGAGAATGAGTATTTAAAGAATATTCCTTGGTTTGCCTCGAGAGAATGAGTATTTAAAAAAATATTCCTTGGCTTGCCTCGAGAGAATGAGTATTTAAAAAGAAGATATTCCTTGGTTTTGCCTCGATACTCGAGAGTATGAGCATTTAAAAAAATATTCCTTGGTTTTGCCTCGAGAGAATGAGTACCTAAAAAAAAATATTCCTTGGTTTTGCCTCGAGACTCAAAGAGTATGAGCTTTTAAAAAATATTCATTTGTTTTGCCTCGAGTTAAAAAATTGTTTCATATCTTATTTCTTTAAGTCATTGCTAGCGGATCAATAATAAATTTGTATCCTTGACTTCAAAAAAACATAAATGCACACTACAATACCCCATACCGAATCAAAAATATTTTAAAATATTCTGATCACTACGTGATCTTATTAATCTGATAAATAATTTACGCTAAACTCTACTAGATCATTACACAACTAATTAAAAAAACACTCTTAACATATTAAAATAAATTAATAAATCCAACATATCGGATAAATATAAGTTTACATATTGATGTTTGTGCAATATTTACAAATACTACATTAATTATATAATATTTATAAGGAAAAGATATATTTATAGTTTATAATAAATATCTTTCCACACCTAATATTGGATGTTCCAGTTATTATTTAGATTTCTTTCCTTATTTTTTCTCTTCTTTTTGACTAAAAGAAAAATATTAAAATATGATAACCATAACACAATTATGAAGTATTAAAAAATTAATTATTTATATATGTCACAAGTTTACTCACAAAGTTATACATAAAATAGTTAAATATTTTTATATTTTATCTAATTTTTTATTAATATTCTATAATATTAAAGGTATTTTAAAAACTTACTTTTTGATTAATGTATTATTTTATTTTTTATTTTGTACTAATATACGCTCGGTTTTCGAAGTATAGGCTATTAATTTATATTTTAAATTTAATAACTACTTTTTTTTAATTTATTTTAATGGATTAATTTGTAGATTTAGTATTTTTAAGATAAATGGAGTTTATTAAGTTGTATATAAAGTTATTGGTTTAAAAAATATAATATGTCAGAAAAAATTATGCTGGGGGAATCGCTGTTTCGAATTTTTAGACGACGCAATACTCTTTTCTTTACAGACTCGGTATGGGGTGAGAAAAAGAATAATTGTCTTTTTAATTTGTTCATTTAAATTTAGGATTTATTTAGACAGTTGCTTACTGGTTTCTGTTAAAAAAAATTCTGGCGCGGTGGTCCGCATGTCGGGGGAATTTCCTTTGGATGCGTGTTTCCGTGCTTTTTACATTATAAGTTTACAACTACTAAATAAATAATTCCGGCGCGGTGGTCCGCTGTCGGGCGAATTTCATTTAGAATGCGTGTTTCCGTGCTAAACAACCCATTTCTTGCTTATGCAAGAACCATGCCCATTGCGTGGTTCCGGTTCATGCTTTAGAACCTAAGCAGTTACCTATTGTCAAGCACTGCTCGTAACTCATTTTGTCTGTATTTTCCAAAGGAAATGCGCATAATTCCAGTTGGTTGTACAAAACTATGCCTCTAAAATTAGAAGTACGCACTATTATTTGCACTAGTTTAAAGCTTAGTTACTTATCTTTAAGCTTAGTCAGTTATCTTTAAAGGTTTTAGCGCATTTCCTTTGAAAAATACAGACAAAATGAGTTACGAGCAGTGCTTGACAATTGAGTAACTGCTTAGGTTCTAAAGCATGAACCGGAACCACGCAATGGGCATGGTTCTTGCATAAGCAAGAAATGGGTTTTTAGCACGGAAACACGCATTCTAAATGAAATTCGCCCGACAGCGGACCACCGCGCCGGAATTATTTATTTAGTAGTTAAACTTATATAATGTAAAAAGCACGGAAACACGCATCCAAAGGAAATTCGCCCGACATGCGGACCACCGCGCCAGAATTATTTTCTAGTTGTAAACTATATTAGGTAAAAAACGATAAAAAATTATTGTCCTACTAGGATTTGAACCCAGGTACTCTGGGTTTGAGTGCTCGCATCCAAAGGAAATTCGCCCGACATGCGGACCACCGCGCCAGAATTATTTTCTAGTTGTAAACTTATATTAAGTAAAAAAAAAACGATAAAAAATTATCGACCCTTCCAGGATGTGAACCCAGGTACCCTGAGTTTGAGTGGTCGTATTGACTCCGGACCACTGGCATTCAACTCAGAGGCCCAAAAAAATTGAAAACGACACCCTACTCGAAATTTAATTTTCAACGACCGTAATTTGGTTTTCTATAATTTTTGTGGTTTTTTCGACTTTTTGGTAACTTAAAGTGGTCGTATCGATTTCGGACCGGTTTCATTCTTTTCAGCGCCCAAAATTACATAGAAAACGACACCCTACTCGAATTTATTTTATCGACCTAAATTTTGGTTTTTGGTAATTTACAATGGTTTTTTCGATTTTTATGTCACTTAGAGTGGTCGTATCGACTTCGGACCGGTTTCATTCGATTCAGCGTCTCAAAAAAACATAAATATTAACCTTTTTCGCGGCAAAAAATATTAACCCTGAATTTTGCCGATTTTTTAAAATTTCGCTGACTCAGCAAACCGGTTAATGACGTCACAAAAACCTGGTTTTGAATAGGGTTGTGTCGTTCTCCCGAAGTTTGATTTTTGTACCAAGTTTGGTTAAAAAATATTAATCCGTTCGAAATAGAGTGTTTACAAGAAAGTGTCTAGAAGTACATATATATATATATATATTATATTATATATATATATATATATATATATATATATATATGTATGTATATATATATATATATATATATATATATATATATATATATATATATATATATATATATATATATAATATATTATGTGTAAAGTCTCGCGAAACGTATTTTTTCGTCATTAGTAACCTCTGAAATGGATATGTGTCCGAGGTTCGAATTCCGCCATGAGCCTCCCATTAGCCGAATTTCCAAAGGAAATTCGCTAAAATTGTTTAGTAAAAATTAAATAGTTAGTGATATCGCCTATAGTTAGTTGCTACACAATAGTTCGGGTTTGATTTTAATTCAGTGCAACATTCTTTAAAAATACATGTGTTTCTTGATATAGTTGATGATAATTTAGAATGAAATAGTTACAAAAAAATAATTATATATTGTATAGTTATTTGTTGATAGTTAAAAATAAAAGTTACCACGAAATAATATTATTGTTACTACCTAGTTGTTTGCTGATAGTTAAAAATATTATAGTCACTATAATATTTAATATTATGTTAAAAATAATATAGTCACAATAACATCATATTTTTATTCAATTTTATTTTTTCAATTGAATTATTTTAATATCATTTTCTTTTTTATTTTTCTGTTTTAGGTAAGGCTTTGAATAAAATGGCGTTACTTTTCTTTGTAAGTTAAAACAGTGTAGGTTTTGTATGATTGAATAGTTATACATATTTTTCGAGAGTTTCCAAATGAAAAATGATTTTGTTTTTAGGACGTTTCTATGAAACACATCTGCCTCCGCAGCCGCGGTCGTATAGTACTGGACTTCGGCACCGGAGGTCCGGGGTTCACAACCCGGGCTATGCTCTTAGTTTTTATTAATAGAATTTGATGTAAAAAGATTTTGCCAACTTTAGCTTTACTTTGAGCATAGTAAATGTGACCCACCCTGGTGGTTCCCGCACAGGGCGAATACCATGAAGGGCCGAAAGGCCCTAAAACGGGCATTGTCATTTTTATCATTATCTATGAAACACGGTAACTTTCAAAAGCATTTTCGAATTTGAATGAAACCTGGTAAAAAATCACTTCCTTACTACCTGCCTTACTATCGTCCCTATTAATGGCATATAAAATAAAATAATTTATTATGCAATAATTTAATTACAATTCATCCCTTAAAATAACAAAATATCTATAACTTTAATTCTGATGTGGAGTTATATTTTTAATTATAAATTTTATTGATATTAGTTATATATTTTAGTGCATAATAATTAAGATTTAACTTTAGTTTAATTTCTTTTTTTCTTTAATTAGGAAATCTTTATATTAAATATGTTGTAAAAAGATTAGTTAAATATTAGTGCTTAAATAATTTAAAGTCTTCTACGTCTAGTCTCAGTTTATTGTAAGCTGATCTTTTGCATAAATATGTTATTAGATGAATTAACCTTATGGGAGTTAATAAACTAAATTAATATTTCCTTCGATTCATTTTGATGTTATCAACTTCTTAATTTTTTTTTTGTTTGAAATAATCATTATATACTTACATATATAATGAAAAAAAATAGTTTGAACAAAACATATAAATATGTTTATATCATACTTTTAATGTTCTTGTATATCATGAAGGCAGAGTTAGGCGTTGTTTCTTTAATGATCTGATGATTTGTTTTAAAAGAAACCAAAACTAATGAGCTTTAAAGCAGTTCCAAACAAGATCTCGTAACATATGGGAAAATAACAGGTCTTTTGTGTTTTTTTAGGATAATTTTGTTGTTGCATTATTTACCCGTTAAAGCAGCACGATCGCTTTTAGGCACCGTTTAAATTCTATATATATTGTTTTTTCTATCTTATCTAATAAATTTTAGTTACCTACGTGTAATATACTTGATATTTTATTGTTATTTAATATTTGTTTTTGTACGTAATAAGGATCAAAACTACGATTATTAATTCTGACATGCGTGAATGAAAAAATACAATATTTTTTTAATAACACACAGTATTTGAAGGATTATTTCAGCCTTTGTTACAGAGTGGCCTGAAGGTGCGATCTATTGCCAAATCATTTTAAGATTTTATTTGTTTGGTATATTAAAACTTGGTATCTCGAAGCTCTATCACTATTTCATTTTTTTTTTGTTTTCTAGATTTTTTATTTCATCATCTCTTTCGTACTTTTGAGAGTTAATTTGAAGTTGCTTCGAGTTCGTAAGGATTTATTTCAGCAATGGTATTGTTTTTTTGAATCATGACCAACGCCCCAAAATAAAGATTTAGTATCTTCATGTATATATACTTTAAACAGTATGAAGAGTAGTATATTTAAGCAACTTTGTAAGCTCAATTATCTTATTTAAATACGCCGAAGATTTTGAACTGGAAAAGCATCCCTAAAAATATTTCGAACTTAGTCATCAAGAAAGTATTCGTTTCTGATTTTAAAAGTCGAAAAAGCACCCGTTTTTTTATTTTTCTCTAACTTAAAATAAAGAGAGTACGCGTTTCTGATATAAAAAACAAGAGAGTACCCGTTTCTAAACTTAAAAATCAAGAATGCAAGCGTTTATGATTTAAAAGAGATCAAAAGTTCCTGTTTCTAAACTTATAGGATTAAGAAAGTACCCATTTCTAATCGCGTACTTTCTTGATTAAACATCAATAAAAATACGCGTTTGTAAACTCAAAAATCAAGAACGTACGCGTTTCTGATATAAAAAAATCTAGAAAGTGTCCGTTTCTAAACTTAAAAATAAAGAGGTACGCGTTTTTGAACTTAAAAATCTAAAAAGTAGGCGTTTCCTGTAGTCAAAAATCAGAATTGCTTTATATTCAAGATCGCGCATCTTTCCCAAAATCAGTTAGAGATGAAACATCTTCAGAAGTAAAATAATGTCTCCTCATGTTTTTAATAATGTTGTATTTGTCTCGCGTCATGTGTCCTGCATCCTAACATGACCTATCCCTTATATTCACCCTATTTTCGTGGTTTTTACACCGTTGAAAATGAAGTCGTTATTTCCATTTGTGCTTTCATAAGTATTGGATATTTATTTTTCACTCTGACCTCGCCCGTTAAAAATAAATATATGGTTACGACAATATAATTTTTCAACAATAATTTATTTAAAAGTACAATTAAATGTAGGAAATAAGTTATACTTGTAATAATAAACCCAATTCTTACTTAACTATATTGCTGTAAATTAGCAATAATCCTTGGTTAGTATTTTTCTGTTTTAGGAAAATTTAAAATTAAATAGATAATTCAGGTAAAACCTCGGTATGGGTTTGAATACCATACTTTTCCTTTACTTCCTTCTTTTAACTTTAAAAAAATACGAAAAAAAATATTTGTTTAAAACAGTATTATTAATGACGTTCCGAAATTTCCTGAATAGAACAGACCTTAAATTGAATAGAACATAAAATAGAATAGAAAACTAGAATATAATAGAAAATAAATAGAATATAATAGAGATTGAAGTAGAAAATAGGGGAGTAAAAGTAGAAAAAGAAAATAGAAATAGAAAAATAGAATAGAATGGAAATTAAAAAAAGAATAGACCTTAACCACATCCTTGGCTAACGCACTGTCCTCGAGATGTATGAATGGATGTGCACATTTCTTGTTAACACTTTCAGCTCAAATGGCAGATCCAATTTCAATGAAACTTGCCACAAAAATCAAGTCCTATATAAAAATAAAAACTGATATGATTTTGGGATCAATCTAACATGGTTAATAAAAATGAAGTCTCTTCAAAAATTAAAAACTTTTAGTAACAATTTTTTGTAATGATGTTTTAAAGTTTTTTAGTACAGAAAGAGAGAGAGAGGCTGATAGAGTACGAAGTGGCCTCAACCATATATGTGGCTAACACAGCCATCTAGATATTTACATGATAAGATGAGAAGTTTTCTTGTACATGGATAATTAATTATTAATTATATTTTCTTGTATTCTGTCTGATATCTTCTAATCCTATAAATAGGAAAGGCTCGTTTCTCGATTGGCAACTATAGTTTCCTATTAAATGTAGTAAATCCTTCTTTTCTCAACGTCAAATAATGCCGCCAGTTTAAGTCAATATATTTTTGGATACAAATTTGTTCCGCTTCTAGATTTAAAAAAAAAAGTGTTAGGTAAAATTTATCTTGTTAGGTAGCTGCCAAGTATTTTTTCGAGTACGAGAAATTTTTTTAAGACCCTATTACTGTCTACTGTAACGGGAGTTTCTAAAAAATCAACGGGTAGCCGAAATAGAAGTGTCGGAGTGATTGAACACATCGCGATGGAAGATCGTTCATCTTGAACTCTTCCACCGAATAAGGTAGATTTCAATCTTGTTATATATTGAGGTATAATACAGGTAGCTCGGGCCACCGTGGGCTCAAAACTATAATTAATTACGTGTTTATATATTGTACTCCAGTTGTTCTTAAAAATGTATAAGATATATGAACTCCTGTTTCGATTTTTGTGATTTATACCTCACGTATATAAAAGGATGAAACAAAGCTAGTAGCAATATGTCGACATCTCATAAGATCGAAATATAATAGTAGATATTTTTTTCGTTAGACATAATGAAGCATCAGTATAAACGAGAGCTATTAATCAGTCTCTTTAAATATATCTAACAACGGTCTATTTAGTTACTGACAACCCAGAGGACTGTCTGCATGCAGCTCACAAATAAATCTCCTTTCCGTCTTAATTGCGATATAGAAAACTCGCTACCATTTACTTTAATAATAGTTCGCCTATTAAACAGATATTTATTGGAATACTTTTATTACATCGTATTTATCACACTAAAAAGTCTTTTTAACATTTAAAAAAGTTTCATAAATGTCAGGGCATCGGACTAGATTACAAAATCCTGACGGACAATGGATGTCAATTTTTGTAGAATAATCTTTTGTAAATCTTTGTTTAAGATTTAAATCTATATAACTATGTCAGTAAGTCAGAGAGATTTGCGATCAAAGTGATGTCAACTGTCAAAACTTTGATAACAGATAAGTCTCGATCTTTTATAATAAATCTATAATCAATATTATTTTCAACTTAATCTTTTCTATCTAGATCTATATTTGTTATATTTTATAATATATTATATATATTATATATATATATATATATATAATATATATAATATATATATATATATATGTATGTGTGTGTGTGTGTGTTGTGTGTGTGTGTGTGTGTATTTACATAAATCATTCAATTTATGTTTTATGTATTTATTATATATGTATATTTGAGCTAAAGTTCTCATAAAAGTACACTATATAGTTGTTAAGTTACTTAAATAACACATTTTAAATTTAGTCATATGCCAATTTACTCTTTCTTAATAGCATTTGATTGTTAAAATACCAAACAAATTAAAGCATGACCTCGCGAGTTTAAGCCTAATACATTTATTTGATTAAATTTTCGAGTATTTTTTAAAAATTTATTGTTTATTTTAAAAAACTACTATCGGTAAAACTACTGTATTTATTCATAAATAATTTCCTATTTTGTGATGCATAAGACTTAATTAATAAATAACTTGAAATTGATCTGAACGTTTGTTTATTTATCTAAAAGAATATAATTTAGGTTTGTAGCAGCAAGCATAGAGATATATTACTACAGGAGGCATTACTAGCATTATTATTAGGGGCATAGTCTATCTCAATTATTGAGAGGACCGAAACATGTTTTTGGGGCTCTCAAGGGCACGAGGTTACATGGGGCTCCGCGTAACCTCATTGAAACTTTCTTTAAGAGGGAGTTAAGGTAATAATAAATAATAAATAAATAATTGTCGTCTGCTTTTCACGCATTGTTTGTGTTTTGATTTTGATTTTAAACGTTCTACTATTTTTATCCTTAGAGTGAGCGTGAATGGAGTCCATTATAAATAATAAAAGAAAAGAAGTCTCTCCACAAAA
Organism: Microvelia longipes; assembly: GCA_018340805.1. Taxonomy (NCBI): domain Eukaryota; kingdom Metazoa; phylum Arthropoda; class Insecta; order Hemiptera; family Veliidae; genus Microvelia; species Microvelia longipes. The sequence continues at coordinate 31,927,965 of JACMZG010000002.1, read as the reverse complement.
TAAAACTTTATTGGCAAAGCGCTTTCAACCTAACTAGAGGTCATCATCAGTGCGAAACGTAGCAAACAAGCAAACTTTTTCTACTATATAAGTTACTGTAATTTTTGTACAGTTTTACATTCATAGTCGAAGGTGTTCAAATTACTTTTTCAATGTTTCGAAATTTAAACGATAGAGCCCCTTTAGTAATATTTTCTATATGGCAGCAGGAGCTTATTTTAATATCAAAATCTTGCGCGTTGGCCAAAAGATTTTTTTAACTTCAAAAGATATCATCCGCGGAAGCCTATGCTTTTATGACTCTGCAGTTTTTTAAATCATCAATCGCATACTGTTTTTTTTAACATTTAATTTTTATTTGTTTTAAAATTCATATTAAAAATTGTATTAACTTGTAAAATACTTTGATGTAATAAAAATTACAACACTGATGGAACAAAAGGTTGACTTAAGAGGTATGATTATAACATACTCCAGCGGTTATTTACCGGTACTTAAGAGAACCCTATTGTTTTCAACAAAGTTATTATGTTAAGCCTTTAAACTTTAATGGAGGTCAGTAAGTCCTTGAGATCTTTTATAGAAAAAACTTTAAATTTATAAGAACAGAATTTTTTTTTATAAAGTCACCATAAAATACCAAATCATTTTATACTAATTTAAAATTTTAAAGTGCAGAAACTAGATATGGTTTTTATTTATCATAGAGATATTATTTTTAGAGGGGTCCAAAATGCTTTTGTTAAATCATCGAAAAAGTAACAAAAATAATAGTAAATAGTAATAAAAAGAATATCATGAAATTATTTTTTTGGGAAAAAAATTAAGTGAAGTTACACACAAAAATTTGTATTAGATTTATTTTCGCTGATATTTTTAGTGAAATATTTCTGAAGTGTGTTGGTCACACTGGTTTTTGGACAGAGGAGTACTCCAGTTGGACCGGGCATTTCTTTTATCCTAATCATCGTGATTGTAAGTAGGCGGAGTTCTAACTTCCCATGTAGCCCCTTCTTTAAACTTTCGGAATAAAAAACATTTTTATTTTTAAGGGTGTACTAGGATAAAAAAATGAAATAATTAAATTTGTGTATATAATTAATTCTACCGCAGCACCAAATACTAATTCAGGCTAAAATACTAATATACAGGAAAAACACTAAAATACTCACAATAATACTTAATATTCTAAAAATACCAACAAAGTGCTAAAATGCAAAAATACAGGCAAAAATACTTATACTGCCTAAATTTCTAATATTTAGAAAAATGTACTGATGCAGGCTGAAACACTAATATATAGAAAAACACTAACAATAAGCTTCGTTTTTATGATAACATTCGCTAATAAAAATATATGCTACCAAAATACTTTGTTTAGACCTGGGATTTGGCAGGATGTTCTATCCCGTATTTAACCCCTTTGAGGGTTAAACCCCCCGGCAGTTGTCTTGTGTAATAGTATAAACTATTAGTTAAATATACTGTGTTAACAGTTAGGGTTCATTCCTCTAGGGGGTTGGACACGGGGTTGAACCCCCTGCCAAACCCCGCGTGTGAACAAAGCAATACTAATAAAGGCTAAAAACAAAATTTCGTTATTTAGCTAAGAAAATTTAAAAATAAACTGATTATGTAATTTTATACAAATTAGTCTTGTAATAAAATTACCAAACTGCTAACTACTAAAACTATTGCAAAATATATCCAAACTACTAAACTGCTAACTACTAAAAACTATTGCAAAACTACATCCAAACTACTAAACTGCTAACTACTAAAAACTATTGCAAAACTACATCCAAACTACTAAACTGCTAACTACTAAAAACTATTGCAAAACTACATCCAAACTACTAAACTGCTAACTACTAAAAACTATTGCAAAACTACATTCAAACTACTAAACTGCTAACTAAACAAAACTACATCCAAACTACTTAACTGCTAACTAATAAAAACTATTGCAAAACTACATCTAAACTACTAAACTGCTAAAAACTATTGCAAAACCACATCCAAACTACCAAACTGCTAACTACTAAACTAACAAACTGCTAACTACTATACTACCAAACTGCTAACTTCTAAGAACTATTGCAAAACTGCATTTTCTTTATTTTTTGTTTAAATATTTGAGTTAAGTTTATTCCGTATTAGACAGTAAAACTTAAGCTCTATTTACATTTAACTAGACAATTTTATAGTGGTGCAGTCGGTAGTAAAACTAACAGCTATATCTCAAGACGACTTGCGAGGCAGTTACGTTTTATGTTTTAGATGTTAAATTTTCTAAGTATCCTGAAAATAGTCCTTATGACGTTTCATAACGACTATTAAAGCAAAACTTCTGTCTGCTCTTAAACTTAGTTTAAACATTTCCATATTTATGTTTTAAAAGAATTCTATAAATATTTAACATATTTCTCCTTGAAGGGATCCTTAGTATCTTTACGAGGTTATAAACAAAACAGTTTCTTGCTTAACAATTAAATTGAACTTACGTGATGAATATTGTAAATAATATAGTCTGGCTAGTAAAGTAACTTACAAAAGTTAGTAAAGTAAGTTATTAAAGTTATTTAGGTAAGTTACTAAAATTAGTAAGGTAAGTTATTAAAGTTATTTAGATAAGTTACTAAAGTTAGTAAGGTAGGACTTAAAAACTTAATGCTATACTTACTTATGCAAATAAATAAATAGTAAATTAATGTAATGTATAATTTATACTAATATGAGATACTAATATAATAAGCTCTAGGTATAGAGCTTATAGGTATAAGCTCAACCAATGTTCTTCGTTAGCTTATACTTAGTATGTTAGTATATAAATAATATATTAATATAAATACACTGCACAAAAGACCTTTGGTTGCAGTGCAATTGGATTGGGGTCTATACTCGATCCGAGAGTTTAGTTTCCCTCTTATTATGAGTACATATTTTTGTTATATAATAATCACCAAAAGTTTATGTTATGCGTATTGTTGTATACTCAGTATTATATACTTATCACTGAAAATTTATTTTCATTCGTATTATAACGTAATTTAGTGTTACACACTTAAAAGAGCATACTTATATAGGAGCGAAGTTATAACTTTTCTTATTTTCTTATAGGTAAGCAAGGTTAATTGCAACTTTTAAAAAAGTTATAAGTTTACATTACATATAATTATTACTTTTATTATAAAAGTGTTAAGATATGAATGATCTAATCAGTGATCCAATTATCATTATTCTGAACAGTAAATTATAATGTCTGTTATAGTCCATATGCCTTTTATAACAAGTACGTACTTAATATTGCTATATCAAGTGTGTATTTATTAAATAAAAATACTTCATAAAACTATTTTATATTAACGTTTAAAAAATTGAGTCTACGAACTTAGAATTCAGTATTTTTGAATTTGTTAAATAAACTATAATACAGTTAAACCTTTTTTCACAATTAGTTTAAGAAGTATAATTTGTTCTAAAGTCCTGTTTATTATATGTTATAAAGTTAAAAGGGTACATAATGATATGAGGATATTGTAATTCTCTTTGTGAGCCAGCCTATTAATTAATTTGAGATGTTTCCCATGCAACGTCAGACTCCCGCTACGAGATCCCTGGTCTGGTCAGGTTATGCATCCTAATGAGCCCAAGTCCATATAGAACCTAAAGTAACCCTCTTAGAAAATAATATATCCGAATATCTCAGGGAAAATAACCTGCCGAGAAACAACCTCTTATCCAGTGTTGCCATTCATTATAAATATTTAAATCCCTAAAATAATATTTTAAACATTTTTTCGTTTTGTATTCATAAGTTTTTGTTTTCATATTTTGCGAGAGAGAGTATTCTTTACGGTATAAAAAAATTAAATTAAAATGCTTACATTCCTATCTTTACATTGTTTTTATAAGCTGTTAATGGCGAAGTTAAGAATGATTCAAATTTTAGATTAGAATGAATGATAGTTAAAAGCTATCATGACTATATAAACCGTAAAAATTTCATAAATTGTAAATTGCATGTGAGTGCAGTTTTTAGTTGAAGAATTTCTCCTTTCCTGTCTTAGAAAAGAATAAAAAGTATTGAAAGAAATGATGCGGTAGTATATGAATGATCAATCTTTTTATGAAGTACAAATAAAAATGATGAAATAAAAAATTAACAGTATACATATTTATTGTACAATCATAAAATGCATAAAAAAATCCATCCCGTCTTGATAATTTTACTTAAACCTGGCTCATACCATTCTTGTCTCAAATTTAACATTTTTATTTTTTTCTTCTTTACTATTGGTTTTTCTAATTAATATTTGAAACCATGTTTTATTACAATAAAGTTTAATGTTTTGGTTAAACCCTAATTTAAAATTAACTTACTTATTTTGAGCATAATGATTGCATTACAAGAGGGTTGAATTTTGCTACTTTAAAAAAGAAAACCTGACCACCCTCGACTATCAATAAATCGCTTAAACAGAAAAAATAAAGTGACTTATAAACTAGAACCTTTAAAATCCAAATCAAACCACAATGTGCGATAAGCCGAAAACAATTGATTTATTATAACCTTTACTCACTCTTGGAGGAGGTTTTAATTAACACAATGCCACTATAAGAGCCCTAAAATGATGTTTCAAGCGTCTTAATGTTTAAGATAGGCTATGTACCTTCTATTAATCTCTATGATTTTTCATATTTGAAAGATAAAATAACGCTTAATTCCTAATTATTCATTCAAATGATTTGCTCATCCAACGAGCTGCTGAATTCTTCTTATTCTACAAATATTTATCTTTCCCCGGTCTGCTGAGTGCAGCCGCTAGATTACTTCTCATGCAAACCTTATCAAGCTACTAAAATTGTTAACTCTAATAATAATGGAAACAAAAAAGATACACACACACTTTATTAGCGTAATTTTCTTAAATAATATTATTACTATAAGTTTTATAAAATATTAAGAAATGATGGCTATTTTTACTTTTCCTCATTTATACCGTAGGCATATAGGAAAAGTATTGTGTTTGCAAAAAAATCCGAAAACGAGATGTCACCGTAATTACGTAATTATCTGTTTGAGGTGTTTTTAAGGCCTCCTGAGTTGTATGGGTGACCGCTGAGAATGATACGGATGCATTTACGATCTGAAGAAGAGCGAAGCGAGTCCGAAGATATGTTTTAGTATAAATTTGGCGAACTGTATTTCTGAAGAAAAGCGAAGCGAGTCCGAAGATATGTTTTAGTATAAATTTGGCGAACTGTATTTCTGAAGACGAGCGAAGCGAGTCCGAAGCTGGGAGGAAGAGTGTAGCAAATCCGATGTGATGAGGAAAAGTTCCGAGGTACCCCGTACACGATTTTTTTAAATAGTGTCGGGCCTCTTTAACTTCTCTTTTGGCCCTCCAATGGACCTCTCTCATAGTCAATATTTACTACGTAATCACAGTGTATCAAAATAAGTACACTAGTTAAATACGATGTATGAACTATGCGGAGGGAACCCAATTCCATACGCTTGAAAAAGGTGGATGGAATTCAGTCAACTTCGCTGATACGGTCTAAGAACCTTGAGATGAGATCGTGTTAGACGTATAACCTTTTTAACGAAATATTATTTTGATTTGTTTCACTTAAATAACACCGATTTTTGCCTAATAACTTTTCAAATGTTATTTTTTTTATTTAACTATATTAATTTGCTTAGATATCACCACTTAATTATATATTTTTGTTGTTTGAAGCTTCCTTATAACCCAAGTTTTACCTTCACTTTAAAAACGCGGTGTTTTGGCACGTAACGTTTCGTCGTCATCGTACTCAATCAACTTAACTAATACGGTGCAAGAACCGGAGTGTTTTGAATACGATACGATTACCTGTTGAATATGCTGTGTGTGCATAGTATTCTTCTCTATACGCATAAGATGACATGAACTGAATGTAGAGACGGAATGTATATTATATATTAGTTTTGTACTCATTATGTTAACATCAGTAAACAATATATTTATGTACAAGAAAAAAATGATAAATATACTTAAGCAAAAACAGAACATAAACTAAAGAATAAATAGGTAAATTTTCTTTAGGAAATTTTCTACAAATAACCTTAATTGTAAATTGTAGCTTTATAATTAAGTAACTAATATTACAATTATACTAAATTATTATAATAGTATTTTAAAAGCAGTTTTGGTAAATATTTAAGTATAGCTTCAAGAAATATAAAGAATATTTATCTTCAAAAACTAAACAAAATAGAAAAAAAAACTAAAAGAAAAAAATATCTTTAGTAGAAAAGATACTAACAAAGTATGAGAGAATAAACAATAGAAAGTATATTTAAAGAATTAAAAAAACGTAATAATTTATTTATAGAAAGAAAACAAAAGTATATTCAAAACTACGAAAAAAATGAGTAAGAAAGCAAAAGAAAGCTAAACAAGCCAATACCTAACTCAAATATTGAACTCCTGCAAACTATTGTACTTCACTGTAATGATTAATGATTCTCTTATCTCCCAATACCATATATTACTCATACCAATAAAATATTACAAGATGGTCTGTATTCGAACCCGAGTACCGATGCTGCAATCATTAATATTTAGATTTATCCAATCAGCTAATCTCGTTTAAAGTTCGAAGTATACGCAATATTATTTTTAAAAGGAGAAAAAGCAAATTTTACGCAATTACGGTACGAGTTTGAGTTTTATAAAAAATTGTTTTACTAATAAATATATATAAATAAATTAAGTATTATTTATATTTTTTGGGAAAAACGTGTTTAAGATTACAGAATATATAAAATTAAAACAGGAGCGATAAGAGCACGTAGGATTTAAATTTAGAAACTATATTCATCAGAATATATATTTAAATATTATACATACAATAATTAAAAAATAATAAATAAATCATTAAAATTAAATAATATGCTAAAAAAGAGTATTTTTTATATCTTTGATATCTGATCTGTAAGACTCATCTATCCCTCTCTTCTTTATTTAACAACTAGCACTGATGACGGCCTCTTGTTGAGTTAAAAGCGCTTTGCTCTTATGAAATATATTTGTTCGGAGAGACTTATTTTTCTTTTATTATGCTAACATTAATCGTCAATGATCACTTCATCAGAATGATCGAGTAAATTAAAAAGAAATCACAAAATGCTAAAATCAAAACTTTAAAACTAAGTTAAAAATATAACAAGACAAAAACAAAAAATAAAAACACTTAAAAAGAATATAAAGATAAAACATACCGATGAGGTATTTTTAAGTTAGGTTTTGAGTCTTTTCTTACTGTTCTCTGTTATAGGACTGACCTTATAGTATTTAGGGGGGGGAGGATATATTTTTCCCCATTTTTTGACTTTTTGTAAGAGAGATGGTACACGATAAAAGTATGGATACGAGCACATAGTAGCCAAAGTGTATTATATTATAATAATAATGCATTATTAATAATAATGATAATTATTCTGATTTTTCAAAGGAAAAAAGGCTAATCTGGGAGAACCCCCCTCCTGCTGATGTGTTGGAAAGAAGAATTAATCAATCAAGTATAACATTATACCAACTATACCAAAATTTAAAGAAAAAAGTTGGGGGATAGAAAACTCCTTTTTAGAAAAATTTCCAAAGGAGAAGGGAGCTCATGGGATCGGTGGGAAAAGGTGGTTATTACAGAGGACCAAGCATATATATATTATTAAAAATAACATATTTAGAAGACAAATTCTAATAAAAACAACAATATTCTTTACATACATACACACACACACACACATATATATATACATATATATATATATATATATATATATATATATATATATATATATATATATATATATATATATATATATATTATATATATATATATATATATATATATATATATAATATATATATATTATATATATATATATAATATATATATATATATATATATATATATATATATATATATATATATATATATGTGTGTGTGTGTGTGTGTGTGTGTGTGTGTGTGTGTGTGTGTATGTATGTAAAGAATATTGTTGTTTTTATTAGAATTTGTCTTCTAAAAATGATTCAAATCGATTTTTTAAAAACGAAAAAAAATGGGATACAACCATAGTTCCTCATTTTATATCAAAATAAGTAAAATAAGAAAGACTTACTGTAAATCAAACGTCGTACATTTAAATTTTATACGTATTATGAACTAAACTACTTTTCCTATCTCATCTACCCCGAAGCATTTAAAACTATACATTCAATTATTTTGACTTTTAAATAAACTTGAAATCTTAAAACAAAATACTTTCAAAATATGACTTATCCGAAATAATCTTAGTGTTTCTTTTTCTTCTTTTACCAAAAAGAAAAATTAGCATATGGAGGTATAGTCTTATAATAAAAAATCATCTTTTAAAAAAATCATTTCGTATTTTAAAAACGTTTTTAAAATAAATTTACTACAAAACAAATAAATTTCTGAAATTCTTCGTCTGTGGTACAAAATTAGGAATAAATGTTTCGTATAAGTTTAGCCGAAAGAGGCTGAGACAATGTTATTTATCATTTTGTATTAATAGTGAAAGTCATAAGGCTTTTTTTAAGTGATAGATCCTTTTCCGACTCCTTTTGCTTCATGTTAAGAAAGGTTTCAAACATTTGCATTGAGTCATTAATAACTTTGTGAAACTCTTTATATTTTTTTTTTGAAATTTGTGTTTTTTTGTTAAATTTAACTAAGTTTGTGCATTAAGTCAAGGCTTTGATTGAATACCTAACACTTATGATGTTAAGAGAAAACATCAAATAACCGCGTTTTGTATATGTTCTGTGACTTAATGTTTTTAATAATATATACATACACACACACCCATATAATATATATATATATATATATATATATATATATATATATATAATATATATATATATATATATATATATATATATATATATATATATGGTTTAAGCATATTGTTGTTTTTGTTAGCATTTTTCTTCTTAAATAGTATATTATGTTACAAGACTGAAAAGAAGGTCTTTTTTACCGTGGGGGCTATATTTACTGTCGAGTGAAATCAGTAAAACTAGCCGAGGTCCCTAAATATTCTATATGCGATAAGATATTTAAAAGGGCTGTGATCTACATAAGGTTAAGAATCACTGTTGAAGTGGTGAACTTTACAACTTATGATGCTTAACAAATAATTGAATCATGCATAATCATTTCTTTATATTTAAGTCTCTCTTAAACATAGGTATAGTTATGTTATACCACCTTTTGTCCTAAAAATTTAACTTATTAATCTTTAAAACAGTTTTATTCTGATATAATGTAATATTAAAAATTAAATTATAGTAAAATATTTAATATAAATAGGAGGAGTCACCCGTGGTGTAGTAGTTAAGGTACGCGGCCAATAAACAGAATGAATGGACTTTAAATTTCCGAGTTTATTTAGTCATGGGTTCAATCCCAGCACGGGCCTCTGTGGTTTTTATGAGAGGGATAAAAATGCTGTGTTCCACGTCCTTCAGAAGGGATGTAAAGCCGGTGTTCTCGAGCCTGTGCGTTGTCAGGTACTCGTTAAAGATCCCTTACCCTAAATGAAACTGGGTATAGGCAAAATTTAGGACCCTCATAGTAGATTTATTATAATACTATAGTGTGTCTGCCTTGTAGTTCTAAGTATATGGAGGTTTGGTTTAACAGCGAGGACACGAGTTGTTCCTAGTTTTCACTAGACTATGAGAGTTAGCGAAAATATATATGATTGCTTGAAAAAGCATGAGAGGAACCATAGAAATCTACAGCTCTTGTGTATAGGTTAGATGAAATATACCTACACTTAAAAATAAAAGGAGTAGGTAAAAAGGCCCAACAACGTGGCCTACTTGCCTAGTAGTTTACTACCACTCCCCCCCCCTCCCAACATAACTACTACTTAATATAAATAACTTAAATACCGTGTAGATAAAAAAATACAGAAATATTTTCAAAAACTTTTTATTATTCCATTAGAGAAAAAATAATAATAAGTGCAAATAATTAATTCTGATTATAAGATAATGAAACAATTTGGTCCGTATTTCCTGCGGATTAGCATCTTTGTGCATTCTTGTTCTTGTTTTATTAATAACTATGTAAATTAGCGGGGAATCTCGCCTGGGGAAAAATGCTAAGGTGAAGGGGTTAGGGGTGAAATATCAAATTAGGCAGAAGGTGTCGTTCTCTCAACAGATAAAAACTTTATCACAAGTTACAATAATATTATTCAAGAGACGGCTGTGGGGAGACTTTTAAAAGGGTGAACACTTCGAAAAAACTTAATTTAAATGAGGATTCTTTTGTATCGAGACGAAGACAGCGTTATCAACATGGTTTTTCTGTTATCTCAAACCGAAACTTTCCCCGAGGGGTCGTTTCAAGACAATCCTATTGTGATCTTGATTTAGTGTATATAGGAATTTGTGTAACTGCACTTTTCCTCCCCGAACTCTTTTGGGTAAATGATTATACCGTTTTATCTTGAGTGTGTGTTTTTAGATGACATTTTAAAGGGGGTATTTTACGCCCTCTGTTGTATTAGGGAAGGAAAGGATTAAAGTATCGATTTAAAATGTTTAGGGGTTTAATCAGTCCTAAATTTTGTTGCAACAACTTTTTTAATCCAGGTTTTAAAAACAATTGTTTTCATACTTACTTAATACTTAAAGAACAATCAATCTAAAATTTATTCTTGTAACTCTAAATATCAGTACATAATTAATAACCTTAGATATATCATTGTTGATTTGTCATATTATGACTAAGGTCATAGAGATCTATTACTATAGGGGGCATAGCCTATCTTAATATATTAAGAGGCCTGAAACATCATTTTGGGGCCTTAGAATAATACTATATATAGAAGGAGCGCATGACCGTAAACACAATGTAATTCCTCTGATAACACGAAAGCCGGTTGACTGGGCACATAAGTAATGCTGCCAACCTGACAACAAAACATTATTTTAAATATTTGTCATAAATATCTATTAATGAAGAAAGATCGTAAAGAACAAATATTATAACTTAAAACACCTGCTGAGTATTTAATAAAACTGGTCTTAGATGGCAAAAGGGTGGCGGAATACAAGAATGTCATGGAAAATAATGCAAACGCTCGTAATAAATTTGGGGTTCCATGCTGAAAACTATGATAGTTTCATTGACTGACTCAAGTGAACAGATATCTAGGAGTGCGCTAGTGTCGCATTGTAGTCATTTTTTAATAAAACGGTGATAGTTGGGAATAATGATTGCACAGGAAGCTAGTGCTTCAAGTTTTCATATTTTTTTAATTCTTTAGAACTTCTAACGACATTGAATTTTTTTACTCTAAAAACAGACTAAACATCAGTAATTTCTATACCCTACTCTTTCGTAAACTATATAGGTCAATCATTATTATACATAATAAAAAGTTTACTTGCACAAATTATATGCACATAATATAAAAAGTGTATTGGTAAAATTGCACTATATTATACTATTTTAAAATGGGTATCACAGAGAACGGCTCTTTTACTTTAAGAATAATGTATTGTTTAAACAATCTATACTTGATTGAGACATAGTTCAGTATAAGTAAACAGATTATTGTACAGATAAAATAATAGATCCCCATGTAAATAATAAGTTTAGATGCACGACTTTAAGAGAAAGGCTTTTAGTTCTAAAAACCTCCACGCAGCGCTGCTTTAGCTAAATGGCTATTATGGTATATTTTAAAGATTATTTTATTGTTTGTTATTTCTTAAAGGTATAATTTTCCTTGGATGGTCTTAAGCTATATTTTCCAATTATTCTAAATGGTCCCTAACAAAAAAAACATTGCTTAATCTTTTTCAAAATAACTCTTTTTTATAAAATATACTTTTTGGACGTCTTGCCGGTAGATCAGGTGAAATTAAACGTAACTTACTTGCAATTAAGCTCGTATAAAGTACAAAAGAAGTTTAGTCTTTCTTTACTTAAGAGTAAACTCTGTAATTACCTCATGGTCATTTTTTAATTGTATCTTTTTCTGAAAATTATTTACCTTTAAGGAAATAGTTTAATTTTCTATAAGACATTTTTGAACATTTTTAAAAAATTTTTTAACTACTAATTTAACAGTTAGTCTTACATAACTAATGAGTCAATGCATATTCATTCTTGCCAATACCGTTGATATAACTCTTAAATTGTGCTTTATGGAAATAAATTAAACCTTCGACATTAATCCTTAAATATTTTTTATTTCAGACATTTTTTTAAAGAAAATTAAAATAATAAATATTTTGGCGCACGGATTTTAGTTTTGTCAGTCTTCATTCCATGTATTATATTTTAAGCTTAATCTTCATACTTAGTATATTTAAAGTTTTATTAATATTATATTTTATAGCTTAATTAATTAAAAGATTAGTAAAATCCTCATTTAACTTTATTTTTTTTCTTACAGTAGTTAAGCTGGTGTCTACAAGCTTGGCCCTACAAGCAGATCATGTCATAAGTAGATTCCGCTTGTCCCCTGATTCTAGATTTATGTATATTTCTGTGGTATATATAATATATATATATATATATATATAATATATATATATATATATATATATATATATATATATAATAAAGCATATATTAGGCATAAGTTTTATATTTTGTTTAATCAAAAATTACTTTAGGTGTAATACTTGGTGGTTTTTCAATCCTTCAAACTTAAGCCAAAAACATATTATTTCCTCTTATTATTATTTTTGCAAGTCATGCCCACGTTTTATTTCGGAGTTCTAAATATTTTTACCATGGGTGCTTATTCCTTATATTTACTGATGCAAGATAATGCAAGTGTCAAAACCTCTGCCACCCTAAACCATCTACCCTCCGGTCAGTTTGATTCGTTAGCATTCTAACTTCGTTATAAAGATCCTATACCATCAAAACCAGGGCTGTGGTCATACTAAAAGCTACGTAGGGAAAAAAAGGAAAATTTAATATTGTTCGTTACCGTACGTCGCCCCTTCGATCACTGGATGCTTTCAATTACCGGATGACTAAGTGGAACGGACCTCCCACAAATCTATGGTAAAAACTTGGAATTAACTCCCTTCAAGACATAACAGTATTCTATCATCCATATTCATAAAGAGAGCTAGCACTTATGAATATTGACCGACATTATTAAATAAGATTTAATACCAATGAATTCTTTGAAAACTTTTTAACTTTGTTAAACTGCCTCTTAAGAAAATGTGAGAAAAGATGATATTACTATCATCTTTTCTCACATTTTCTTAAGAGGGGGGAATAATAATTAACTAATAACGCCTAGGAGTGCGTCCGAGGCCTCTGAAGGACTATATATAACGGCACTCAATTTAGCATGACTGAGGATGGCCAGAAGAGGTCGAAAGTCGGCTCTTGTTTTATAATTAAAACAGTTATTGTGAAGAGACTTGTTATTAGTTTATGTATATACTACTTCACATTGCAGCAATCTATAGTTATAAAAGAGAGAAACATTTTTGGATCAAAAATTACAAAAGTTTAATATATTTAATAAAAAAGCTTAAACTTTATTACTTAAAAAATATATTAAAACTTTTTTATCAACTTAGTACTATCTTACACGATTGAAATATACTTGGTTTAAAAATGAAACAAAAACTAAACAAATAAACACAGTTTTTAACTTAATAAGGTTAAGTTATTGTAAAAGTTATGAAATTTCAAGAATTGTGAAAAATTCTTACATTGCTAAACCTTTACGATTCTAAGCTTAAAAGATTAAGCATGCATAATTTCTTACTTAACGGCTCATCTAGTATTAAATTAAGATTTGATAACTTTTTAAGTAACAGAAAGAGTACTGCAAAAATAAAGTACTTAGATATAACGGTGTTGATTTAAACATTTTTACACTATAAATTGGTACGGAAAAATGTAATGTTTAATGCATCCAATGCATTAGTGGTTTCATGAGTGTGTTTGCGCAAAGAAAATTAAATTTGTAATTTTTGGAGAGAAAAATTACGTAACCGCATATAACTTCACTATACCTATTTAGGGTCCCGTTAGCCCGTATTTCTTTATGTATACAAAACTTTACAATACATATATAGGGTCTCATTAGCCCATGTACCTTAACCATGTATACTTAACTCCACTATAACTGTTTAGGGTCTCATTGGCCCATGTACCTTAACCATGTATACTTAACTCCACTATAACTGTTTAGGGTCTCATTGGCCCATGTACCTTAACCATGTATACTTAACTCACTATAACTGCATATGTAACTTAACCATGCCATACTTAACTCCACTAAACTGTTTAGGGTCTCATTAGCCCATGTACCTTAACCATGTATACTTAACTCCACTATAACTGTTTAGGTCTCATTAGCCCATGTACCTTAACCATGTATACTTAACTCCACTATAACTGTTTAGGGTCTCATTGGCCCATGTACCTTAACCATGTATACTTAACTCCATTATAACTGTTTAGGGTCTCATTAGCCCGTAGCTATGATGTATACAAAACTCGACATATGAGACCTATATATTATAGGTCTCATATGGCTGTATCTCATATACAAAAGTCTTACTGATGATGTGAGATTGCTAAAAGGTTTAAATTTTCAGAACAGGGGACTTTATCTAAGCTTTTGTAGTTCAATGGACATGACTTTCACATTTGAAGAATTTTTAAATTTTATCTCTATGATTTATGGTGGGCTCATAACCTTATTATAGTATCCATAACAAAGCTATGGATACTTTTGGTTCCATTTCTTATTCATGAATGTTTTTGTACCTTATTTGGTTTGTTATGTTTTATGGGTGATTTGAAATTCGTTAAATTCAGAAACAAAAGTTTGTTTCAATCATACATAAATCGCACCTCTGGGTGGTATTATCCATTTCTTGAGAACAAAACACCAGGCAAAGTCGTAATCTTCAATATTGCCCTACTGTTATATTTTTGCAGAGTTAAAACAAGGATCTTGAATAAAGGGGATGACGCACTAAGTTGATTTGCCATAAAAAATTGTGACCTATCGAAAACCAAAAAATAGAGAAAATTCAACACGAAACTCACGTCAAAACCAACTGCACATGCTTGGTATAAACTGCGCATGCTTACAATTCTTATAACTGCGCAGGTCTTAAATTTTAGAGGCAAACTCACCTCTCAATGGTTTCCCATTGTTTATTTGCTTGAGAAGGTTATAACAAAACACGCTTAAATTATCACTCACTGACTGGCAAAGTATAGTCCAAAATTTACAATGTAACAATTGTAACAATCACGAGAAGCAAACTCGACAACCTTTCTACATAACCTGCGTTTGGCGACTTTTTATCATTATAACCAAGGGGAAGGTAAGTTTGCTCCTATTTCTCTATCCAGTACAACTTCAATGGGATCAGAAATGTTCCTTAATGCGTCATCCCCTTTATTCAAGATCCTTGCTATTTTCTATGAACTTATAACTCTATGGTTTCATTGTTATTTAATCTTTAAACCTAAAATTTTACAAATTATATTGACAAAAAACTTATTGGAATAGTATCATCATTATTGAAACTATATTTTAAATAGATTTTACTTTGTTTATATTACATTTAACGTTAGTTCATGTGTTAAAATCCGTTAAATCATACCTTTTAACTGAAGAATGGTTATGACCTTAACGCTGTTTAACATCCTATGTAACCTGAGATGTATGATTCCATTTGTATAGTAATAGCTTCAGTATATATCCAGGCCTATTATCCCTTGGAACAGCCTTTGAGGTAGATTTCGGGTCTTTTAGGGACGGCACGCGTCGCATTGTTTGATTCATTACCATGCCCATCCTTCTATTCATCTAAGAATGTAAAGTTTGTAAAAGGTTTTTTTCTTACTATGTCCAATTTTTTTGTACCATCTACCGGAAAGTTCAGATGTTTTATAAGTTTACGTTTGTAAGGTACTTTGTTGTACGACAATTGGACAAACATGCTTCTGTGTTCCCTAAAAATTTAACAAAAATCTTCAACAAGACTTCGTTAATGGGTTTTAATGGACCTTTGAATAAAAGATATAGGAAAGTTGTAAAAACTAACAGATTAACAATAAAGAAGTAACAAATTGTCACCTTTATGACAATGAGGAACTAAAAGGTGTGCCTTTGAATAAAATAAACATTGGTCCAACAGGGTAGTCAATATAAGAAGGCGGAAAAAACACACAAGATTGCATCTGTCCGGTACTGCATCTGGAAAGATGATATCAATTATGGTAAACGTACGCATGTAAAAGATTTGCAAAAATACACCAGCTTTAATATGAAGCGGATATGGAGCGAGCGCATTCTCCAGAGTAATTGCTACATACGTTATAGCTTCTTTTCCTAAAAATGATGAGTGTATCAGTTCTAAAGATTATGATAGAGCTAAAATTTTATATCAGTACACAGGTATAGCAAACAGGTAGTGCGATTCCTGCATTTTAAAAGAACTAGCTTTAAAGCTAAGATATTTATAAGCTAACGCAGCTTCCAATGTGATTATTACGTCCGTTCCAGTTTTTTCCCAAAAATTATTGTAATATTACCCGAAAGCTCTTGACACATAAAATGTATTAGGACTTGTTAATACTAATTAAAAATATATGACTAAGCTGAGATGTGTGTCTAAATGCATCATCATAGTGGCTTTAAAATCTCAATCCACGCAAAACACAATTCTATTTTAAAATCAAAAAACAATTTTTGTAAAATTTAGATTTCCCATTTTCAATGCAAAAACAATAATTTTCCTATGCATTAGAGTAGTTAAGGGAAAAGTGAAAATCATTTTATCAAACTGCAGTTGAAACATTTGCAAACGGAAAATTAGATAAATGGCACCATTCATAAACACTTGCTCATCCAAATTTCTTTACTGTATCACATTTTGTTTTTAGAAAAAAGTCTCAGATAGGGAACTTGCACTCTTTATACTTTCATTTTCGATTCATAAGAGTGAAGTTTCTTTAAACGTTTCAAAGCACATATTAAGTCATAAATCAAAAATTTTAAAAGGTATTAATAAGGCAAATATATCTCAACCCTATATAACCCCAAACATATTTTTTCTAATTTTTAAATCAAACTCATATTTCATATCACCTTCGCCATCTTATTATTTAATAGTATCAAATTCCTTCACGATATTTGGAGTAATTTATTCTTCGATCTAAATTAGAGTCGGTAAATTATGATTAATTTTATTTATTGATGGTTATTTAAGGAGATTTTGCGGCTCAAAGTCGAAAATTGTGTAAAAAATTTAATCGCTGGATAATGATCTCGCAAACCTTTAAATAAGTACTAATTCGTCTTCTTTTATTATTTTACTTTTAGAATATTATTTCACCGACTTGTGAAGTTATTGGTAACTGTTAACCTTTACTTTGTTTTTAACAGGCCTGATGATGAAATTTTATTTTTTGAAGTTGAATAAGTGGAGGAAGCTAACTCTCATAAGTTAAAGAAAGTGTCTTATTCAAAACATCTGAAAAAAAAATCTGGGGACCATTATTTGCTTATTTCGGAGCCACGAGGATTCGGATCAAATTATTAAGTTCTCTTAGGTTAGGTTTCATTAGGTAATTAATTATTTAACCTCTTTCATTCTAACGAAATTTTATCCTTTTTGTTTCATCACTTCGAGTGTCAATTCTCCTCTAACTAGTCTTTCGTTTCCCCCTCTTATTATTGCTTTAAGTGAAATTTTTGAATCTATTTAGTTGTTCTCTTAGAAAACAAAATATCGTCTTAGATGTCGTAAAAATTACATCTTAAGTGAAGTTTAACAATAAAAGTCTTCGGAGTCTATTATTTTCTACGTGCATTTGAAACTATGAGAGTAGTATAAGTTTAGTAAATGACATCATCTTATACTGCAGCCAATCAAAACCGTTCGGCTACAAGAAGATGGGTCTCAGGCCCAGTCAATTTGTCCCAATCATGAGTAACTCTAACTCACTCTGTCATTCGTTAACTGTCTCGTCGTCTCAACTTTCTTAATGAACCTTCTACTAAAACCCAGTTAAAGATTATGATTACAGTCTCTGATACCGAAAGACTGTCGAAGAGAAGAGATATTTTTTCTAACATGCTTTCTTATAGATTAATCTTTAAAGAATATTGTACTCCGTTTTTAAATCATGTAAAATTAAGTAGGTTAAGTGTACAGTGATCAGGGATCAGATTTTGTTTGCACTGGGATGATTCTAACCTACTTAATAAACGAATCAAGTATGCATTTATCTTTTTGATTTAAGTTAGACTCGAGGAAACTGAAAATTGCGAAATTAAATGTTTTTAGCAATTTTTCAATAAAAATAACGCTTGTTATAGAATTAATATAACGAGCAGTATATTATAGAAGAACAAACTACGTAAATTATTACTTTTAACAATTTTTAAATTGACATCTGGACAAAGGTAACCTGTAGAGTACCCTATGCTAAGGTTTCCAAGTTCCGCCACAAATTATTTTAACCAAACATCCTACCCTTTACAATTTGACTGATCAAGGTACAAATTAGATAATCAACTGTTTAGATAATGTGTCAGATATAATTAAAAAGGTTTTATTTACCGCAATGTTGAAGAAGAAATTGAAGAATCAGCTACCGCCGATACAGCAAGTGTTAACAGCAAGTGTCGACGGTAGCTGATTTCTTCAATTGTCAGATACAGATTTAGTCCTGAAATAAATTTAGTTCAGTACTCACAAGTTCTATAATGAATTTAGTTCAGTATTCACAAGTTCTGTAATGAATGTAGTTTGTATTCACAAGTTCTGTAATAAATTTTTTCCAGTATTCACAAGTCACAAGTAAATGAATTTACTTGATCAATCACATTTATGTGAAAACTTATTCGCTTCTTAACAAGAATATATAGTTTATATCTATAAAGTCCAAGCATATGCAACCTTGAAGAAATGAGCTGTCAGGGCAAGTTCAATGCAGTTACTAGCATTACTGTATAGGGAATAAGTGTAAAGGAGATAATTGATTCACTGTTCAAATCACCTAGTTATTTGATGGTAACATCCTGCACTACCAAGTCTTTTTATTTTAAACATTTTCTTTAAAGAACTTCTTCTGTAAAGCCTTTCTTTTAAGGATTAATTAAAATATAATAATTATACATTTCTACTTTTCTTTTAATTTCTTTGTGATGCAGTTTCAGGTCTAATTGAACATTATAAGACATTATAGTAAAGACTCAGTTCTGTTTAGAATAGTAATTTTAAACAACAGAGAAATAGACAAACAGAGAAACAGAGTTAGAAACAGTAGTTTCTAATGCACAGCTCATTTTTAGACTCTGATAGGTGGAAACGGGGATTTCCATTTCAGTAGATTCCGAACCCCTCCGTCATATTCAGCATTTAAAACATCAATCTTAGCTGACAATATAACTTTCCAACTCTCACCACGGCGATACACAATATGAAATACATAAATGCTGTATTTTCGAACAAACTATTTTTTAAACTGATTGTTTAAAAAACTAATTTTGATCGCTGAATCTGCGGAAGTGTATTTCTATCTTCAATAATGTCTTTGGTTATTATAGATATTAAAGTATCGAGTTGAAAAATTCTTCTACACAATAGCAAAATATTATAGATTTTCCACGGTCATCATTAGGATTTTATAAAACAGGGCAAACGATTTACAGGGCGTGTCTTACGAAGTCAGAGGGGGTTATTGCGCTGACGATCCTTCTGTTAAAAATTAATATATAATTTCGGTCACAACGATGTATGATCCGATAATTTGATTTTTGACTTTCTACTCTTCAATTAATAATTAAGCTATGATGGGTTGTTGTTAATTACAATTGAATTATTATTGACTTCTAAAAAGGTCGATCTGTTAGAAGAAACAGTAATTGATTTGTATTATTTATATCCTTTTCTATGACATTTATGTGGTTGATCCATGTCATTTTATTCGGTAAAAAAAATAAATGAAACATATATGAGACAGAGTATCGTAAAAATATAGAGTAAAGAAGCTCGAGATAAAATTGAATTTACCATTTCTATACCAAGTTCCTTTATGTCATGTGGCACTAAAAGCCAAAAACTATTTTAGAAAAAAAAAACTTTATGGGGTACTGGCACTGTTTTTGATTTTGATTATGCATGAGATGCATTTTATTTCATTTATTTACACAAATCTATAAATCAAATCAATGGAAATATTTGGAACTGATTTCATACCGTCATTGATCTTAGCATATATATGAAGAGTCTTAGTTCAAAACAGGGAATGTCCAAAAAAATAAAATTTGAGATTATGCTGCCATCTGTTGCATTTTTAAAGGTACTATCGAATTATGTATTGCAATATAGCCAATACAAAGAACTTTTCAGTATTATATAGGTTAAAAGAAATACACATTTGGTTCAAAACCAGGAATGTCCAGTTTTAACAGTTCAAAACAAGGAATGTCCATATTATACTAGGTCTAGGTGATACCTCTTGTCATGTGCAAACCTTAATCTTATCCCACTCTTTTTTTTAGTTTTCTGTACTTTACAGTATTTTTTAGAGTCATTAATTCATAATAATTTTTTACTATTGCCTATTGCGTCTTGCTTTATAGTTTTTATTTTTTATTGCGTGTGTGTTTTTTAATTATAATGGATATCAGTGAGTTAAAAAAACGTAAGAAGCCGTGCGGTAGAATGAAAGATGTAACAAAAAAATTAAGATTACAAACTCATGAGTTTGGTGAATTTTGTTCTTGTCGAATGAAATGCATAGATCGAGTTTCTGATAAAGATAGGAATAATATCCTAAAAACCTTTAATAATTTTAGTTCAAATAATGACCAAAATGCATACTTGTCATCGTTAATAAGCGTTATGATCATTCAAAGAAGACGTTCTAGAGGGATCGGCGACAGCAACAAAGGCCATACCGCAAGTTATAAATATTGCGTCAGAATAAGTAATGAGAATCAAACTGCATTCAAAGATATAGAGGTTTGTTACAAATTTTTTTTAGCAGTACACGGTATTAGTAAAGGGAAAATTGAGTACTTACAAAAAAATCTAAAACTTAAAGGGGTTCCCCCAAAAGATAAAAGAGGTGGGGCCCACCATACACTACCTCAAAATGACAAAGCTCTTATTAAAAGTCATATTGAATCATTAGAGACAGAAAAGAGCCACTATAGCTTATTAAAAAATCCTGGAAAAGTTTACTTGCCAGCAACTTTAAACATAATGAAACTTTACCATATGTCACAAAGCTGAACCCACAAATAAAAGTGTCATATGCCACCTATCGAGATATTTTAGAAAAGATTACAATATAGGATTTGGGTATCCACGTTCCGACACGTGCAGTTTCTGCGATGAGATTACTAAATAAAATCAAGGAAGCTGAGAAAAATAACTTAGAAACAAAGATATTGCTAAGAAATGACAGAGAACTACATTTAAGAAAGGCACAGACATTTTATAACCGTAAAAATGCGGCTAAAATAAAATCAAAAAAAGACGAAAGTTTTGAGAGCATTGCCATGGATTACCAGAGAAACATTTCACTGCCCCAAATAAGTACTAACGACGCTTATTATCGTCGAAAATTGTCTATTTATTCATTTAATATCCATGTTCTTTCGGATGCATCGAGCTACTTTATACCTACCCCGAATATATTTCCAAAAAAGGAGCAGATGAGGTATGCTCATTTCTGTTTGATTTATTATGAATAAACTGCCACAAAAGATCAGGCACCTTCACATTTTTTGCGATGGCGCTGGTGGTCAGAATAAGAATTATACAATGATGCGGTTTATTCACTATGTGGTTCACGTAACTGGGCGCCTTGATTCGATTGAAATTACTTATCCTGTAAGAGGACACTCTTATTTAGAGTGCGATAAAATATGGCGATTATTAAGCTAAAACAAAATATGGAAACCCCAACGGATTGGTACAACATGTTAAGTCTTCTAGAACCAAACCAAGCCCTTTTAAATGTATAAAAGTTGAGCAGAAATTAGTAAAAATTGGACAGATTCTGTAAAAATTTATACGTAAAGAAATGCCCGTTTCCCATCCAAAAGATGAAAGAAGTTTTTGTTAGTGCTAACTACCAAGACGGTGTACTAGTGCGACAAATTATAATGGATCACGACTCAAACATAAAATTTCAGCCAAAAAAATACAAGAAACCATTCATTATTCATCGACCTTCAGAATTTGACTTACCAAAGCAATCCTACATACAACTTATTCCTATTAATATTGATAAGTACCAAGATATTATACATTTAACCAAATTTGTAATCCAAAAAGCAAAAAGGTTTTACTCTAAAATTTAAAAAAATGATACAAAATGAGGGGAAGAATCAAAAATACAATTGAAAAGTTAATGACAAGTTTTGATTTTTATCTTTTTTAACTATTTTAATCATTTTTTAAAATATTCTTGAGCTATCCTTAATTTTTTCCTATAAGACAGCTCTTAAAATCCTCTTTATTGAACTTCAATTTTTGTATTATTTTTTTTAAGAATTAGATTAAAAAATTTTAGATCTCTTTTTTTTATTTGATTTTTTGAATTTATTTATTAATTACATTTTAATTGTAATTATGACCAAAAAAATTTCTTGTATTGCTTATTTCTTTGTATTCCTCCATTCCTGTTTTTTTAATTGAAATAATCATGTATACAAAATTATTTCTTTTGGCATGCCTTGTAATGGACATTCCTCATTTTGAACTTAAAATTTTGTATGTATTTGTAATTTTTTAGACTTTTTTGTCAATTCAATTATTTACTTTCTTGAATCCACTTTTTATATAAATATAGTTCAAATTTTTATTAATTTTTAATTTTATTTCCTTATCTCTGTTGTTAATTAAGTTCGAGACTTTCGAACTTTAAAAATTGATTTTCTCAAAAAGTTGAAAAATGGACATTCCCTGTTTTGAACTAAGACTCTTCATATAATATATATATATATATATATATATATATATATATATATATATATATATATATATATATATATATATATAAATTCTTATATGTATTGCCTTACCGTTTTCATGGTAATTATCGGTAGCTGCTCAACGAGATTTGTCCACTTTTTCTATTTCTGCGTGTTTATGTATCTTTATGTATAGAGTATATATATATTCTTTCACACAAATTAAGAGTATGTAATACTTACTAATTAGTGAGTATTTAATTCACCAGAGCGAACAAAATATTTTCTGACCCTGTCTGGCTATCTCCAAAAGTAATATAAACTTCCGCCATGACGCCTATCTCATTAGCGAATTTTATCCCTAAAGGAAATTCGCTAAAACAAGCATTGTGGGGATTATTATGTTATTTAACACAATGTAAGTCCATGGATGAGTTATTCGAAGAGTCTATGTACCTATTGTAAGTTAAGATTTACATTTTGGTTGTTTTGCGTCAAATAGATAGACCAAATAGGCGGCCAAATATGCATCATGCGTGAAATGCTGAAGAAAAACGTAATCTGATTGTTCTCAACGCACGTCCTTAATGCATAGTTAAAGTTTTCATTATAAACCCAAGGGAAGGGGGGTTCTATTTTTCTCATGGCCTGACATTTGGTCTCAGACTGACATTTCACCTCTCGACTCCAACCTCCCCCCTTCCCTGATGGGTAACAGAGCCAAATGTCAATTCCCCTCTCCCGATCTTACAACTCCCCCTGTAATGTTGTAAGCTAAGAGAGGTCATATTCAACATTACAACGAGCTATAATTATTCTCTTTTGTCATTGCTGTATAAATCCTTTCCCTATGAAAAAAGATTTATAACGTCTGAAAAACACATTTTACACGACTAAGCATCTCTATAGTTTATAATGAGTCATGTTACACCTTTAGTGTATTCCTTTGTTTTGTTTCTAATTAATTCATATCTCTGTTTTAGGTAAGTGATTATAAACATTGCACGACCCATTTTCTTGTAAGTTGATTTATTTTTTAAAATATAAGCTGGCAATATTAACTAGTTGACATGAAATACTTAGCTTCCGTGCTGATTTGAAGGCAAAAGAGTGAAGTTTTTTGATAATCGTTGCCTTTTTCATTTTTAATCAAACTATAATCAAAAACTTACTTTAACATGAAGATGTCCTTGATAAAACCATAGAGATATTATTAGTAGAGAGGACCTATAGGTTGAATTTTGAAACATCGAAAATGTAATCCGAACACCTTCGAATATTTATATAATCGAATAAACAGCACAAAATATAGAAACTTACTCAGGGGAACTTTAATTTCTAATCAATACACAAACAATGTGTGAATAGCAGACGACAATTGATTTATAACCTTAACCCGCTCTTAGAGAGAGGTTACTACGAGACTGAGAGCCTCAAAAAGATGTTTCAATCCTCTCAATGTACTAAGATAGTACCTTTAGTAATATATCTTTATATCTATGGATAAAGCCAAGAATTACTATTAAACAATTTCTTTCTAGCGAATTTCTCTAAAGATATTTCTCCTGAAAATAGTTTCATTTATAAATGAATTTTGAAGTCATAGATCAACATCCTTTTCTAAAATGTTTTAGCAACTGTAAGGTTTAAGTTTAATCTATTAACAATAAATTCTTTTAGATGCTATTCTAAGGGTAACTGCAAATAATTCCAACCACAATTCCTTAGTATTATTTATACCAATAAATTTTATTGCTTAAGCGTATTGTATGATAAGTTGAAATTTACATTTGATTCCACGAGCTATAAATCGTTTTGGATTCAATAACGTTACTTGTTACACCGATTGATTTATGCTTAGATTCACTCAGACTTATTTTACATTGAACATGTTAAGTAGCGGGAAGTTATTTCAACAGTAAAAAGTATTCTATTTAAAAAAATTTCTGTGCACTTTTTCTGCGATAATGTAAATATCGAAGTGTTAAATCGTCTTTGTAAATATACCCCATGAGTTATTTGTTTAGTTTAAATTTATGTTGATTCTACTTTCACTGTGCGCATCTAAACCAAGATGAAGTGCATAATATAAAAAAAGGATAATTGCATTTTCAAACAAAATATATAGCTGAGTATTAGCTACCTAGCGGTACAAGTCTAAAATGTCTTTTCCAACTCGACTCTATGTAATGGGCATCGTAAAACCTCTGTCGTGCAGTATTAATGCATTGTTTTATTTTTCGTATGAAGGAAGAGTAGTTGTATATTTGTCCGTGACCCTCCTTGGAGCGCTAGTAGGAAGATACAATATTATTGTGTTGCCTACTGACCCCCTTAGTGATCTCTCAGGTGCCTCTATAAATACTTTAGGTACTTTTTTTTAGTTGAACTTTGAACTTATTTCTTTTGTACTCCTTTCTTTGTATTAACTTCTTTTCTTTTTACGTATTGGAATTACATTTCTTTACTTCTAAATTCTTTTTCTGGATGAGTATATTAAACTTTAAAAAAATGTAATGTTTTTATTAAAGTTTAACAATTTAAACACTCTCTTAGTAACACACAAAGAAGTGTGTATGTACGTACGAGATTTTTTTTGTTGTTAAACGTTTTAATGGCGCACGCTTTTCGAACGCATTTCGGATCCGAATGAAACTTACGAAAATCAACTCATGAATATCCAGGCATAGAGATATAAATATACTAGAGGGGCATGGCCTTTCTTATTACATTGAAGAGGCCTGAAACATAATTGGGGCTCTCAGGGGCTCTGTGCAACCTTATTGAAACCTCTTTTAAGAGTGAGTTGGGGTTAAAATAAATCAGATGTTTTCGGCTTTCAATGCATTGTTTGAATTTTTATTTGTATTTTAAGCATTCTACTATATAAGTTACTGTAATTTTGTACTAATTATTTGATTATATTTATAAGTGAAGCTGGTCAGGTTATATTTTTAGTGTTTCAACATTTAACCGTTAGGACCTCTCTTGTAATATATCTCTATGTATCTGGGACCATATTGTATAAGAAATGTGCATATGACGACATTAACCTACAGTAATGTATCTGCGAAAATTTAAAAAAAGAAAACACAAAAGCTTTCTGATCGGGAGGAAAATTAATTTACATATGATAATTGTATGCATGTTAAACACACTTATACAAAATTAAATTATATTATCAGCATTATTTCCGACTTTTCCGATTGACATATATAAACTTATGTAAAAAAAATTACGTTTTTCCATTAATACGTCTGGAAATTCGCTTATATCATGGTACCACTAATACGGCAAACTGCTTAAAAAGAACAACAACCATGGCCGCAGCCAAAGGGGCAAATGTCTTTTGTTTATTTTCTATTTAGACAAAAACAAAATCTAAAAGATTTTATTGATTATTTAATTCAATTAATGGAGCAAAAATTTTACAATAGCTAATAAAACTATAATTTAACTAAAATGATATATTATAGCTAGAATGGAATTCAGAATAAAAATTATTTTGCCTAAATGTACACGGTTTTCCAATTAATTAGAAAAATATTATTAATTTGACTATTTCTTAATTGTTTTAAAAATATATAAACTGCCAACATAATCATCACCACAGCTCTTTTATTTATTATTAAATTAATCAAACATACGTCCCATAAATCAATTAGGCTGAGTTATCAACAACAAAGTTTGCTTGATTACTAGATCAGATTAAAAAAAGTATATACCGATGATTTAGTGTCAAATCATTTCTTTTAATTGGGGATGCTTGTTAGCGCTTACAGTTGTGGCGCTTGGTGCGTCAAGATTGCTAACGAGGCTGACTTATTAACTGGTAAATTTTTTGTTAATGATTGCTGTTGTTAAATATATTTTCTCTGAAGCAAATACTATTAAGAGCTTCTATCATACAAAGTCTAGTGCCTTTTATATATTTTTTGTTGGTAGGCATTATAAAAGCGATTAAATGATTTGATTGGATCGCTTAAAATGTTTTTGTATTTATAAATAATAATTTAAGATTAAAATTCTTTAATTTTTGTATGTTTGACATACTTGTTTTAGGAAAAATAAATATGTAGGACAATCGATAATCTTGAAACGTTTTAGGTTTTTTTGTATTTAATAGATGTTTATTTTGAGAAAATTTCTACTTTTTAAATTATCTTGCGAATATACTTATTAAAAAAATGAAGCAATTCAAACTTATAACTCATAAACAATTTTTATTTGTTAAATCTGGTCTGTCATAACATTTCTTTTGACTCGACTTTAATTCAATACGTTGCGGATCTTACGTAGGCATTATCTTACGCTATAATATCCAAGCTATGCTTTCCAGATACTTTCTCTATATTAAGAAAATTTCTTAAGGAAATTAGGTAGAATAAATGTAAATAGGTTAAATTTACAAACGAAGTTAAATTAAGTTATCTTTAGTTTTGACTTTATCGCTTTATGTAAATAACTTTCGATTTTTGAGAAATACATTTGAAAATTCGCTTATATCACTAAAATCACTAATACGACCAACTGCTACAGTACAATTATTTTCATGACCACAATTTCCTTTTTTCACAAATTTTCAGGGTATAGGAAGGAAAATATTTAAATGCAGTGTTTGTCATCAATTATGAAGTTATAAAAGTAATTCAAGAAGTGAATAACTTTCTCTATTTTTATTGCACGGTTATAAAATATAAATGCTTGTTAGTAATGTAATCTTTACAGAGCTTTACACAATTTTGACGTTTTCACTTTGAACAAACGCTTATTAGTGCCTACAGAAAATCCTGCTTTTTTATTTCCTTTTAATTTTTACTTTTTTTTGGTTAAGAAAATAAAAAAAATAACTCTATTTTAAATATAAAATTTGTGTGTGATACACGTGTTAAAATTTGTGTGATTACAAGTGATACACGTGTAATAGTGCTATGAAAAGTAATATTGCTATGTATGGTAAACACTTATATTAAAGTTAAATAGTATTATTAGCTTATTTAATTATCCGTCCAAGTGGCCAAAGGCCTTTTGTTTATAATTTATTGATATATATATATATATATATAATATATATAATATATATGTATATGTATATAAGGATTGGGATGCATCCCGTGGGACCACTTTGCCATATATT
This sequence comes from Microvelia longipes, assembly GCA_018340805.1. NCBI lineage: Eukaryota > Metazoa > Arthropoda > Insecta > Hemiptera > Veliidae > Microvelia > Microvelia longipes. The sequence continues at coordinate 31,899,778 of JACMZG010000002.1, read as the reverse complement.
TGCATCATTTGGGACCAAAACGCTATGACGAGCCAGATGAGAATTTTAGGCCAGTTTCGGATATGATTGCATCATGTCGCGCCACAGTGGTCCGAAACGCTCATCTTGGCTCGAAATGATGAGATGATGAGAAAATGGCTCGACTTTCTTAAGTTTTTGTGATGGATGCATCTTCTCGGACCAAGGATGCAAATTTATCTACCCTACTTTTGGACAAAAATATATGAAAGAAAAAAATATATGACTCTTTCTGAGTTGATTTTTTCTTTCTCCTAAGAATGAAACTTCTATAACAAAGGGTTTTTAGTTCATAACATCAAGTTAGATGTTTTATTTGCATATGTATTTTATCATTCGAAGAATGTTTATTCCAGTGCCATGACGATGTGATTAACGCTTTTTTGCTTGTATTAGGAAAAACTATACTTCGTTCTAGCTTTGCTCGCTTTTCACATTATATAACTATAATAAATGTACAGATGTTATATTAGATTATAAAAGCAAAACTTCCTGTCTTAAACTATGTTATACCTCCTCTTTATAATAATTAAAACACATATAAGGAAATCAAATATTTCACTAAATCATAACACTTAAAAATTTTTCTGATCATATCAAACTTTATATGATAATGCTCACCATATCGGACACGCTAATCGCTTGGATACAGATACGTTAGAATGCGGCAAAAATTAGTATAAGTAAAAAAACTGTATTAAAAACTAACACAAAAAGACAAAAATTCAAAGAAATATCATAGGAGATTTAATTAAATGGAAATACCATATAATTTATTTTAAGAGTAATTAATCAGTAGGGATCTAAAAAAATGCATAAACTGGCGTGAGATGATGAGTAAGGTCCGAAATGATAAATTTTTTACCGGAACTGTCCATGAGATGATGCATTTACGACAACCCGTTTCAAAACTTGATTTTTATAGTTTCCTATTTTTTCAGTATTACTTACTCTGTGTATTTTAAAAAATATAAGTATTACATCAATTATCACCGGAAATTGAACTAAATAGGCATAATACTTAGTTTTAAAAAATAAACGTATTAATGAGTATTGGTCTGACAAGATGCATAAACTGGCGTGAGATGATGAGTAAGGTCCGAAATGATGTATTTTTACCGGAACTGTCCATGAGATGATGCATTTACGACAACCCGTTTCAAAACTTGATTTTTATAGTTTCCTATTTTTTCAGTATTACTTACTCTGTGTATTTTAAAAAATATAAGTATTACATCAATTATCACCGGAAATTGAACTAAATAGGCATAAATACTTAGTTTTAAAAAATAAACGTATTTAATGAGTATTGGTCTGACAAGATGCATAAACTGGCGTGAGATGATGAGTAAGGTCCAAATGATGAATTTTTACCGGAACTGTCCATGAGATGATGCATTTACGACAACCCGTTTCAAAACTTGATTTTTATAGTTTCCTATTTTTTCAGTATTACTTACTCTGTGTATTTTAAAAAAATATGAGTATTACATCAATTATCACCGGAAATTGAACTAAATAGGCAAAAATACTTAGTTTTAAAAAATAAACGTATTTAATGAGTATTGGTCTGACAAGATGCATAAACTGGCGTGAGATGATGAGTAAGGTCCGAAATGATGATTTTTACCGGAACTGTCCATGAGATGATGCATTTACGACAACCCGTTTCAAAACTTTTTTTTTTATAGTTTCCTATTTTTTCAGTATTACTTACTCTGTGTATTTTAAAAAAATATAAGTATTACATCAATTATCACCGGAAATTGAACTAAATAGGCATAAATACTTAGTTTTAAAAAATAAACGTATTTAATGAGTATTGGTCTGACAAGATGCATAAAACTGGCGTGAGATGATGAGTAAGGTCCGAAATGATGAATTTTTACCGGAACTGTCCATGAGATGATGCATTTACGACAACCCGTTTCAAAACTTGATTTTTATAGTTTCCTATTTTTTCAGTATTACTTACTCTGTGTATTTTAAAAAATATGAGTATTACATCAATTATCACCGGAAATTGAACTAAATAGGCATAAATACTTAGTTTTAAAAATAAACGTATTTAATGAGTATTGGTCTGACAAGATGCATAAACTGGCGTGAGATGATGAGTAAGGTCCGAAATGATGAATTTTTACCGGAACTGTCCATGAGATGATGCATTTACGACAACCCGTTTCAAAACTTGATTTTTATAGTTTCCTATTTTTTCAGTATTACTTACTCTGTGTATTTTAAAAAAAATATGAGTATTACATCAATTATCACCGGAAATTGAACTAAATAGGCATAAATACTTAGTTTTAAAAAATAAACGTATTTAATGAGTATTGGTCTGACAAGATGCATAAACTGGCGTGAGATGATGAGTAAGGTCCGAAATGATGTATTTTTACCGGAACTGTCCATGAGATGATGCATTTACGACAACCCGTTTCAAAACTTGATTTTTATAGTTTCCTATTTTTTCAGTATTACTTACTCTGTGTATTTTAAAAAAAATATGAGTATTACATCAATTATCACCGGAAATTGAACTAAATAGGCATAAATACTTAGTTTTAAAAAATAAACGTATTTAATGAGTATTGGTCTGACAAGATGCATAAACTGGCGTGAGATGATGAGTAAGGTCCGAAATGATGAATTTTTACCGGAACTGTCCATGAGATGATGCATTTACGACAACCCGTTTTAAAACTTGATTTTTATAGTTTCCTATTTTTTCAGTATTACTTACTCTGTGTATTTTAAAAAATAAGTATTACATCAATTATCACCGGAAATTGAACTAAATAGGCATAAATACTTAGTTTTAAAAATAAACGTATTTAATGAGTATTGGTCTGACAAGATGCAAAAAACTGGCGTGAGATGATGAGTAAGGTCCGAAATGATGAATTTTTACCGGAACTGTCCATGAGATGATGCATTTACGACAACCCGTTTCAAAACTTGATTTTTATAGTTTCCTATTTTTTCAGTATTACTTACTCTGTGTATTTTAAAAAAATATGAGTATTACATCAATTATCACCGGAAATTGAACTAAATAGGCATAAATACTTAGTTTTAAAAATAAACGTATTTAATGAGTATTGGTCTGACAAGATGCATAAACTGGCGTGAGATGATGAGTAAGGTCCGAAATGATGAATTTTTACCGGAACTGTCCATGAGATGATGCATTTACGACAACCCGTTTTCAAAACTTGATTTTTATAGTTTCCTATTTTTTCAGTATTATTACTCTCTGTGTATTTTAAAAAAATATGTATTACATCAATTATCGCCGAAAATTGAACTAAATAGGCATAAATACTTAGTTTTAAAAAAAACGTATTTAATGAGTATTGGTCTGACAAGATGCATAAACTGGCGTGAGATGATGAGTAAGGTCCGAAATGATGTATTTTTACCGGAACTGTCCTGAGATGATGCATTTACGACAACCCGTTTCAAAACTTGATTTTTATAGTTTCCTATTTTTTCAGTATTACTTACTCTGTGTATTTTAAAAAAAATATGAGTAT
>JACMZG010000002.1:31738654-31895221 GCA_018340805.1 Microvelia longipes | reverse complement strand
CAAGTATCTGAAGAATGTATCTACCCTAACAAAAACTGAATCTGGATAAGCTGACTACGTCTTAAGACTCCCAACATGTCACAAGTTCTAACCACACAAAGGCCTTAGAGAACGGAAGTGACTAGTGTCCAGATCTTACTCAGAGCAATTACTAATTAACTACATGCAGCTAAATCACTTTCATGCCTAAACGCCTCGCTTTGGGACTTATCACCTCTCTATAAGCTCAGCGCACTTCTATAAACACGAACACTTTTGTGATACATGCATCCGCCTACAGCCTACCAGTCCTTAACCAGCTCGTAACCCAAAGCCCGCTCCCTACCTACTATGCAGCAGGAATAAACCATAGATTGAACTTAATCCAATTATCCAAACCACCCTCTAAACCCACACCTACAACAAGTCTTATTATTCGAGACATAACTTTTCTTGTTGAACCACCACCACTCACAAATCACAATAACATCACACCCATCTGTGTTAACCACTGTACTGAGTAAAGGAACAGTATAACCCTAACGACGCGCAGTAAAACGAGAAATCATACGTTTCAACCACCTTTTTCCATTTCCGAGCCTTGCTAACCTACTTAAGACCACGACCTTTCACACCAAACTTTATCAACACGGTCCATATACTAACCAAATGCTCTGCAATAATTAATTAACCTTCTAACACAGGTCTACCTTCAATTAACAGTCAAACCTCAAATACAATCTCAATAAAAACCACAGGTGTCATAAACTTATCTCTCATTAAGCTACACCTACTTAAACCCACCTTTTCTAATACCCTTTAACATCCAACTTCGATTAAAAAAAACACGTACTTACAGCAAACATATTAACCTAAAAACCACCTTCTAGACTATTTCTTTTTTCACATACTAAAAAAATACCAATATATTTTCAATATTTAAACCTATTTAAAATCTTATAACCACACTATAACAAACCATCTAAACACTCTAAACAAAAAACAACATAAGTCTATCACTGCGCACATCTTAGTCCGTCCATCTTAATCATTCCTGCTACCTCTAAATACAAGCACTCTTGGTACCCCTCTAACAAGCATATTCCAGTATATTTGATTGAATGGTTACTTCAAGTATTTTATCTTTGTACTGCTTTTGTTTTTAAAAATCTGAGAGAAAAAAAGTTTGAGAATAGTACTGATGTACGTGTACCGTCAGTTACTATTAAAGTTTACTAGTACTGAGGTACAGGTACCTCAGTCACTAGCTAACCTTTAACACTGGTAAACAAGTACAACTTTATGGTTGAAACTATATACTATAACGTTATAGTTCAATTCCCAAATAAAGTTCATAGTAAGAAACCCAAGTATGAGTAAGAAAACGTGTGATCCGGATAGTCGCTAACCGCTTCATCAGGGCAAACACGAAAACCACGAATTACCGCTACTCCGACCCTATCTTTACACTTAAACATATCTCACACCTCCTTAATAAACACCACCCAATTTTAAAATAAATCCTACATTTTCCAACCCTCTACCCAATACCCAAGGATTTATCTTCATAGTACCAACCTCGTAATAACCAACCTCTAATACAAACTATCAACTTAAAAATATTAAAACACAGGTTTTCACCAATTTCCAGCTTCTTAGAAATTTCACCAGAAACCAATTTAAAGCACTTAACACTATAGGAAAACTTCATATTCACTATTCTTCAATAAATTACTTATTTTCAAGGTTTTAAACAACAAACTATTATAAATGAATGTAGTTATAATGTTCAACAGACCAAACTCATAAATGAACTGCGGGTGAGACTGGATAGGGTAAGTTCTCCCCGGAATAAATTGGAAATTATATACCAAATGGAGTGTGAGGAGTGGGAATTCCATAAGGAGCATAAAAGAATGCATATTCTACACAACTAATCACCCAGTTCCACTAGATATGTTAGATTTCGTACTTAGTTTATTCTTTCTATTATGACCTTCCCCACGCTATACACTGATACACACATGTGATAAATTTATTAAATAATAAATATGTATATTGATTTATTATTAAACCATCGAATTATAAGCCTCATGAAATTGTAACTAAATTATCGCATCGATTATATTTACAACGTAGAAAATCTTTTGTTGAATTATCATTTGAAATAATATATTCAACGGTTATATTTAACTTTCGGTCGTTTATATTGGTTTATGCTGATAGTGCATCAGTCGATTACATAACCTGAGCGGTGGAGATTAGATGAGTAAGGAATCGAAATGAAAATTTTCAGCCTAGAGAGAACGTCCATAGAGATGATGACAACTATACAAACAACTTCGTTTACAAATCTTGATTATTAAAATGCGACGCTTAATTTTTCAATGATTAGACTATTAACTCTGTGTATTTGAAAAAATCGATCTGTGTATAGAACTTTTCAACTACTCAACACTCTTTATATAGGAGTGTGAGAGAGGAAATGGTTGAACTTAAATAGAGCAATAAAATCTATGTAGTTTACAAATAAACGAATACTAAACGTGTTGAATGAGTCACTATGGCCGTCTGACCAAGCATGCCATTGCTTAAACTTCGCGAGCGCTGTATACATGTCGCCTGAGTAAAGGTCCCGAAAAATCGGATTCTTGCAAAATTATTTAGTAAACCATAGAGTGACCAGCTCTGTCAACTTTTCCGGCAGATGCATGCACTTACGTATACAACCATTTCAAATCTCTGATTTTTATAGTTTCCTATTATTGTCAGTATTACTACTGCTTGCTACTTACCTTTGAAAAAATATGTGTATACCTTTCATTCATTAATCAGCCGCGTGAGGACACTGAACTCGAAATACGCGCATAAATACTTGTTTAATAAAAATAACTGTTATCTGATGTCATAATCAGCTCGAGCAACGTGGCTTCGGATATTTATTATGTACATTTTACTATTAATGGATCCTCTACAAAAGTCAACGGATATACGTTGCCGTATTGAAACTAATATCGCTTTTAAAATTTGCCAATATTTTTATAGAATATGATGAAGACACTGGATCGAGAGAACGTACAGAGCACGTACAGTAACGTGAGGAAAAAATATTTGCTTTACATTAAAGACATTTTTAAGTCACACGAGATGGACCAGTACACTTATTTTTTTTTGAGGTAGCACATCAATTAAAGTTAAAGCACAGTACGTTTAATCTTATACATGGCATACTATTCATGGTAATGTCAAAAAAATACATCAAAATAGCACTCATTCAAAATTGCTGCTAATATATACCTTACATCATACAAAAAAGAACGAGTGCAAGATATTTCAATATGAGTTTCAAACTTAAACATCTCTGCTTAATTATTAATCAATACTGTTCTGCCGCATTAATTTATCCATAGCTTCACACTTTACTTTCAAGAAATGTAAAATCGATCTTATCTAAAATAAAGCATAACCTACGAGCAAGTTCGGTTAAAAGTAAAAAACATTAAAATATCTTCTTCTCTTGAAGATTTCCTAATGATTTATATATAAAATATTGTCAATATAAATGATACAAAAACACTCATTACAATACAAACTATTGTGAGATAATTGTTGAACATGCTAATGGGCGAAACTTACAAAAATTTATGCAAGTATTTTCTAAGAATTCTCGGTTCAATAACAACAACTTATATGAAAAAGAGGAAATAAAAATTTGAGTCACGAGCACAAGAAAAACTATGAGCGACAAAATGCAACGTTTTATAAAAATAAAAAAAGAAACCAAACAGCAAATGGTTTCTTCTACCAACACAGGAATTTGTGTTATCTTGGAACTATCATAAGCTTACATTTACAGTAATGGCGTGCAATATCTGAATTACTTTTCGTTCCTAGAGTTTATTATTTTTACTAGCAATCATTATTGTCTCGGGACAGGTAAGAAGTCACTAAATAACCTCCTATAACAATTGAATGTGGCTCTCTAATGCCTAAAACAGGTCTATAAAGTGCTCATTAACTACTATACCCTGTACCCAGTAAACACTCACCAGTATCTGTTTTTTTCAATAATATAACATTAGTTTGTTATAATTGACGTATGGTCCTGGAATCGAAGAGTGCGCTAAAACTGGCGGTTTGATGTATGTATTTTGATAGTGTCCAGAAATGAGGGATTATTTAATGGTGGTTTTTTACTAAAAAAAGAGGAAACACGATCTGGGTATAACTCATCAATAAAAATAACATGAAGAATAAAAACTATGAGTGGGATGCAGTTTACGACACCGTGCCGTTTTAAAACTTTGATTTTTATTTTGATAAAATTTGGAGTAATATATTTTAATTTTTGATTTTTTACTTGTATTGTCAGGTTGTTTTAAAGAGTTATTAAATCTTCTTCGAGTTAAGTTACTAAGTTATGTTTATGGATAAAGATTTGGGACTATTATTATTCAGTTATTGTTTAAATCAATTGGTCAGTAAAATTTATATTTATTTGTTTAGTATAATTTAGTGTTAAGTTTTTTTACTATTCCTATTAGTTGAGTCAGCTTCTTATATTAGTGCTTAATACGATAATTAAATTAAAGTAAAAAAATTTTTAAAAATCGAATTCTATATGTTTGTGAAAGAATAGTTTTAATAGTTGTTTTATGAAGTATAAACAGATTTTTAAAGGATATTTTAAATTTAGAAAGGTATGAGAAAGTTAAGATGTTTAAGATGCAACTTTAAAAATTATTTTAACCGAACAGATTAATAATTGTATATAGTTGTTTGTTAAAATTCATGGTATTCTAATTTTTTTCTACAAGAAAAATTGATTAATTGTCCGTTTATTTGTATAATTGATATTTGTTGTGTGCAATTATACCAGTACAAGCAATATTGATAGTTAACCTGGATTTTAATTATATAAAGATCTAAAGCGCACACCAGCGTACAAAGTAAGAAATTTATTTCGACTTTTTAGGTTAACTGTATGTAAAGGTATACATGAATAGAATTTAAAAGAAATTCCTATTAATTGTTAAAATCGAAGCTAACTTTAAGGCGGGAAATGATCTTCAAATATGAAGTTCCGTCCTATATTGCGCCAATTATTTGACAGGAGTGTGAACAATTTAAGTTTATACTGAAATCGATTGAGCATAAGGAACTTGTCTACTCAAACATGCTTAATTAATCACGCATTCACTTTCAACACTATACCCTGATTTTTAAAATAAGGTGAATTTATAATATCCTTATATTTTTCCTTGGAGAATTAGTGAAACCTCGGGAATTCTCTTCTCGTGATTAGCTTTAGGGCGGCTTTAGGTAGATTTTCGGATTCAAAGTTGTATTGACTTGTTTTGTTTTTTAAAAAAAATTTATGTGAGAATCCAGAGACGACAGCTCAAACAAAACAAGTATCCTTGAAGAATAATCAATAACCTGACGTAATCATAAATCCTTAAAGAAAGGCTATCGAGTTATAATATAACACATCCTACTAGAACAGTATAACTAATATACATGATGATATGCAATCGAAACCTCTCCATACGGAGACATACCAAGTAAAAGGTTAATAATAATTATTTACCTAGATAAATTTAATGAATTAATAAAGTTTCTTTATCTACATTCCTACAAACTTATTACTTCAATACCTATATATCAGATATATGAAGTGTCATATATTAATAGATTTAAGACATATGCTACTTATTCATACATTGAAAAAACTATGATATACTACTTAAATGTATACCTTCTTTTTAGTTATTTTTGTATGTATATTTTCTTGAATATTAAATAAAAACACTAACATTATATATAATGTTATATAATTAGATAATAAGATATAACAAATGTAAGCCTGAATAAATAACTTTTAAGTGCATGTATTAAGCTAAAAAAATTTCTAACATAGCATGTTTTTAACTGATTAATTTATTTTATTTGTTTGCTTTTTAGTATTTCTTTATTTCCTTTTAAGCATGCTTAAAACTACTTTAAATATTTAAAAATGCCCACATAGCTCAAGGGTTTTCCTCTTTTAATGTGGGCAAAATACTTTAATTGTATAATTATAAATTGTTTTATATAAAATATAAAGGAATTCATACAAAAAAAAAATAAATTAAATATTATTTATAGCAGGCCTGCTTCGCTCGCTAGATAGAATAGATAATTAATAATTTATTATTTAAAAGATATCGCGCGCTATATTGCTATAAATATACACCAAAATGTTGTAAAAGAGGTTCACTTCGTTTGCTCACTGGATGGCTGGAGCAGGGCCAGGTAGACGCCTGGATTGGGAACTTGCTACTGCTGATCAGGAGCTCTTGCGCGCTACTGTTCTAGAAAGACGAGTATTCAACTGGTCCTCTGGGAGTTCGGAAAATCTTTTTAAGGTGACATACCCACTCGATATTACACTCAATATACACATACACACTTTTTCTTTCAACCACCATGAGTACTACACCGATAGATATTGCATGTGTGTCTGAATTATTAGAAATCCCAAAATCTGAAGGAACAATAAATAAGGACAATGTTAGTGCAAATATGGAGCGTCTTCTACTTGACGATTCAGGAAATCAAGAGGACTCTTTATTTAAACCTTTAAAGAGGTTTGAAGAGGACCGGTTTCAGACTTCTAATAGGAGAAAAAACTGAACCTAGTAAGGAGATTCCAAGAACCTGCATTCTGGCGACAGAAGACCTTCAAATAACTCCTACAACGCAAACTGGAACTCGTGACGCCACTGCAGTGCCTTTGGGATATAAGGTAAGTGACATTTTACTTAAGGTTATTGTATATAGTTTGTACCTTCCTTTCAATCAAGCGGACCTTCCTCCTTCTGAAGAGCTGATTAATGTAGTCAGATACTCGGAAGTGAAAGGAATCCCAGTGATCATAGGATGTGATGCAATCTCTCACCATTATGCATAGGGCAGCACAGATTGCAATGAACGAGGAGATGTTTTTTTGGATTTCTACTGATCTTGAGATCTTGAATAGGGCCACTAAACTAACATTTGTTAACAGGGTAAGATAACAGGTGATAGATGTTACCTTGGAGATGTTACTAGGGATATAAGACTCTCTAATTGTCACGTTTCGTCGGAGATCTTCATGTCGGACCATCGCATGATCATCCTGAATCTTCGGACTGATCTCCGAGGAATACCAACTACTAACTACTAAATTACCAGAAAATAAACGACCGATAGACTCTAGAATTTGAAGTTAAGCAATTAGGAAACAGGATAGTGGAAGCCTACAAAGAAGCTTATCCCCTTAAAAGAAGGCCTATCAACGAATTGCCTTGGTGGGATAGAGACCTGGAAAGTCTTCGCAAGAAAGCCAGATACAAGACCAGAGATAACGATCTATAGGGCAGCTTTGTAGAGGCTAGAGGGTTTTAAAAAGGAAAATGAGGAAAAATAAAAGGTCCAACTGGAGAAGTTTCTGAGGGAACATTATGCCACTGCCAGAGGCATCAAGGTTAGTAAAGATTTTAAGCAGTGAAGGATGTGACAAAGCTTTAGGCTCTCTCAAAAGAAATGATGGATCATGGAAAAATGACCGATGAGACTTTTGAACTTCTTCTTCATACTCACTTGCCTGGAGAATGTATTGAGGCTGAGATAGAGGCTTTTGAGGTCCCTCCTGACTGGGACCTTGCCCTAAGCTTAGTTAGGATGAGTCAATTAGATGGACCAATTTGGTCCATTTAAGGCCCCTTGGTCGGTTGAAATCTTTCCCGCTCTGATTCAAAAGGAACTGGACATTTTTATTCTCAGGATTAAGGAACTTTTTAGAAATAGCTTAGCGATGGGTGTTGTACCAAAAGCCTGGAAGGCTGCAAGAGTAGTGTTCATTCCTAAGGCTGGAAAGAGGGACTGCACCATACCAAAGTCTTTTAGTGGAACAAGTCTTACGTCCTTTATGCTAAAGGCCCTGGAAAGGATTGTAGATAAATATCTAGTAGATCAAGTCTTATCTAAGGAACCTCTTCACGCTAAACATGCGTGCCTGAAAGTGAAATCAACAGAGACAGCCCTTCATACGGCAACCTCTAGGATTGAAAGTTCTTTGCATAAAGGAGATTTTACTCTAGCTCTCTTCTTTGGCGTTGAAGGAGCTTTCGATAAGGCCAGAACACACAACGTTAAAGAGGAACTCCTTAAAGGAAAAGCTCCAAAGGCTATCATTAAATTTTTTTGTTGTTAGGGACACTAAAGAGACTACTTAATGGCTGTTAATTTATTTATTCATTACGATATTTCGCTTGTATTTCCAAGCATATTCATGTATAATCTAAAAAAGAAAAAGGAAAATACAAATGCTTTAGAATAATATTCATTGGAATATTGGTAACTTAGTCATGCAAATAAATATGAATTACAAGATGAATTAAAAACTTACAAAGATAATAAGTTAGGAAAGTTCTAACTACGTCAGAAATTAAAAAGCTAGTGCTACCATATTAATATCTCTAAATTCTTCAAGGCCTAGAAATATATAGTCAAAATTAGTAATAAGGAAAAAAGAGAAAAGTAAAAAGTAACTTGAATCAAAACAGTGAAAAAACCAAGTACTTACATAGCCTTAAATCATCAAGATGCATTGTTAAGACACTATTAATTGGCAAAAGCATACATTTAAAGAAAAATAAGGAGATCCAACAAGTAGGCAATTAAAACAATTAAGTCTAATTAATTAACAATAAAGACTAAATTAGTTGTCAACAACCAGCTAATCAAGTTCTTCCCCATCTTCTTTAAATAGGTATTAATTACTAAAATTAATATGATAGACTAGTATACATATAATTAATTACTAGGTTAAAAATTAATTAACTACAACGATATTATAAATTCCAAAAAGATTAATAAATTACAAAAGATAGAGGAACATCAATTTAACTAAGATTATGAATAATGCCTGCATAATACTTATTAAAATCTCTAGAGTCAGTTTTGAAATTAACATTGTTATGCTCTTGAGAAATATGAAATGCTTCTAGTAGTAACCTTTTATAGTTGTTACTTTCATAGTCTATTATACTGACATCACCAAAATTAAAGCTATGGCCTAAGGTTTTAGTATGGGTGGTTAATGCAGTCCACCTAGTCTTTTTGGACTTTGAATTAATATTAGCTTTATGTTGTTTTTTTCTATTTGTCCATGTCTGTCTAGATTCTCCAACATACTTTCCATCACAATCAGAGCATGGTATTTTATAAATAAAACCCATTGTATCTTCTTGGCTTACTTTATCTTTAAGAGGTGTGAAAAAACTTTGTCCGATTTTATTGACTGGTTTCAAACCAAATTTCACTTCTGGACAATCGAATTTCCTGAAAACTCTACTGATAGAGTGTGATAGTCCTTTCACATATGTAAGTCCAGAGTATATTGGTTTAGTGGTGTTAGATGGAGCTATTGTAGAATTATTATTGACTTGGTTGTTGACATTTTTATTATTAATAGCCTTATGCCATAATTGCTTTATAAGCCTCAATGGATAGAAATTGTCTATAAGTTTTTTATACACATTAGTCTTAACCTCTGCCATTAAATTATCATCTGTTAAGTCTACTGCTCTTTTGATGAAATTATAAGCTGTGTTTTCAATCTGTTTATAAGGGTGGTTCGACTTATAATTTAGAAACCTATTTCCTTTGACTATTTTATTGGTCCATTTTGTCAATAATTCTCCATTAGATGTTTTGATTATAGTTATGTCAAGAAAGTCAATTTGATTGTTTTTTTCTAATTCAACCGTAAATTCAAATTTAGGGTGAAAACTATTGAGTTCATTCTTTAAGAATTCCACATGTCTGGCTTTGATTATTAAGAATAAATCATCAATGTATTTACATACAAGGCGTGGTTTATACCTTGTTTTGTTTAAAATTTTGGAGAGGACATGGTTAACAAAAATACCACTGAGGTTGACAGACATACTACCTCCCATAGGTAGACCATCTATTTGCTTGTATATTACATTATCACTTGTAAAATAGGTGTTGTGCAGCAAAATTTAATGCAATCCAGGTAAGTATCAATGCATTTTATTTAGTTTCAGTTTCTATCTGATCCCAATTATTTCTTATCAAATTTATCAGTTCATCTAAGGGAACATTCGTAAACAATGATTTGACATCAAATGATACAATAACCTCATCTTTTTGTAATTTGAATGGTTTAATTACATTTCTAAAATTGAAAACACTACCGCAATCATAAGGATTGTTATTATTGAGTTTATCCAAACTAGGATTAAGGTATTTAGAGAGTTTATACGATGGGGAGTTAGTTCCATCTACAATGGGTCGAAGACTATTACCCTCCTTATGAGTTTTAGGAAGGCCATATATTCTTCCTAATCTGCAACTATTGATATTAAGGTTGATTTTTTCAATTTTGGAGATAAAACCTTTTTCTAGTAGTTTATTAAGTAACTCATCATACTCTTTCTTTACTTTGGTTATTAATTCTTCGCTGGTGCTTTCAATTTTTTCATAAGTGCCAGGGTCATTAAGCATATGTAGCATATTATTTTTATATTGCTCTCTATCCATGATTACTGTAATCTTAGCTTTATCTGCTTTGCATATTATAATGTCCTTATGATTTTTAATAAAATTTCTAGTAGTAATCGAGTCCAAATGAATTTGTCTCTCTAGAGACCCAACCGGAAAATTGGAGTGTTGTTTGTGCTTATCTTGATAATTAGTTATTTTGTTTATGACACTACTCCTAAGGGCTTGAATATGGTTGTTTGATGTATTTAATAATCCTAACGTGTACTCTACATCTACTATTATTCTTTTAAGTTCGTTCTTGAGTTTCCTGGGGATCAGATTGAAATTATGTCCTAGAGATAGAAAATTTTGGACTGGCATGGGGATATCAATATTAGTCATATTCTTCACCCATTTATTTAGATGAATGTTGTTATACATATTAAGATAATCTATAGTTTGATTGGTGGTATTATCTACTATAGTGTGGACTTTCTTATTATTTCTAAATTCAATTTTTAACTGATGTTTTCTCTTTAATATATCTATTAATTTCACCTTAAATTCATTAAATATTTCAGTTAATTGATCTCTACAAATTTCAAGACTATTTAATTTACTACATATAAGTTTTTTCAATCTATTTACATTCTAATGTGCCTGTTTTATATCTAATAATAACAGGCTATGGTCTAAATTATTTACAATTCTACATTTTTTCATTTCTTTAAGAAATGATTTATCAAAAACAGACTTTGCTTTATTTTTAATATTAACTATGTGTGGCGGTATATTATTATTATTTTATAACTAAATAAATAATATTTTTTTGCTTCTGCATGACTAAATTTTATGTACAATTTCTTCAATTTCCAAATTGATTTTTTATGTTCATAATTGTATCTGATAACTTGTCGAATATCTTCATCTGTATTCTTCATAAGAATCTCCAATTCCTTTTCCAAATGATTTCTCCTTTGATTTAAAACTGTTTGGCTTGTTGTGTCGAGCCAACACATCATTATTTTTGTGATTATTGGTCTCCATGATAATTCAATATTTTTGTTGTTAGGGACACTAAAGAGACTACTTAATGGCTGTTAATTTATTTATTCATTACGATATTTCGCTTTACGAATAATCACAAAAATAATCATTAAATTAGTTATATCCACACTAAAAGATAGGTATGTTGCACAACTCTTAGTGGTTCAGAAGTTAATATTGAGGTGACTGGAGGCTGCACGTAAGGCAGTTGTCTATCACCTCACCTCTGGTGCTTGATTATAGATGGTCTGTTAAGACTACTTGCCAAGGAAGGTTTCTATGTACAGGCATACGTAGATGATGGCTTAATATTGGTCTCGGGTAGGTTTTTCACCAGTTGTTGTGAAAGAATGCAGCTAGCTTGCAGGATTATTGAAAGATAAGGCAAATATAAGGCTATTGCAATTTGCTCTGACAGTCAAGCTGCACTCAAGGCACTAGCTTCCCCTAATATTCTTCACCTTAGTTTTAGAATGCTGGGAAGCCTTATCTAAGAATACCCTGTCTCACAGGTATACCAGGAAATAAAAAGGCTGACAAAGTAGCCAAAGAAGGAGCTTCCACTCACTTTTGTGGACCATAAATCTCCAATAGACTGGTCGAGAAGGCAGGCCAAATCACTCATCTAAAAATTGGATTTGGAAAAAGGCTGAACTCATATGGAAAAACAATAATGGATGTAGGCAATCAAAATGATTCTGCCAGCATTAAACAGGAGAAAATCTAGATGGCTTCTCGATCTTGAAAGGTTCAGTCTTATGGTGGGGATTTTGACAGGACACTGTAGACTCAATAGACATCCAGCCACGGAGTACTTAGAACCAGAGGCCCCATCTATCCTATTAGCGAATTTTATTCCCAAAGGAAATTCGCTAAATTATATGTACATATTGAGACTTGTAGTAATAATTTTTAAATGTATATATTCATGTCAAATAAAGACGAGCGAAGCAAGTCAGTCGTAGGAAAAATAAGCGTAGCGAATCCGATGTGACGAGGAAAAGTTCTGAGGTACCCCGTAACTGATTCTTAGATTTAATCTAAATATCCAGTAAATTGTTAGCAAGTTTAAGGTGTACTTATTTTGGAATAATTTTTTCGCCGTATTTTTTTTATCCATGTGCATTTATTGCGAGTACTTTTTCCGTTAAACTTTTTTCCATGTACTTTTTTCCGTGTAATTTTTGTCCCGTGTACTTTTTTCGTGTGATTTTTTCCGTGTTTTTTTTTCGTGTATAAAAAATACACGATATATATAAATATCACATATAATCGAGTCTAGGAAAATAATTTTGGTTTTCTATAATTTTTGTGGTTTTTTCGACTTTTTGGTAACTTTGAGTGGTTGTATCGACTTCGGACTGGTTTCATTCGATTCAACGCCTAAAACTACATAGAAAACGACACCCTACTCGAAATTTATTTTTTCGACCTAAATTTGGTTTTGGGTAATTTACAATGGTTTTTCGCCTTTTTTGACACTTATAGTAGTCGTATTGATTTCGGACCGGTTTCATTCGATTCAGCGTCTCAAAAAACATAAACATCAACCTTTTTTGCGGCAAAAATGTTAACCCTGAATTTCGCCGATTTTTTGAAAAATTTTGCTGACTCAGCAAACCGGGTTAATGACGTCACAAAAACCTAGTTTTCAATAGGTTTTGTGTCCTACCGAAGGTTAATTTTTATATTAAGTTTGATTAAAAAATATTAATCCGTTCGAAAGATAGAGTGTTTACAAGAAAGTGTCTAGAAATATATATATATGTATATATATATATATATATATATATAATATATATATATATATATATATATATATATATATACATACAGGGTGTTTCATATAAAGTGTCCACCAGAAAAGGAGGTGATAGCACTCCTCAAGGGGAACAAAAAATGTTCTATAATATAAACCCCGATCTGCAACCGTTTTCCCACAAGATCAAATTTAATATTTTTTAAAAAGTCGGGTACAGGGTACCTCGGAACTTTTCCTCATTACATCGGATTCGCTACGATTATCCTCCCTGCTTCAGACTCGCTTCGCTCGTCCTCAGGAATACACTTCTTCAAATTTATACTGCAATATGCCTTGCTTTGCTCGTCTTTAGATAGTAAATGCATCCATATCATTCTGAGCGGTCACCCATACAGCACTGACCACGTTCAATGTTCCTTAATTTTTATTTATTTATTTATTATTAAGGTGCTTAACACTAAGGTGACAAACCGATAAAATACATATTAATTCCATACATAATTCCATTTTTTTAACAAACATACACAAGTCATTCAAAAAAAATTAATTAACGCTGATATTGAGATGAAACTTGGGATATATGTTAGAATTATGCATAGTCACATGCGTTAATGAAAATTTATGATTTTCCAAATAAGTCGTTATTGCAGATTAATGACGTCATTTAAAAAAATATTTTCCAAATAGCATAACTACAGCGGTAGACTGACCTTTGTACTCTCTAGCATAAATACTCTGGGAGCTACGATGATAACAGACACACACACATACAGACAGACAACTTTGCTAAAACCACTCAGGAGGTCTTAAAAGCACCGAAACTGATAATTCCGGTTTAATCCCGGTTTCAGATTTTTTTGCAAGCACATACTTTTCCTATATACCTACGGTATATATTTGTTACGCTATTCTTCATAATTTCGGACTAAGTGATAAAGTAAGCAATCAATTTTATATTTCATAACATTTTTTAAAAATTAGAAACAAGTCAAGAGTGATTTATAAAAAAATAAAGAAGTTACATAAAATTAAAAATTTTCAAAATTAATTTAAATTGTACGAATATTAAGAACATTTTAGCACGATGCTGCTTGACACTATCCATCTATCATAAACCCTAGATATACCACTTTTTTTGATATCTTCATTAATTGTCGGGACAATGGCCGATTCAAAGATACATTTGAAATTCTGTTTTGAAATTCTCCAGTGCTCTGCGGCTATAATAAATTGAGAGCTGTAATTAAGGTAATATTTTTTTCGAAATTTAACTACATTATATCAAAAAATCATAAGATTTTTCAATCTTACGTGGAGTTATGGTGGTAAAATCAGAATAATATCGTGAAGAAGAAACAATTTTTAGATTGTTTACGTTAAAAAAATGACATATGGCTTATTTTTAACTTCAAATTCATTGTTAATGATTTTAAATAGAAAAGTAAACCAATAGAAATTAATTTTTAGACAATATACCAAGCTTTGAACTTTATTTGCAAGTTTTTTTTTTTTAGATTTTGTATTTCTACCAAGATATTAACGAAAATATGAAAAAGGGGGTACGTTTTGGTCCACTATGATCGCAGCTTTGTAGCAAATTTAAGGGACTTTTCTTTGGGTTATCCCTAAACATGTCCAGACAGATTCCCAAAATAAAATGTGAACTATATTGATTTTTTTGCAAAAAAATTGGTCGCTGACTAGACTGTTAAGCGTGTTTTTCAAATATGTTTCTGTTTAATTAACTTAGTCAAATAAGTTCCCTTTAATATTCTGCTTATTCATTTTCATTTTTTAAACTCCATTTTCCTACTCTGACCTATAATAATTAATGTAAACCGGGAAAGTATGTATATTTTCGTAAATTCTTAGAAATAAAGCGCGATGTTTAGATTTGATAATTAATTATTTTTATTACTGTTTCAAAGAAATGAAATGTGCAGTATGATACTTAAACAGTAAGTTATTGATTAAATATGAATTTATTAATAGGGTGAATGCAAAGAGGGTTCCTATCAAGTCTAAATTTTACCTAATGTCCGAAAAATTTTACATAATTTCATTTATCCACCTGAAAGTGTTTCGTAGTCCACTTGAAACCTTTGAAGGTTGTGAAATACTAACATTTTAAGCAATGAAACCCCAGATAACACCCTTGATATGGATATCAAAGTTAAAAAATTATCTTAAAATTAAACGTCACAAAGGATATATAAATAGGGAATTTGTATGCATTTATTACCATCAGCAACAGTTGACCTATTTTTAAATACAATCTTGTAGTGAAAAGCTAATGAAGGCCTAAGTTTTTTGTTGGATATAATAATATATAATTACCAGATTTTTGTCTGTAATAAAAATATTAGTGTCAACATATTTTGATGAAAATCTATTATTTAACAATAACTTAGCAAATAATATTAACCTAGTAAAAAACAGGTAAGGAAATTATGATTAAAAACTGTTAGAGGGTTAAAAGAAATGCAAGTTATTATTGAAAGTTTAAAATTAGAGATATAAGTTAAAAAGATTAGATCTAACACTTCTTATCTTATATTTTCACAATAATATTTGTGTGAAGGTATTATAGATAAAATTCCCATCCTTAAAAAATTGGTAAAAACCAATATGCAATAATAAATGAATTACAATAGACATAGGTAAGGGGATTAAGGATTAGGGGTATAAGATGTTAACCAGAGAAGTATGGCAGATAAGGGATGGAACCAAGGGTTGTTGACCATTTCAGGAGATATCTTAGTGTGAGGTGTGTAGTGTGCTTGTGTGTGTACGGTGTATGAGTCAGTGGCGCAATCCATCGAATAAGTACGCAACTACTCCAAAACGACTGTGCTGCATCCTGGTGTCAAGGTACAAATATGGCCTTTAAACTAGACAAAAAAAATCCCATGAGGTGGTTCGTCTCTAATAGTCTCTGCATCCAGCATTAATGAAGGTTGAGAACCCCATATGTCGAATATGTGATGACTACGAGGACAAAACAGCCTATCACTACTAAGGAGTATGTGAAGGATTAGGAAGACACAGGTTTCTACTTTTTGGAGCAGGGGATCTACGAGAGGAGGAACTGGAGTCTCTAAGATGGCAGGGCCTTCTCAAATTATTTATATCATTCAAAGAAATTAAATTAACACGCATATGTTTATAGCAATCTAGTGAGCAAAGCAAGGACCTTTTTTCTTAAGAACCATATTTGCATAGTCTATATTCATACATTTACGATATTTATAGCAATCTAGACAACGAGTCGATTTTAATTTACCTTATTTTATATTTTAACAATTTTGCTAGCGAATTAAACATTTGAGCATGTATGCTTAACAAACGACTTACATATATATTAATACAATATAGCAAGCGAAGGGATTCTCTTATTATACAGGGTAACTTAATCTTTGTAGCGGTTGCAACATTATTATTTTTTTGTGTTATTATTGAGTTGTCTTTTTTAGATATAAAAATAAATCGTTTTTTCCAGTTTGTAAAAGTTAAGATCGAAGTACCTTTTAAGCGCCAAAGTGTTGACCCAGACGCGAAACGCGCGACATGCCAGACTCTGCAACCGCCGGTAACGCAGCCAAACACTCAAAACCGAGCGAATATGGACAATACTGCCAGCACGTCAAACCAAACTTCGGAACCGGAAAACGCACACAACTACGACACTCAGGTAAGCAGAGTAGGAGTTTAATATCCCCCGTTTTGACGGAACAATCCAAATATTTGGTTTCACTAAATAGAAGCACAGTTTCGTAACTCACGCATTTCTGACGACGAAACAAAATACTTTGCTGTTGATGCGGAAGCCCTCGAGACTGTTATTGACATATTAGACAACCCGCCTGCCAGTAATAAGTATGAGTTGTTAAAAGAAAGATTAATATCAGAATTTAGTGAAAGCGAAGAACGCAAATTACGTAAACTTCTTAATGACCTTGAACTAGGCGATAAACATTTACTTCGCGAAATGCGTGCTCTGGCTAGATCTAACGGGGTGCTAAAATCGTTATGGTTACAAAGGTTGCCCTCAAACTTTCAAGTGGTGTTAACTCTAGCAGAGAGAAACCTGGACAAAATCGCGGAGCTTGCGGACAAACTTACTGTCTTATATGACCAAAGCTCTATCAGAGCCATTGAAAACACTCCCTCTACATCTTCTCAATCAGTGCAAGAAATATACTAGTTGATAAAATCAATGAATTAGTTGACTGTATAGTGGCATTGCATGGCCCAAGGAATCGATCAAACACTAATCGTGGGCGATCGCGTTCAAGTGGTCGATATCGAAATAATAAATATTGTTTTTATCATAACCGTTTTGGTGTGAACGCTCGTAAATGTACACCCCCCCGTGTGCTTTCAAGAAACAAGAAAACTAGAAAGTCGAATTCACGTTTCGGCTTGTGAACTCGAGCCACGAGAGAGCCGACTCTTTATATCCGATAAAAAGAATAAAGTACCATTTCTCATTGATACTGGGGCAGATATTTTCGTATACCCCGCGACCTTTCGGGATAAGAAAGCCGGTCCAAGTAAATTTAAACTTTACGCAGCGAACGGAACCGTGATGCAGTACGGAGACAAATGGCTGGAACTTGAGCTTGACCTAAGACGTTCTTTTAAGTGGCCCTTTGTATTGACAACTGTTGATAAACCTATTATCGGTGCAGACTTCCTAAAGTATTTCAACCTCATGGTCGACCTTAGAAATCGCAGGCTAGTCGACAGTAAAACACAGTTACAAGTACCTGCAGTAGTAAAACAAACGAGCACACGCGGTTGCGTTACTGTTATTTGAACGTGCGAATTTACGAAGCTCTTGAGTGAG
Source organism: Microvelia longipes (assembly GCA_018340805.1). Taxonomy (NCBI): domain Eukaryota; kingdom Metazoa; phylum Arthropoda; class Insecta; order Hemiptera; family Veliidae; genus Microvelia; species Microvelia longipes. The sequence goes on along the minus strand of JACMZG010000002.1, from coordinate 31,877,048 downwards.
TATCCTGATATCACTTGGCCCCCCCGTTCACTGGTGAGGTGAAGCATCACATAGCAACCACCGGCCCACCAGTTTTTACTTGCCCACGAAGGCTTACTCCAGAAAAATTACAGATAGCAAAAGAAGAGTTTAGGGTAATGATGGAAGCAGGGATATGCAGATCTTCCAAATCTCCATGGACTAGTGCATTACATATGGTACCAAAGAAAGACGGTAACTGGAGACCATGCGGTGACTACCGTCATCTCAACGCTATAACAGTTCCAGACCACTACCCTATACCACATATCCAGGATTTTGGGCACATGCTGGAAGGTACGCATATCTATTCAAAGATCAATTTAGTTAGGGCCTATCATCAAATACCGGTCGCACCTGAAGACATCGATGAGACCGCAATCACCACACCCTTCGGGCATTTTGAGTTCCCCCGCATGACATTTGGGCTAAGGAACACTGGGCAAACTTTTCAAAGCTTTGTTAATGAAATTTTCGTCAATATCAAGTTCGTATTTGTATATCTTGATGATGTGTTCGTAGCTGCTAAGGATCGAAATTAGCACAAAAACCATCTTTACCTAGTTTTTTTCAGCGTTCATCCGAATACGGCCTGGTTCTCAACGTTCCAGGCAGAATCAACCCCTCATGAATATCTTGCCAAGCTGACAGAGTTTTTAGGAAAATTAGGTCTGCTCCTGAGCGGTTAAGAGACACAAGAAGCACATTTGTTCATCCAGATCCAGAGTTGTCATTTTTTCAGATATAAAAATAAATCGTTTTTTCCAGTTTGTAAAAGTTAAGATCAAAGTACCTTTTAAGCGTTTAAATCTTAATGGGACAAAATAAAAATCCTGATTCTATATGGACCAGGATGAACAAAAATGTAAGCATAGGGTCGATTCTCAATAGTTCTCTAGAAACATCGATATTCTTCGATACTTTACTGTCTAATTCTCTAAAACAATCTACAACTTGAAAACTACTAAAGCTAAAGAGATACGGTTTTCACAATTCTAAAGGACATTAAATTCCCTTTAAAATGGTATACTTTATGTCGCAATCATTACAATTAATCTTTAATTTATTTGCATTTAAAATAAATAATTTTATTAGTACTAAAAATGTAAAAAATTTTAAATGTCAAAATCTTCGATATTTGTCCACTCATAGTTAAAACCCAAAAATCTTAAAAACTGCCTCATTCCATACCATTTAAAAAGATATAACATAATCTTAGGTTTACATCTATAGGTACAGGTACCTCAGTACTATTTCTCAAAACTTTTTTCTCTCGATTTAAACAAAGCTACAAAGATAATACTGCAATTAACCATTCAATCAAATAATACGGAGCAAAGGTCTTTATACTACAGGATACGACATGACTTATTTTTTTTTGTTAATTAATATTTAAATATATTTATTTTTTATGTAAAAAAATTTTCTTTTTTTATCGTGAGTACTAATATATGCACCTTTTTTTATTTACTAACCGGGGGAATAAATCAGAGCATTAGACCGCTTATTTGGGTCCTTAGTACCCAAATAAGGGCAAGATTCTCTCCTAATTCCTTTACTCTCAGAACAAGTGTATTGATTCACAGAAAGTTATCAACTTGTTGAGGGGTAATTTATTAAGTTCCTGTGCAGGCGCGTAGGCAATACCAAATGTCTGCCACCTAAGGGTAAGTCAAAGCAGGACAAGTATTTAGTACATGTAGTAATTGCCTGAGTAAGACTCTGGACATAGTCCTCCGTTTCTCTAAGGCCTTTTGGACATTGACCTAACTTATCCAATTCAGATTTAAATACATCACGATACTGATCCCAATAAGTGAACCTAGAGTTCCTGTACTGAGACACTTTAGATGCGTTAGCTCCAAAGGTGATAAGGATATGTCGGTGATCAGAAAGAGATTCTTTCTGCAACACTCTCCAATCCTTCACTCTTGATAAGATATCTTGGGTGCAAAATCTCTGATTATACATGTTTATATTTATGTAATACTGTATTTATAATTAAATAAATAAATAAATAAAATGAGATAACTATGACCTCTTTCCGTCTAACCGTGAAGTAAGTTGGAATCGCTCCCCGGTTAAGCAAGTATAGCTCTATGCTGGTTAAAAACTCTAGCATAGCAATACCCCTGTGATTAGTGTCGGAACTGCCCCACACCATATTATGCTAGTTAGCATCACAACCAACCAGTAGAGAAACCCCAGTTTCATTACAATAGCGAACTAAGTCCACTAATACATCTGAAGGGGGAAGTCGGAGAGTCATAGTGTAAGTACAGTGAACATAAGACTAGGTCTCGTTGTCCCTCACCAGCTGACTCCCGTTAACTTTCACTGCTACCAGATCTCTGAGACAGAAATTAGTGAGGCTCTTATATTTTTAATAAAAATACAAGTTCTCGGGCTTTGACAGTTTGACAGTAGAATAGAGTACCACGAGGAGCACTAAGTCCTCTGACTTGAGCCTTATAGAAATAAGGCTCCTGCGTCATGCCAATACTGATATCTAGGTCTGCGATCTGCTTACAAAAGGCAGAGGTGGCTGCCGAACCATGTTGCAGATTAGCCTGGAGAAACCCAAAGACTACTCAGAGGTCTTTTCTAAATTATTAGCTTTATCTGTCAAATTACTACCAGACAGCTTGCCATCCGCACTAGGAGTCTTGGCAGACTTGCTCTTATTAGAGCCCTTACCAGGCTTCCTGCGTTTCCGCTTCTTGCTTGGCCCAGATTCCGCTGGTTGCTTAGGGGGTTTTTAGGCCCACCCTTCCCATCAGCTTTCTCTGATCGTGCCTCTTTATTAATAAAGACACTGATCCTAGACCCCTGATAGATTAGAGAAAAGCCTCTCTTTCTAACTGGGGCCAGGGAACCCGAGCCAATCTTATCCACCAGGTGCAGGCCTTTAGGTTTCGATATCCTTGCGCTACTTAGTACTCTCCATTCCTTAGTTCTGTTACGTCCTAAGGTGGACGGGCCCCTTGAACTACTCAAGGGATTTTTATAACCAGCTAGACAGGGTGGGGAGTGGGTACTCCACTTTCTATACATCCAAGAAGAAAATAATATTCAAAATTAAAAAGGAAACTAATAAACAAGTCTCGTTGAAGATAGTAAATCAAAACTAAAATTATAATGATAACAAATAAATTTAAGTTACTTCATATAAACATGTATAAATAAGAATTTAGAGTCCTCTTAATTAAAACAACGAAAAGAAAAGTTTCTTAGAACAGGAAGGAAAAAGGAAAAGGATTGACCGGTCTATCTGAAAGAAATAAAATAGTCCCACGTCGATTCACCATAACATAATCAAAAATCGTCACGAAATTGTAAGTTTGAACCACTGCTGCACGACACCGTACTTGAGCCCAATATCAAGAAAGGCTCGTTTCTTTATTTAACTTAAAAAATCAGGAACTGAAATAACAGCCAAAACAACCCCAAGTTTGATCAGCCACTTACAAGAAGATCTTGTGAACTAAAACTAATATCTAAATCTAACAGGGCACCAGGTTCTTAAATCTAACTTAAGGCTAATGTTAAGTCTATATTCTAAAACTAAGGGGTGTGGAAGGGGGGTAAAATCCCTCATAAAGTAGCCCACTTGACTTGGGAAATCCCTGAGCTGAAAAACAATTATAAATGAATATAATTTTAAAAAGGCTTAGCTGTCCATCCACTAAATAGTGCAATCGGTCCTGAAGTTCTGCCAAAATTCAGAGTAAACCAAGTTCACTATCACACTTCACTATTTCTAAACTTGAGTTAAAAGTCGGGGCCCGAAGCGATCCGCACACGCGTAACAGAATTAATAGTAAAACGCACTCAATCTGTTGCAATGGTGCCCTGACCTAAACTAAACTCTCCACTCTTCAATCTTGCTATTTCCCAGTTACCATTATCATGTAAACAGAGGTTAAGATAGAAGGAAAATCAGAAAGGAAAAGGACAGTTACCTAACAAAACTTATTAAAATAATCAAGAAAGAGGAGTACAAAATATCAGGATAAACTAAGAAGGGCCAAACAATTGACAAAATGCTGCACTAGAACTCAATTTACCATAAAACAAAATAAAAGTAAAATAGATAATAACGATGTACATATAATAGAAAAGTGGATAGATATGAGTATATAAAGCTATGTGGGAGTGTGAGTGTGTCGGTGTTTGTATGTGTGTGTAAATATGGATTATAAAAGGAGGGTAAGTGTAAGGAAAAAAGTAAAGGTAATGTTTACAAAAAGAAAATATTTAAGAGATAAAGGTCAATTGAAAGGATTCTTACATCAAACTGAACTATTAAAACCAGATAGAAATAAATATGTAAATATAGAAATTAGTAATATTAAAATATGGATAAAAATAATATATATATATGTCACAGTACAAACACCAAGATTGGTTTTTCTTAAACTCTACTGGATATCAAAATTTAGGATTTTCATCATCAAGAAGAGGTAACATAAACACTATCTTCGATAACGAAGGTAGTGCGATAACCTCTTCAAGTACCGCCCCCTTCCAGGGTCTGATGTTTTTGAGATTAGACCGTAGCCAAGCGATCGACTGATCGCTGTCTCCAGAAACCTTTAGAATGCCGCGTACTACCCTTTACCCTGGCACTCAAGAGAGGTAGGGCATTGCTCAAGGCAGGCATTCGACATAGCCCGGCAAAACTGTAAACCTTCAACCTCTGTGAATGGCTTACTCTTGCCCTGCCTAGCAAGATAAACCTTGCACACCTTCTTAAGCCACCTCTCAATGCCAGCTTCCTGAGAAACCACAGATTCATCACTAGATAATGAATCGGAATCTCCTTCCGGTGGCACGTCTGTCAGACTTAGAAGGGGGCTGGCTTCCTGGGTTAGGCAAAGTACCACCCTGATTGCCAGATGCGATTACTTCACCCTCATTCTCCTCCCAGTTTTTTATTGACTTGCGGAGGGTAGGGGTGTTGTCCTATGAGCGGAACCTCTTGCTCCTGCTAGGAGTACTTAGCTCCTTACTCTCAAGCGAGGGGGTATAGCCTTCTGTACCTTGGTACCAGACCTCCTTTTGTCAGTCTTGCCTTCAAGAACTTTCGGGCTAGTACCTTCCACTCGTACCTGACTCAACCGGTGGCAAGTTTCTTAACCTCCTTGCCCTCTTGTTTAGAGGTTTAGCCTTCTCCTCAGAGCCCTACTGGGGCTCACTCCGGGCCGCCTTAGCCTCAACACAAATGGCCTGCTGACTGGGTACAGAATAACTCTGTATACCTTGCCCGCACGCCACCACTTTAAAGACACCAGCTCCACCAGCATAGGCTAAGCCCTGCATACCATGTAGCCATGGACTCTGCAGGGAAGGATGTGGACTGGGTCCATAATCTACATAACCCTCCGCAGGAGGTATGGCCTCAAGCCTCGAAGGTGCCTCAGCACCCCCAGGACCCGACCAGTACCCATACAGATCAGGTTGACCGCTCTCAGACTGAGGTTTGAAAACAAAAGCCAGGTTATGAGTCGGCTCTTAATAATGTTGGGACAAGCCACCTGAGTTGCCAGCTACCAACTGCGGATGGCCACCATGAAAGTGTTGGCCATAACCGCTGAAGGCCAGCAAATACTGGGGCTGCAAAACCGCCCCCATGTACCCCCGAGAGTGTATAGGGACGGCACCTGCGCTGGAGCCGGGACCATACTGGAACCCTGGACCAGCAGGCAGGTGACCCGAGAAGCCAGGACCTTGATAAGGACCGGCAACTGCGGGCAGACAGCGAAACTGACTGGGTAGTCTCACTATTCCGACCAAACGAGTAATATATGCATTTACTCGCAATAAAAAAGGCAACGATTTGATACAAAAAAATCCGTCACAGTGCTTGCTTTGCAAGAATTATAAGGGTTTCTCAGATATTTTCATAAATACCATGTATTAATACTATAGAGTCATACTTTTACTTAATATTCTTTGGTTCGCTTCGATCGCCTATATTTTTTGTTTGTCGATACTTATATTTAGTAAAAAAAATAAAATATAACATAATATTCCAAAGCTTGCTTCGCTCGCCTTTAATAATCAGTACCTAATTTAAAGCATATACTAAAAAGAAAACATAATATATAAGTGCTCTCTTCGCTTGCCTTCATTTGTTTGTTTGTTACTAGCTAATTTTGCAGGATAAAAATATAATTTAACCTAATATTCTAGGGCTCGCTTCGCTCGCCTAAATGTGTTTGTTTGTCAATAACTGATTTATTTAGAAAAAGTAATTATAATAGTACCTAATTTTATTACAATCAGAAAAAACATGACATGATATTTAAGGGCTCGCTTCGCTTGCCTTTATGTGCTTGCTTGTTACTAGCCAAATTTAAACTATAAATTCAAACGTACTTAATTAACTAGGGCTCACTTCGCTCGCATATATGCGTTTGATTGACGATACCTAATTTTAGAGAAAATTTTAAAACATAGCATAATATTCAAGGCCTCGCTTCGCTTATCAGTACCTTCTTAAGAGTATATAACAAAAAAAAAAAAAACGCTATATATGTTTTTATGTGTTCTGTATATGTTTATCAGTACCTAATTTTAAAGCATAGAGTAAAAACATAACATAATATTCTAGGGCTCGCCTTTATGTGCTTGTTTGTTAATAGCCAATTTTAAACTATAGAATCAAACTTTTACATAATATTCTAGGGCTCGCATAACCCGCCTTCATGTGCTTGTTTGATACTGGTCAATTTTAAACTATAGAATTAAACTTCTACATAATATTCTAGGGCTCGCTTCGCTCGCATATATGCGTTTGTTTGTCGATACCTAATTTTATAGAAAAATTTATAACATAACATAATATTCAAGGGCTCGCTTCGCACGCCTTTTTGTGTTAGCTTATTAGTATCTTCTTATATAGTATATAAAAAAAAAACACATTAAAAAGAATTGAGCGCTTGCTTGTTACTAGAAAAATTTAATTTTGAAAAAGCAATGCATATTTGTGTTCCACCCATTAATACCTACAATTTAATACCCCACATGATTTTTAAAAAAAAATATTTATTTTTTGTGCGTGCGGGTATGTGCAATTTAGAAATTGCTAAATTAACTTTTGAAACTTTTTATCCGAAGAATTTCAATAGGGCCTTTATTGAGATTATTTTTATATTTGTAGGGCTGCTCCTTATTGGTTAGAAGGGGGTGGAAAAACTATTTTTTGTAGTTTTTGATATTTTTGGCGGTGTAATGGTTGCCATTTTAAATAAGCCATGCATAACCTATATGTATGTAAACCTATATATGTAACCTATATATATGTTTAAATGTCTTTCTGTGTTATCTATAAACCAAAATACTAATACTAATGCTAGTATCACTTTATATGAAAGTCTAAGTAATACTAACTAATATGTTTATACTAAAGAGTGAGTAATACTTAAAAAATAGGAAATTATAAGAATCAAGTTTTAAAACGGGTTGTTGTAAATGCATCATCTCATGGACAGTTCCGGTAAAAATTCATCATTTCGGACCTTACTCATCATCTCACGCCAGTTTATGCATCTTGTCAGACCAATACTCATTAAATACGTTTATTTTTTAAAACTAAGTATTTATGCCTATTTAGTTCAATTTCCGGTGATAATTGATGTAATACACATATTTTTTTAAAATACACAGAGTAAGTAATACTGAAAAAATAGGAAACTATAAAAATCAAGTTTTGAAACAGGTTGTTGTAAATGCATCATCTCATGGACAGTTCCGGTAAAAATTCATCATTTCGGACCTTACTCATCATCTCACGCCAGTTTATGCATCTTGTCAGACCAATACTCATTAAATACGTTTATTTTTTAAAACTAAGTATTTATGCCTATTTAGTTCAATTTCCGGTGATAATTGATGTAATACACATATTTTTTTAAAATACACAGAGTAAGTAATACTGAAAAAATAGGAAACTATAAAAATCAAGTTTTGAAACGGTTGTCGTAAATGCATCATCATGGACAGTTCCGGTAAAAATTCATCATTTCGGACCTTACTCATCATCTCACGCCAGTTTATGCATCTTGTCAGACCAATACTCATTAAATACGTTTATTTTTTAAAACTAAGTATTTATGCCTATTTAGTTCAATTTCCGGTGATAATTGATGTAATACTCATATTTTTTTTAAAATACACAGAGTAAGTAATACTGAAAAAATAGGAAACTATAAAAATCAAGTTTTGAAACGGTTGTCGTAAATGCATCATCTCATGGACAGTTCCGGTAAAAATTCATCATTTCGGACCTTACTCATCATCTCACGCCAGTTTATGCATCTTGTCAGACCAATACTCATTAAATACGTTTATTTTTTAAAACTAAGTATTTATGCCTATTTAGTTCAATTTCCGGTGATAATTGATGTAATACTCATATTTTTTTTAAAATACACAGAGTAAGTAATACTGAAAAAATAGGAAACTATAAAAATCAAGTTTTGAAACAAGTTGTTGTAAATGCATCATCTCATGGACAGTTCCGGTAAAAATTCATCATTTCGGACCTTACTCATCATCTCACGCCAGTTTATGCATCTTGTCAGACCAATACTCATTAAATACGTTTTTTTTTTAAAAACTAAGTATTTATGCCTATTTAGTTCAATTTCCGGTGATAATTGATGTAATACACATATTTTTTTTAAAATACACAGAGTAAGTAATACTGAAAAAATAGGAAACTATAAAAATCAAGTTTTGAAACGGGTTGTTGTAAATGCATCATCTCATGGACAGTTCCGGTAAAAATACATCATTTCGGACCTTACTCATCATCTCACGCCAGTTTATGCATCTCGTGAGACTAATACTGTATGGATACGTTTTTTAAAAAAACTAAGTATTAATTGCTTTTTAATTAAATATCTGGTTATAATTATTTATATTCTTATGTCATTTTATAATTCACAATGTAGGGATCACATAAAAAATAGAGAACTATATGTTCTAACAAAAATCAAACTTAAATGTTGTTAGACTCTTACTAATTATTTTTTTTAATAAAATGTAGTTCTTTAGGGAAAATAATCGAAGCCTTGTCTTATTTTATGATTTACAGAGTATGTAGTATGTTAAAATTAACAAACTCTTATGCTTAATTTTGTAGTAAGATGCAATTATCTTTTGCATCTCAGCCTGATTTTTTTTTGTTACACCCAATGATCGACACGCATTTACATACCCTGACAACATGATAAAACCCATTTTGAAGCTCATAAAAGTGCTTTGTAGGTTTTTGGGTAATGTGTTATCCATGTCATCATTTCGAGCCAAAACTCATCATTTGGAGCCAGATGAGGTTTTCGTGCCGGTCCGAGATGATGCATCCGTAACAACCAACTATTTGAACGAAAATATATACTCATCATTTCGGACCACTGAGATGGTCCCACATGATGCATATTACTCTATATATATATATATATATATATATATATATATATATATATATATATATATATATATATATATATATATATATATATATATATATATATATATATATATATATATATATATATATATATATATATATATATATATATATATATATATATATATATATATATATATATATATATATATATATATATATATATATATATATATATAATATATATATATATATATATATATATATAAGTCTTCGCGAAATTTTTTTTTCGTCATTAGGGACCTCTGAAACGGATTTGTGTCGTGGTCCTAGGTTCGAATTCCGCCATGACGCCTATCCCATTAGCGATTTTTTTCCCAAAGGACATTCGCCCGACATGTGGACCACCGCGCCAGAATTATTTTCTAGTTGTAAACTTATATTTAGTAAAAAAAAAAACGATAAAAAATTATCGACCCTTCCAGGATGTGAACCCAGGTACCCTGAGTTTGAGTGGTCGTATTGACTCCGGACCACTGCCATTCAACTCAGAGGCCCAAAAAACATTGAAAACGACACCCTACTCGAAATTTAATTTTCAACGACCGTAATGTTGGTTTTCTATATTTTTTGTGGTTTTTTCGACTTTTTTTTGGTAATTTAAAGTGGTCGTATCGACTTCGGACCGGTTTCATTCGATTCAGCGCCCAAAATTACATAGAAAACGACACCCTACTCGAAATTTATTTTTTATCGACCTAAATTTTGGTTTTTGGTAATTTACAATGGTTTTTTTTCGATTTTTAGGTCACTTAGAGTGGTCGTATCGACTTTGGACCGGTTTCATTCGATTCAGCCTCTCAAAAAACATAAATATTGACCTTTTTCGCGGCAAAAAATATTAACCCTGAATTTTGCTGATTTTTTGAAATTTTCGCTGACTTCAGACCGAATTNCTTTTTCACCTCAGCCTGATTTTTTTTTTGTTACACCGAATGATCGACACGCATTTACATACCCTGACAACATGATAAAACCCATTTTGAAGCTCATAAAAGTGCTTTGTAGGTTTAAGAGTAATGTGTTATCCATGTCATCATTTCGAGCCAAAACTCATCATTTGGAGCCAGATGAGGTTTTCGTGCCGGTCCGAGATGATGCATCCGTAAAACCAACTATTTGAACGAAAATATATACTCATCATTTCGGACCACTGAGATGGTCCCACATGATGCATTTACTCTATATATATATTATAATATATATATATATATTAACTTTAATATTAATTTACTCAGTAATTGTCGCTATTACTTTTAAACCCCTTCGCCGCTGCCTTAGGGATGGCGAAGTAAACCGTACTATAAGAATTAGTCAATCACCAGCAACATTTTTTAAAAACATTTTTTCCACCATTATGAAGACAACATAACGACTTTTTAAAAACTATAAATATTTATAAGTCAATATAAGTAATTATAACAAGACATTAAAATGTGTTTTAATTAAGATTAAAGTTATTTTTAATAGCAAGTTAACAAGTACAAGATGGCCCACATAAAGATCAAAACGTTACTGGCGAGATGTGGTTCATTGAAACCCGTATTAGAGTTATTAGTTGAAATAAAATCCATGACATCATTCTGGTGGAATATAATTAATTATTTTATGTAAATTTGTATAAAACTTTTATTTATTAGTTAAGATGACAGTAGACTCTATTAAATGTAGGGATGATTTTTCCGGACTAGTCTCTTTATTTATCTATATATCTGTTACTTATTACTCTTGGTGTGTCTTTATTTCTGTTATTTACTATACTCTGTTATTATTTCTTTTAATTTATCTTTTTTGTTTCTTGTTGCACTTTGTCTCTTTTTTCTTTTTATTTCTGTTGCCTAATTCTTTTCAGGTCTCTTTATTTGTCTTTTCTCTGTTACTTATTACTCTTGATGTCTCTTAATTTATCTTTATTTCGTTACTAATTTCTCTTTGTCTCTTTTTTCTGTTACTTATTACTCTTTATGTCTCTTTTTTATTTTTATAACTGTTGCCTATTACTTTTCAAGTCTCTTTATTTATTTTTTCTCTGTTACTTATTACTCTTGATTTCACTTAATTTATCTTCATTTTGTTCTTAATTACTCTTTATGTCTCTTTTATATTTTTATTACTGTTGCCCATTAAATTTCATGTGTCTTTTTTTATCTTTTCTCTGTTACTTCATACAGTTGATGTCTCTTTATTTATTTTTTATAGTACACATTACTCATCGTTTCAGCTTTCTTTAATTTGGTTTATTTTTTATCAATTTAGAATCAATCCACAAAACATAGTATAAACTTAGAATTACAAGTGATGTTTATTTCAATGTCATTTTTTGGAATACTCGACTCAATCTCAAAGAACTTAAATTTCGGGAGGATAAACCGCCTATATTTTACTAGATTACGAACTAAATTATCTTAAATGTTACAGTCGGTAGAGTTAAAGTAAGAGATTTCTTAAGCCATTTATTGGTACAGCCTTCGATAATTACTGTGTGTTTCAATTAAACCAAATGTTTTTCAGTATCTTATGTTATTATACTACAAGTACAGCCCGTTTTAAGCTGTTACCCATCATCATCAGTGGCAACATGAGAAACAGTAAATAATAAAACTACTTTAACAAAATCAAACAAAATTGTAACAATCGAAAGTTAAATTAAAATTAGACGTAAAAATATATTAAAAAATCGGGTGCGGGGTACCTCGGAAGTTTTCTTCATCACATCGGATTTGCTACGCTCATCCTCCTTACCTCAAGCAGTCTGCCTTTGCATCTGCTTGAATTTTTACAAACTTACCACACCCTCACTCTTGCATTTATACATTTTGAAATGTCCTTGTCCAGGAAGCGCTGAGTTTTTAAATTCTCTTGAAAACTAAGTTTGCTACCTTTCGACATCTGGTGGAGAAAAGCAATTTGGTGTTCACTTTTATGGTCTTCCATGCTATACTTATAAAAGCAACTTTGAGCCCTACTTGCTCCGCAGTTACTACAGTCCACGGCTAAATGTACCATATATTTACTAAAAACGTTTAGTTGTAAAGTAAAATCCAGCGAATATAGTGTTTAAAGATGCTGCTGCTTGGTCGTGAAGTTCCCACGGGCTTTCTCTGCAGAAGGTAACTGTTGTGGCTTGCAGTTACAACTTGACATGACTTGCAGCTTCTCTGGGACTTAAGAGGACTTCCAGTAGATTGTCACCGATCTTACGTCCTTACACAACACGGCTACCAGTGAACCTGACTAGGAAGCATCCCACTACCTAGATAACCTCATCCTACTTAGTATTCCAAACATTTAAGGAAAAAAACTACACGTTACCCTCGCTGAGCGTTAATAGGCTTCTTACTTTATCTTATTTACAATATTCTCCTACAGATGCATAATGTTCAATATTTGCATTCACGTGAAGTCGACTGCATTGCAAATCCACGCAAAAATTCATACTCCTAATGTTTTCCTCCTGGAGTTACTTAAAACTTATCTGTAAACTAAATGCGAACTCCTGTCCTTTTCTTATTCTCTCTATGCTTTTGAAATCAACTTCCATTATCCTTTGATCCTGTCGGTGGTATATTTTAATTCACCCACTAATGAAGAAAGATCGTAAAGAACAAATATAATAACTTAAAAACACCTGAGTATTTAATAAAACCGGTCTTAAATGAAAAGGATAGCGGAATACAAGAATCTGCATTTAGTTGACGAGGACTACTTTTAATATAATTTTAATTAAAAACGTTGAACTACAATTTAAAATGCTAAAAATATTGTAATGCACCGATATTTATATTAATATTTTATGAATAATCAATCATTAATTAATAATAGAACATAATAATTCAGCAACCGGAAGTATTGCCAACTTTTTATAAGAAAATTGTATATTGTTAGGGGGCAGTATTACTTAAGACCACCAGTGAACCGCCTTTCGTGTTATCAGTAGTGCTCCTTCTATATATAATATTTTTTAAGGCAGGATCCTACATAGGTATTGTATAGCGTAATAGAATCCACTTCCATCATCCTTTGATCCTTTCGGTGGTATATTTTGATTCGTAGGATTCTTTTATAGGTACGGTATAGTGGAATAGAATTAACTTCCATTAGTCTTCATATTCCTATTCTCCATTTCATTCAACCATAGTTTATGGTCATGTCACCACTATCATTCAACCATAGTTTATGGTCATGTTTCTATCATTATACATAAAATTTACCAAATTTCATTGACCCTATTTTACTTATTTGTGTATAAAATGGACCCTCATGGTTAAATCTTTTGATATACACTTTAGCGCGAGATCTGAGCATAATTTTCAATTTTTCCTCATCCAGTTGTGTTTACTTTTCATTTTACCCTCAAAGCTTTGATATAATTTACGGGATGGCTAACCAAGAGAGGGGATTTGTTTTCATCTTGAAAACTTTTTAAAATCATCAGAGCTAGGGGAGTGTCAGTAAAGATGTAGCGAGACTGGCCTTGTTTTGTCAACCTAGAACCCTGTTAGGGTCTTCTATCTCCTCTTTTTTAAAAGGTTAATAAGCTTTTCCAAACCACCAGAATGCTCTGGTTTACTTTCACGGTTTAACAAAAAGCTAACAAAGTTTTCCTCACTCCCTCTTTATGAAGAAAATTTACATAAAAAATTAAGAAAATTGTTATACAAAACAATTTCCTTATATCTTATAATAAAACCTTTATTCAATTGAAAACGCAATACTTTGCTTATCATCTAAGGTGACGAAGAAGCTTCTTTGCCCCCTGATTTTTCTTATAGAAAAAGTAAGCGATATAATAATAACCCTTGTCTGAAACCTGTGATAAGAAAATATAATAAGATTTATTCTTTATTTTGCTCTTTTATATTTAAATAAAAATTAAGTTTGGGGCTGCCACATAAAAATAACCTTTTAGATTAAAAATTGATTCTGTGTGATTGAAATTTAGATCAAGTAACTTTCATGCAGATCTTGTTCATACAACTATTACTAAAAAAATACACTAAAATTACAAATTACACTAAAAATTACACTATTACATAAAGTAAAGATGTCAGTCATGCTTTTTTATTAGGATTGACGTATAAAATTTAATTTTAAATCTGTTTCAGCCTCTCTATAAAACGGCTAAAATGTCCAAACTGACTAAATTAGCTTCGTATAGTATCCTCTTACCATCAACGCCGGCTTCGGCCCGGTTTCAAATTCCGATCTATGAGGTATTTCTTTTACTTTTTTCAGCGACACACTGTGTGCTGAACGTGTGCTGAACTTATGCCGTAAGCGATTTTGTGACTAAGGCTAGTTACAAGGAGTTAGTATAACCTAACTTTACCCTAGTAATTAGTCAATGTTTAAATCGACTACTTATTAAGGCAATAACAAGCGTTTATTGTTTGAAATCCCTCTCATTCTTTCAAATAATAACTCATTCATCCATCTATCGACTTATTCTGGTTAAGTAACCAAACTTCATCAAGTTTCTCTTATTTTCGGTTTATTTCTTTTTTACGACTTATTTTCACTTTTTTTAACAGCTATAAAAAAATAAAGTTTTTAACCTTTCAACGTAAACTCAGAAAGGTTATAAATTGTTAATTAAACCTTTAAAAAATATAATAAACTAATATACCATTTTTCTGCAAGCGCTATTAAATATTCTTTAGCGAGATTCCCATAAATACTTTGTAAGTACGATAAAGTAATTATCAAGTTATGGAATTAATAATTATTTGAAAATAAAAAAAAACTATAAAACTTTATTGGAAAAGTATTAAAATGTTTCCAAAAATTTAAATTTGTATTCAATTTGTATACTTTATTTTCGAAAGGTGTCTGATACATTAGCGCAAAATATTAGTTTTCTTAGATTTAAATTATCACCTTAGCACTGCGGAAACATCTACTAAACATTTTAAAGAAACACAATTATTAAGATTAATGTCTAATATTATGTAAATTGGATTGCTTTTTAACAATACAACATTTAGAAAATCGTCTAAAGAAAATGAACGATTAGAAACTACTAAAAATTTTAAATTTGAAAAGCGAAATCATTTAAGGAAAGTCTTTTAGAAAAACAAAGATTTGGAAATATTGTTCAAAATCATAGCATTTTATTGTGTTTTTTTGTATTGATGGACTTTATATTTTACTAACACTTAAGCGATGCCAAGAGTAGAACTTAATCGAATAAAGGTGGAAAATAGGCCAGGTATGGTATCTTGTGGTATAATTTTATCTACCAGTTGAATTAAATTCCCCTATAATATAATAAATAATTACAATTTTTGTGAAGAAAGCTGTAATTTTTATTGGAGACTCATCAGCAAAATATTCAACTAAAAAAGATTTTTATTGACTAGTAAAGAAAGTGTTTTAGTTGGCCCAATGCCCTGAGCCCTTGCGAGTCCTAGAGGTCGTAAAGGGACGTGTCAGACTAAGAATTTTAGACCCAACTGTCTAAATACACGAATCTAAGGACCTCCTACTCGATGTTATTCCTGCTAAGGAAAGCCTTATTTATATGGCTCCAATCTGAGGTCCTTAAAGGGAGCGACCCTATAGGCAATCGATACGTACATATTGCGGTCACCCTAACCCTAATCTTCAAGCCCTTGTCATTCTTTCCTATATAGTGACATGTTTATTGAAGCTGAATGAATTTTCCATTCACGATCTTTTTTCTAATATCCTGGACAACCTTTTAGGTGTGAATTGAACAAATTATTTAATTCGTAACATGATGGATTATTTGTTTAGCCCATTATGCTACGTTATCAGCATTATGCTACGTTAGTATTACTACGTTACTCAGTTATGTATTTTCATTATGCTACGTTACTCAGTTATGTATTTTCATTATGCTACGTTACTCAGTATGTATTTTCATTATGCTACGTTACTCATATATTTTATTATGCTACGTTACTCAGCTATGCATTATGCGTTACTCAGTTACATTATGCTTGTCTTATTTATGCTATGTATGCTAACTCAAACTTATGTATTTTATTATGCTACGTTACTCTCATTATGGCTATGTATTTTCATACGTGCTTAATGTGTATTTTCATTATGCTACGTTACTCAGCTATGTATTTTCGCTATTACTCAGCTATGTATTGTGCCTTATGCTACGTTACTATGTTTTTCATTATGCTACGTTACTATCATTATGCTACGTCGCTACAGCTACGTTACTCAGCTATTCATTATGCTACGTTACTCAGCTATGTATTTTCTTATGCACTCAGCTATGTATTTTATTACGTTTGTTACTCAGCTATGTATTTTCATTATGCTATGTATTCATTATGCTATGTATTTTCATTATGCTACGTACTCAGCTATGTATTTTCATTATGCTACGTTACTAGTATTTTCATTATGCTAGCATTAGCTACGTTATATGCATTACTACGTTACTCAGCTATGTATTTACTTTACCAGCTATTATGTATTTCATTATGCTACGTTACTCAGTATGTTATTTTCATTATGCTACGTTACTAGCTATTATTTTCATTATTGCTACGTTACTCATTATTTTCATAGCTACGTTTACTCAGCTATGTATTTTCATTATGCTACGTTACTCAGCTATGTATTTATTATGCTACGTTACTCAGCTATGTATTTTCATTATGCTACGTTACTCAGCTATGTATTTTCATTATGCTACGTTACTCAGCTATGTATTTCATTATGCTACGTTACTCAGCTATGTATTTTCATTATGCTACGTTACTCAGCTATGTATTTTCATTATGCTACGTTACTCAGCTATGTATTTTCATTATGCTACGTTACTCAGCTATGTATTTTCATTATGCTACGTTACTCAGCTATGTATTTTCATTATGCTACGTTACTCAGTTGTATTTCATTATGCTACGTATACTCAGCTATGTATTTTTCATGCTATTACTTTATGTTACTCAGCTATGTATTTCATTATGCTACGTTACTCAGCTATGTATTTTCATTATGCTACGTTACTCAGCTATGTATTTTCATTATGCTACGTTACTCAGCTATGTATTTTCATTATGCTTACGTTACTCAGCTATGTATTTTCATTTATGCTACCAGCATGTATTTTCATTATGCTACGTACTCAGCTATGATTTTCATATGCTACTTACTCAGCTATGTATTTTATGCTACGTTACTCAGCTATGTATTTTCATATTGCTACGTTACTCAGCTATGTATTTTCATTATGCTACGTTACTCAGCTATGTATTTTCATTATGCTACGTTACTCAGCTATGTATTTCAATTTGCTTACGCTCTCAGCTATGTATTTTCATTATGCTACGTTATCAGCTATGTATTTTCATTATGCTACGTTACTCAGCTATGTATTTTCATTATGCTACGTTACTTAGCTATGTATTTTCATTATGCACGTTACTGTATGACGTTATCTAAGCTACGTTACTCAAGCTATGTATTTCATTATGCTACGTTACTCAGCATATGTATTTCATTATGCTCGTTATCAGCTGTATTTCATTATGCTACGTTTACTCAGCTATGTATTTCATTATGCTACGTTACTCAGCTATGTATTTCATTATGCTATTACTCAGCTATGTATTTTCATATGCTACGTTACTCAGCTATGTATTTTCATTATGCTACGTTACTATTATGTGCTACGTTACTAGCTATGATCATATGCTACGTTACTCAGCTATGTATTTTCATATGCTACGTACTCAAGCTATGTATTTTCATTATTACGTTACTCAGCTATTATTATTCATTATGCTACGTACTCAGCTATGTATTTTCATTATACTTACTAGCTATGTATTTTCATTATGCTACGTACTCAGCTATGTATTTTCATTATGCTACGTTACTCAGCTATGTATTTTCATTATGCTACGTTACTCAGCTATGTATTCATTATGCTACGTTACTTAGCTATGTATTTTTCATTATGCTATAAGTATGTATTTCATTTGCTACGTTACTCAGCTATGTATTTTCATTGCTACGTTACCAGTATGTATTTTCATATGCTACGTTACTCAGCTAGCATTATGCTACTTTTCATATCAGTATGGAGAAAATCTCATCAGCATTAAGTCTAATTGAATTAGTTCGTAGATTTTGATGACTAGATTTTAGTCTACTCGCATGTGTTTGTAAATTTTTAAGACCAATTTTTATATTCTTTTCGTATAATTATAGTCTTTTCGTATAGCAGTTAGAAGATTTTTATTATTAGTTTTTAGTCTATTCGTATAATAGTTCGAAAATTTTGTACCTCCACTTATAATTTTAATTTGTTAAAAAAATTGATTTGACCGTCTTTAATGATTGTCCTCAAAGATTTATTTGGGGCCCACTAAAGTCCCCAGCATTAAGTAAAACTCTTTTAAACCTTTTTATAAATCGTTGACACATCACTTTTAAATTCCTATGAAATAAAATCCATCTAACGTTTAACACATTCTTACGTATGGCAATTTAGGTTGAAAGTTTGAAAAGTAAGTAACGTTTGCACTATACTGGCTAATAAGCAAGTATAGCACATACGTAGAAATCTATATTCGTCATGATTTTAAGTTAATTATTTAATCATGCTTACTAACATGTACGTCTCTTAATAACTAGGCAATGAAAATTAAAAGTAGATCGGTGTTTATAATACTTGGTGTTTGTTTCATCATAAATAGCTACAAGCATAGAGATATTATTTCTAGAGAGGCCCTATAGGTTAAATTGTGAAACATCGAAAAAGTAACCTGACCACCTTGAATACAGTCAAATAATCAGTACAAAATTACAATAACTTATATAGGACAATGTTAAAAATACAAATCAAAACATAAACAATATGCGGGAATGTGGGGAGGTTCAATGAGGTTACACAGAGCCCTGAGCCCCACTAAAGATGTTTCGGGCCTCTCAATGTATTAAGATAGGCTAGGCCCCCTCTAGTATATATCTCTAGCTACAAGAGTTTTAATGTTGGCATGTAAATTATTCTAGTGAGAATTAATTTACTGCAGGTTGTGTGCTGTATGGCTAAGCTTTTGATTCCTCTAACTACTTATTAATGAAACCTGTAAGGGGCCGTTCTCTCTATCTGAAATTCAGATTACTCCCCTGAAGACGATCGTAAAGAAATCCGTGAAAGGTTAAATAAAATTAGAATGGGAGGTGTGGGTGGTTGTGTCCGTGTGTTAGTGTTGAAGGCAATTATGAAGTGGAAGGGTTAGTATAGTTAACCTGTCCGAGGTCCAAAGGTGACTGACCCCTTACTAGAAAAAGATTTGGTACGAGAACGAGATGGGTAAGGCAATCAAGGACGGAACTTTGTACAGTACCGGCTAGGAAATATATACCCTCTGCGCACTCTTCTCCAGAAGTACCAAGATTCGTGATAGAGGTACCCCGGAGTAGCGGACCTCTGTATCGAGACACCTGCTATGTTATACTCAAGATATAAAAATAAGAGTTTTTATTTGACGAACAGTGACGAATTTCAAATCTTTATAATTTTTGTTTTTATTGTACGTACCAAGAATTACCGATATAATATCTCCTTGCGTCTTCTAGTTATGTTTATTTCCTATTAATATTGAAAGTATTCTAAAATATGACTTAAATTTAAGTCTGGTCTCTGCTTATGTTAGTAACACTCATAAAGTCCATACTAAGGCGAAAATTTAGACCATCAGTGACGTCATATTTGTTTTTTATTTATTATTATTTTATAATACCTATAAAACCTTTGATCAGTCTGCCGTCAAGTAGGAAGAATATAAGGACTTAATTGTAACCTTACTTGATGACTCAACGAGATCTCGTCGTATTATCCTACAGGCTGCAACCTTATTCTACAAGCTTTTCTACAAGATCAACCTTATTCTACAGACTACGACCTATTCAACACTAGACCTTATCTCAAGCTACGACCTTATTCAACATACAACCTTATTCTACAAGCTACGACCTTATTCTACTATCAGCTACAGGACGCTTATTCTACAATACGACCCTATTCTAACAAGCTACGACCTTATTCAAGTAGACAACAAACCTATACAACTACGACCTTTTTCTAGAAGCTTTCGTCTGCTTGTTACTGCTATCTCTTATATTTGATATAATAGAAATTGTGGAGATAGAGTACAATAGCGATAGATATAGATAGATAGATACAATGGTGGAGATAAAATTATCTTCCCTCAAAAATTTAACTTTAAACATATACATATTAAGTAGAATTAAATACATTGAATAGTAATTTAGCTATAAAAGACAATTTTTATCTCTATTATTATGAAAGGCCTAAAGATGTACCATTTTCTTATTTGATCAATTTTTTAGGATTTTATATCATATTATATGGAAAATTTTTTAAAAAAATAATACAGTAGAACTAAAAAAGTAATAACAATTAAAGATAATAATAATAAAAATTAAATTCATAAATTCATCCTGTTATAAATGTCCTCGTGAAAGTACGTTGATTGTAAAAAAACACAATTATTAAGGGCGCTACAACCACGATTAGGGTGAGAGGATGACTTTGAAAAAACTCAGTTTTCTGCTGCTTAGTGCTACCGGGAGGATTTTTATTAATTTATGTGTCGTTAGATGTCACGGGTGAGTAAAGATATGAATCTAGGGACTTTTTATGTTTTTTAGGAACTTTTTTTTAGAGAATGATGATGATTAAATGAAATAAAAAAAATTGGCTTCTATTAGTTAGGAGAGATAATTTTTGGGGTTCTTGTAAACATTGTGTCGTCGTTTGCTAGCTAACATCGAATGTTAAATGAAAATAGCCCGAAATTATTTTTTTAGTATTTTTTATTTTTATTTGTACACTAGTTGATTGCTTTATCTTAAAGTATGTAATTTAACATACTCTGTAAAATGTTTAAAAAAATACGAATATTGAAATTGTTTTAAACTTCTTTTTTTTAATTTAATTTAATGGAAACGTTTTTAAGCAAAAGTAATTCTAAATTAGGCTTCACACCATTTAATTCTATTTCATTTTTCCTTCAAAAAAGTATCAACAATTTTGGAGGAATAAAGGAAAATATTGGGCATTGTCCACT
Source organism: Microvelia longipes (assembly GCA_018340805.1). Taxonomy (NCBI): domain Eukaryota; kingdom Metazoa; phylum Arthropoda; class Insecta; order Hemiptera; family Veliidae; genus Microvelia; species Microvelia longipes. Next base: position 31,855,463 of record JACMZG010000002.1, on the reverse strand, counting down.
AAATAAACTTATATATCATTTTAGTATAAAAAAAATATTTTTGTAAGAATTTTTATCCCATTGGTTCATTTTCACGCGCTATATGACGTACAAAAATTTGAAGTTATTTCCAAGTGCATAACTCAAGATCTTTGAACCGTTTTATAAAAATGTCATTTTTTTCGGGACGTTGAGACAGGATAATTGCAGTTAAGAATTTCGAGTGCATTCTTTTCCAACAAAAATTTTCACAGTTCCCTTAAGTGAGGTATGATTTTTCGGGTATTGTCCAAAAGTTCCGGAGCCTTGCAAGGTCGGAATGTGTACTTTTTTGGCGCCTCCTTTTTCAACGCATTCTGGTTCCTTATAGGAATAACCTTTGAAGGACGTACGCATTGAATACGTCCACTTTACATTCTTCTTTAATAAACAAGCATCAATTTTATGCCTTATTGACTAAAGTCGAAATAGTTACTAAAAAAAGTATTTATTTCTTGTTAAGATCCAAACTTAGATTTATTTTCCATTAGATTCTTCCAGGCACGAGTTCTGTTGTGCTTTTTTTCTTTTTTTATTTATTGAACATATTTTATTCTTAAATTTCATGTTAACTAGACATAGAAAAATTAATATACTTACGTCATATTACGTGCATATTATATTAATATGCATAAAAATCTTTATATCAAAATAGATTTTGCTATAAAAAATTCCGAGTTGCTGTTTTAAAAATTAGCATACTGATACTAACTTATCCTCTGTTATAAATAAAAATATTCTTTATATCAAAATAGATTTTGCTATAAAAAATATCCTTTATATCAAAATAGATTTTGCTATAAAAAATATTCTTTATATCAAAATATATTTTGCTATAAAAATATCTTAGTTGCTGTTTTAAACCATTACTTACTGATAAAACTTACCCCTTGTGATAAATAAAAATATTTTTATATCAAATAGATTTTGCTATAAAATATTCTTAGTTGCTGTTTTAAACATTAGCTTACTGATAACAACTTACCCCTTGTGATAAATAAAAATATTCTTTATATCAAAATAGATTTTGCTATAAAAATATTCTTAGTTGCTGTTTTAAACATTAGCTTACTGATAACAACTTACCCCTTGTGATAAATAAAAATATTCTTTATATCAAAATAGATTTTGCTATAAAAATATTCTTAGTTGCTGTTTTAAACATTAGCTTACTGATTACAACTTACCCCTTGTGATAAATAAAAATATTCTTTATATCAAAATAGATTTTGCTATAAAAAATATTCTTATGTGAAAATAAGAAATCCGCAAATTATGTGGATGCTTTCTCAGTGGAATATTTTTTTCAAATATACCATGGAATTTTTGGTTTCCACTGTCAAAGTAGATTATAGACTGAATTGCATGTTTGTGACAATGGTAAATAAATGAGCGGAATAAGTTAGACGTGATTTATAGTAAATATCATTAAAAATGTAATAGATCTAACTAATTTTGCTCAGCTAGACTTATTCTAATTGACAAAGGGATATTAATTGACAAGTATGTTCCTTTGTCAATATCAACATCTAACAATACCTTCTCAACCTATCCATTAGGTCAAACAATAAAATAGTACTAACCCATGTATAATCCTAATTCAGAATAAATAAATATCGTATTAAGTTTAATAAGCACAAAATAAAATTTAATTTAAAACTTAAAACACATTTATATGTTTACATAATTTTTTATAAGTTCGAATATATTAATGTTTAATTATCAAACAACTTTAAATTGCAGCCATAAAAATTTAAACTTTTACGACAGAACGTACAAGATGTTGATGTAGTAACAGTTCGGACTAATGAGGACAATCGTCTACTAAACAATAGATCGTAAAGTTGATGCTGTTAATAAAGTTAGCAGTAATATAAGGGTAGGTATTCCTTATTGTTCAGAGCTATCTCTATTGGAAATAATTATTTGGACGTATCTCACGACTTCATCTCTATAGAGGTACAGGTACACTAAAATCTTTTGGCTTTCTGAGATGCATTAAAAATATAGCTTTTTACCTGACATTTTGATGATAATTAAGAGGTAAATCGTAACGAAAGTTTGCCTAAATATATATACTTAGAATAATACCATATATAGAAGGAGCACTACTGATAACACGAAAGACGGTTCACTGGTGGTCTTAAGTAATGCTGCCCCCCTAACCATATACAATTTTCTAAATAAAAATTGGCAATACTTCCGGTTGCTGAATTATTATGTTCTATATTAATTAATGATTGATTATTCATAAAATACTAATATAAATATCGGTGCATTACAATATTTAAAGCATTTTAAATTGTAGTTTAACGCATTTATTAAAATTATATTAAAAGTAGTCCTCGTCAACTAAATGTAGATTTTTGTATTCCGCCACCCTTTTGCCATCTAAGACCGGTTTTATTAAATACTCAGCAGGTGTTTTAAGTTATAATTGTTGTTCTTTACGATCTTTCTTCATTAATAGATATTTATGACACATATTTAAAATAATGTTTTGTTGTCACGTTGACAGCACTACTTAAGTGCACCAGTCAACCGGCTTTGGTGTTATCAGTGGAATTACATTGTGTTTACGGTCCTGTGCTCCTTCTATATATTGTATTATTCTAAGTCTAAATATTATGCCGATTTAGACAATATAATAAGGCAATATAAAATTGTTTTATCATATGAAATAAATTATTAAGTTATTTTTTTTCTAATGGCTCTTACACTAGGGGTAAGAATGTTATAAAAATTAGTGACAATGAAGTTACCAGAAATCGATTTCGGTACCCAAAGGGACAGGTTCGGAACTCAGACTGTGCTGTCAGTTTATACGAATAATATTTCTAGTAAAAAGGTTTCGACAACTTTAAATGATACTTAGAGTATAAATAGACGCGACCTATACCCTGTTTATACCCTGATGCGCTGAAAAGCACTAAAAACAGACATTTATTTATTATTTAAAGTAAGCTCTAAATGCACTTACATAAATTAAGCATAATACCATTGGATTTAATTGAATGAATTTACTATTAATATTGATTTAAAGTAGTTAATTTTAAAATAAATTTAAATAAAACTTCCTTTAATAAGTTCTGCGCTAAAGAGTTGTAATAGAGCGTACATAATTATGTACGCTCTATTATATATATATATATATATATATTATATATAATTATATTATATATATATATTATATATATATATATATATATATAGAAACGTTACGTTTTTATTGTAAGTTTTCTAAATGTCTCTATTTATTCTCTATAATTAAGTATATATTATATATATATATATATATATATATATATAATATATATATATATATATATATATATATATATATATATATATATATATATATATATACCTCTATAACATTGTTTAGGTTGTGCTAAAGGATAGAGGGATTGTTGGGAAGGAGGTCTCCATTTTATTGCCACCTATAGAGAATTCACAGATCGAAACAAACTAAATTAAATAATTACAAAAAAAATATGTTGTTTGCAAAAAAAATAAATCAATAATGCAACGTAAATTCTGTACTGAAAATGATTTGTTACATTTTTTAACGAGGTCGTTTTGTTAAACATTTAGGATGTTGTACTCGGCAAAGAAGAGTTTAAAATATGTCTCACATCTTATTGTATGCAAATTTGATGAAGACACAGCTCTTTATGGTAATGTTTTCAATTATAACATGCATAAACTGTTATTAATTTACAAGTTTCTTATATTTAAAAGTATAACGCAATTGTTTCGGCTTGTCGAGATGTAAAAATGTATCGCTGAGAAGCTCTTAGTATATTTTTAGTTTTTAAAAGTAAAATTTTGAAATTATGATTTTAAGAGAAGTAGCACAAAATAAAATGTTTCTTTGATAAAAATTAACCATAGCAGTGCCAATCTAAGATGGCGGAGATGATAGTTCCGTTGCAGTGGTAAAAAGTACATCTAAATTGATCTTCTTTGAAGGTGATAGTTTTATTTTCTGTTGGTTATTATCGGTATAAGAAGTCACCGGACAACATCAGAAAAAAAGTTTCTTATTGACTTCTTTCAGAGTCAATCCATGTCAGTTTCAAAGATGGCAATTTAGTGTCAAAAATGGTGAGAGGTAGAAAAAAAAATCAGAAATATGGCGGGTTTTGAATCGAATTCACAAAAAATGGCCGTGCAAAGTTAAAAAAAAATAAGGTCGAAAAATCGCTGATAATTGGACCGACCAGTAGAAGCGTTGCAAATCACTAATAAGGAAGAGTTCCTTTTTTCGCTCAATCCTTTAACTTCCCACAGAAGTGCCAAAGGATAATTTACCGTGGAGCAAGGGAGTCTTTCTTACAGTTCTAGAACAACGGTATGACATGAAATAACCTGAACGATAGAGAAGGCTCTGGTTCAGCCGATTATTCCCACGACACCTGAATGTGGTCTCTTAGCAAAGTATGACCAAATCTAACAACTTAACTGTTAATCCGCATTTTTTTACCGAACAGTCGGTACACAGAAGGTATTATACTGACGTTAAAGACCAAACAATAGTTCATTTACATTGGCTGAAATCGAGTTAAATTAATTGTTATTATAACGATTTAAAAGCTGACTTCGTAAAGTGTTTGATATCAGTGTATCCAAATTAAAATTGTGAACTACTCCGGGATTTAGAGTTAAATTGTTCAAATTACATTTGATACTTGTCTTCACCTACTACTGTAGGTATAAAGGAAAATGTATTTCCTTCATTCTATTAATCCGAAATTGAGATTTCATCTAAATTATTCGTTTTAGACGTGTTTTAGAAGTTCTGAGTGGTGTGAAACAAAAAGGATTTTAATATATATATATATTATATATATATATATATATATATATATATATATATATATATATATATATATATATATATATATATTATATATATATATATATATATATATATATATATATATATATATATATATATATATATATATATATATATATATATATATATATATATATATATATATATATATAGAATCAGTCTCTCCTCGTCTGTGGAAGAACTATACCAGTTCGAAACTTTACGTCTTTATTGTAAGTTTTGTAAGTTTCTCAACTTATTTTTCTATAATTTAGTATATATATATATATATAATATATATATATATATATATATATATATATATATATATATATATAAAGTTTTGTAAAACCTATTTTTCGTGATTAGGGACCTCTTAAAAGGATTTTGGACACACTCCCCGTTGTACCCCCCACCACACGCGCCACCTCGTTAGCTTTTTTTTAAGAAACCTGACTAAATAAATTTTATTAGGCCTTAGAGAGTATAAATCTTAATGCTTTCGCTTGATTAAAAGTCAATGTTTTCTAAAAATACGCAAAAATATTATTAATTTATAGTTGAAGCTGGTGCGGTTAGAAGATTGACGGCCGTTGTCGGTTAAAATAAATACAAAACAAATCGTCGAACGAAAAAGAAGAAGAAGGATCCTTTTAACTATTCTGCAGCGGACAATTTACTGCGGCATCTCCTTCTTTTAGACTCTTCCATCAATCAATAATAATATTTTGAAATGATTTATATGGTTGAAGTGAAAGAAACACTCGTAGCTAATTTGTTATTGTTGTCTTTATACTTTGAGGTTCGTGTTAGAACTTTCTTTTTATCAGGTGTTACATCTCTACACTGATATTCTTCTTAAGTTTCTTCAAAAGTTGTTTTCTTAAGTAACCCTAATCGTGTTGTGTGTAGTCTCCCTGAAAAAAAAGTTTTTCTTAAGTAAACCTAATCGTGTTGTTTGTAATCTCCCTGAAAAAAAAATGTTTTTCTTAAGTAAACCTAATCGTGTTGTGTGTAATCTCCCTAAAAAAAAAATGTTTTTCTTAAGTAAACCTAATCGTGTTGTTTGTAATCTCCCTGAAAAAAAAATGTTTTTCTTAAGTAAACCTAATCGTGTTGTGTGTAATCTCCCTAAAAAAAAATGTTTTTCTTAAGTAAACCTAATCGTGTTGTTTGTAATCTCCCTGAAAAAAAATGTTTTTCTTAAGTAAACCTAATCGTGTTGTGTGTAGTCTCCCTGAAAAAAAAAAATGTTTTTCTTATGTAAACCTAATCGTGTTGCGTGTAGTCTCCCTGAAAAAAAAATGTTTTTCTTAAGTAAACTTAATCGTGTTGTGTGTAGTCTCCCTGAAAAAAAATGATAACTCCCTACATCTTATAATTAATTGAATTCTGTGTTATTAAACATCGATAACTTAGCATGAACTAAGGATTTATTTAGTTTTTACAATGCATTTAGGAATCGATGCTTATATTTTAAATAATTATAATGTCTTTTATTTAATAATTAATATAATTACTATGTATAACAAATTGTATACTTACACTTGCTCCTGTGATAATATGATCACATTATTAGACCTGTGGTTATTATATTACTTTTTCCTATTAATTGATGTAAAGAAACAAATGTATAGTTCTAACATACGAGAATCCAAGGCCTGTTTCTACAAGTCATCTCTTCTGCTATTTAGTTGTAATCTTTGCCAGAAGCGAAACAAAGCGATAAGCGAGTTATAAAAACCGTCCACTGATTCTAGAAATGTCAACATTTTCTGATGTCAATGCCTCTGAAACACTTCCTCTTTATTATTAGAGAGTTTTTGATTATCATTAATCACAATAACACCTAGACGTGTCACCTGAGTTCTCTCTATTTCGGTTTTAAAGAGTAGATATCGGAGGTATTATCTAGATTTAGCTTTGTTGAAACGAAAGCCGACGGTGCCACATAGCTGACCTTTAGACTCCATTTTTTAAAGGTCACAACTGCTAGGCAATGTTGTTTTGGCATCTTGAATTAGTATCGAACCCCCTCACCTATCAACGTTTAACCCTTTTTTATTTGATTCGAATCATTAGAATGTTGATTCTATTTATAGAGAGGTGTTTTGAGTCGTAAACTGAATATTTTTAAGTCTTCTGCGAACTAAGTTCTACCAGTATTAAACTACTTAATATCGCATTTTTCATTATAACTATTGAATATTAAGTAGATATAAACGTTTTTTTAGGAACCCAAAAATATAGTTAGATTATTAGGAACCTAAAAGTATAATTAGATTATTTGGAACCTTAAAATATATTTAGATTATTAAGAACCTAAAACTGTAGTTAGATTTTTTGGAACCTAAAAATATAATTAGATTATTAAGAACCTAAAACTGTAGTTAGATTTTTCGGAACCTAAAAATATAATTAGATTATTAAGAACCTAAAAATATAGTTAGATTTTTCGGAACCTAAAAATATAATTAGATTATTAAGAACCTAAAAATATAGTTAGATTTTTTGGAACTAAGTTCTACCAGTATTTAACTACGTAACATCGTATTTTTCTTAAAACTATTGAATATTAAGAAGATATGAACGTTTTTTTTTTAGAAACCTAAAAATATAGTTAGTTTTTTAGAGATCCTAAAAATATAGTTAGATATAGGAATCCCGAAAATTGTTAATTTTTATTCATCCTTTCCAATCCAAATCGTCAAGACCTGTATACCAAGAACTCGCACGATAAAAACTTAATTAATATTTATATTTGTCACCTGGCCACTGAGCTTTTAACCAGCTAAGTAAGTGTGGTGAGTAATTATGGTGACTTATAAGTACGTCACCTGTCCAATGAGTTAGAAATAATTGGAAACTCTCAGCTTATTGTTTTATTCAGCAATCTGATAAGGGCAAGTAGTAAAAAAAAATTGTCGAGATGGTCATTAATTCCTCTTCTTTGAATTTTTTCTTCTTCTTTACGACTTGGTAGAATTTGTATGGATATTAGATAATTAATACATTTTTTATTTTTTTGTATAAACCATAAGTTGATTGCTTATATTTTTGTTTAAAGCGGCTGAAAAAAACCCCTTGACATCCCTTATCAACAAATATTGGTTAAAAACACGACTTTAAACGCTCCGTTTAAACTTATTGTTTATTTATTTTATATCTATATTACTCCTGTATTTGAATTATTTAATTTGAAATATCAAACTTATGTGCGGTGATAGGTCCCGTATCACCGGAATTAAGTTTAATTTTTAAAATTAAATCATCTAAATATAGGAGTAATATGGACTACCAATCCAAAAAGAATACTTATTTTAACTATCTATATAAACTTTAAATCACCCATACCTATTTTAAAACACTAGAGTAGGTATAAAGAATAAAATAAATATTCTTTATATCTACTCTGAAAGAATCTTAATGCTCCTCTGTTCTCTTCCAATTCATCTTTGAAATTTTCCAACCTGAGTCAGAAAATAATTAATTAGGTTTCAAGCGTGTTGACAAATAAATTAAATTACCCTTAAAGAAAATTTTAAACATAGTTAAGATGTGTCAGTAGATAAATCACTGCGTTTAAATACAAAATTAATAAGGTATTTAATCGTGTTCTAAGGCATTAGGCATCATTAGAAGCGGATAATTTTTTCGTCAACGTTTAGGCACATAATTTATACGATAAGCTCTTGAATGAGATATTCCTGGTGATTGATAGCCTTATATAAATGTCTATTTTCTGACTATAGTTCAAAATTTGGAGTGGTTCCCAAATTTGTTTGGTATCAGTAAGATGATATTATAAACAATACGGAACAACCATCTAACCATTTTTTTCTGAAATCCGCTGTATGATGCAGCAACAAATAGACAATACATCATCAAATGGTGATAATGTATTATATTATGCTTCTCACCCTGTACTAAGCTCTAATACATTCTATACTTTGATGCAACTCCAATAAACCAAAAAACCATGATAAAGATGAATTTGATTCCGAATGGTTAATAGATTACCTAGTCATTTTAATTTCACTTTTTTTCAATATTATATTAATCTACTTATATTCTAGTATTATATACATTTCCTTCTATTCTAGTATTATATACTTCTTCTATTCTAGTATTATATACTTCTTCTATTCTAGTATTATACATACATCTTCTATTCTAGTATTATATACATCTTCTATTCTAGTATTATATACATCTCCTTCTATTCTAGTATTATATACATCTCCTTCTATATTCTTATTATATTACATCTCCTTCTATTCTAGTATTATATACATCTCCTTCTATTCTAATATATATAACATTTCCTCTATTCTAATATTCATTCCTTCTATTCTAGTATTATATACATCTCCTTCTACTAGTATTATATACATTTCCTTCTATTCTAATATTATATACATCTCCTTCTATTTAATATTATATTACATCTCCTTCTATTCTAATATATATTCATTCCTTCTATTCTAATATTATATACATCTCCTTCTATTCTAGTATTATATACATCTCCTTCTATTCTAGTATTATATACATCTCCTTCTATTCTAGTATTATATACATCTCCTTCTATTCTAGTATTATTCTAAGGCCCCACATTAACCTGATTTTCATAAATTTGTTTATTTTTAAAACTCAATAATACTAGTTTTCAAAAACAGATTCAATTCTTTAATTGAATCAAATAGCTCTATAGTTAAACTGTCGCTATCACAGTGAATTCTTCCTCATGATATTTTCGCTTGCGTAAATTAGCATAAATTAGATAAATACATACAAGGCGTCATGTATTATCATATCGTCTAAATTTAATAAAAACTGATTATTTATTCAATAAATTGCCTTGATAGATACTAAGATTGTTTGGAAAAACAACGTAGTTCCATAAAAATTGATAATGTATCATTTAAAATTCCCTGTCCGAAAATATTTTATTTTTAGTAGGCTGTATGTAACGTTTTAGGGGGTTTCGGTGGAGCAATGGTTAGCACGTGCGTTTGCCACCCAGACAGTCCGGGTTCGATCCCGGTCGGGGCCTCTAAGATTTTCATGCGAGGGATGGAAATCCTTTCACGTGCTGTCTCCTTCGAAAGGGACGTTAAGCCGGTGGTTCCGAGCCAGTTCGTTCTCAGGTACTCGTAAAAGATCCCTAACCCTAAATAAACCTGGGTTTAGGCAATTTTTAGGACCCTTAATAGTAGTTTATATTAAACTTGTATTAATGCATGTTTCTACCTTATGGTTTCGAGATCCTGTTGTGAGAAAAGCCTGTTATGGCTGTGGAACACGTGTTGTTTCTAGTTATAGAAACAGAGAGTAAAGTCACGGCTCTTCTGTGGATTAGACGTAAAATGCCTTCACCAGGACTCATAAGGTAGAACAGTATCTTCTATCTAAGGGGGTTAGCAAAAAGGGCCCAACAACGCGGCCTACTTGCTAGGTGTTAGTCTATCACCACTCTCTAATTACTATCACTATGTATACGTTTCTAAAACCGGAGACCGAACGGAATAGATCCCTTCCCCCATTACTATCGTCATCCAAATAAACCTTGTAAGCGTAAAACGTGGTCTATTTAAATTTTCAACGTTCTATTGAAGATTGATGCGACCTATGGTCTTGCTAAGGCTTAGTTTTATGAGTGACACAGTTTTTCTTTTTAAATACTCATTATTACTAAAATTTAGAATGGTCTAGTGTTCCTCCTCTTGCTCCGAGCTTTCGATTCCCGGCCAGGACGGTACTTGTTTCGCTTGCTTCGTGCTGCACCAATTGTGTTCTACAGCAGTAAAAAATTAATATTCCAGGCTTTGAATTAATGGATTTCTTACTAGAGTTTAAGAAAATGCCCCTCACACTGTACTAAGCTCTAATACCTTCTATATTTTGATGCAACTCTAATAACCCAAAAAACCATCATAAACATTGATTTGACTTCTAATGGTTAATGAAATTAGATTACCTACTAATTTTTATTTCACTTTTTTTTACAGATGCTTGCGGTTTAAGTGATGTTGGTCATATCGAATCTCTTCAAGAAAAATCACAATGTGCCCTTGAAGAGTACTGTAGGACACAGTACCCTAACCAACCAACTAGGTTCGGAAAACTTCTGTTGAGGCTACCGTCGTTAAGAACAGTCAGCAGTCAAGTAATAGAACAGCTTTTCTTCGTAAGGCTTGTAGGCAAGACTCCTATAGAAACATTGATCAGGGATATGCTATTATCAGGTTCTTCGTTCAGTTGGCCCTACATCAATCCCATGTGACATGCGCTTTACACACATTTAGCTGTAACTGCTTCGTAGCGTATATATAACTAGGAGCGTCGTACACGCTCCCGGCATCACCGCTGATGAGAGAGCTTAATTAGAGACAGACACGTTAGATAGTCAAGACTATGATAAGGGAAAAATATTGTAACAAATTAGAACATTAAGTCGGCTATGATTATATCGATATTGGTTATACTATGTCTCTAAAGATCTGATAAGAATCTCCGGAAGGATGCTTGGTGGACTAATAATATCAATAACATTTACAGTACAAACACACTAACTGTATTTTCTCTTGCCACAAAATTTGTTCGTATATTTTGCCTAATTTCACCTTGCATTTTAACATAAGAGTGCTGTAAATAATCACAATTTCTTAAAATTGTGGCATGCAGGAAAATAATAATTTATCATAAATCAGTTACCTCATATTTAAATTACAATTAGTTCATCTTATCTCTACTAGAAAGCGCTTCATGCCATTCTCGTCTTTTCGAGTAAAAATGATGACAAAAAAGTTGGAATGACAGGATGTATTTTAAAAATTGAGACATTAACAAGGTACTGGATATTAAAGGATAATAAGAAACTGGATTAACAAGAAATTGATTTTAATTAGTTTACTTTATAGTTACTAGAATAGATTTCTAGTGGTTTATTGAGATTCTACTCTTATTAAAATTATTTAATTAGAAACTTAACCCGATGTATTGCAGGATTACCGATTGTGTATGAAAATTCGATTGATAACACCATCTGTTTAATTAAGTCATCATAAGTTGCTTTATCATCCTCTTCAAATCGACTTCATGACACTTCATGGAAACACTCTACCATTTTTTCTCTATTGACGCCTATATTCCAACATCAATTTTAGGAGCATAATTTTTACAATACTCCGCCCAAAAGAATATCTAATAACCATCAAGGTTATGGTATTCCTGGGATGACCTTATCAAAGTATATAATGAGTCGTACAATTACTAATATGACTGTTTTCATAGTAAGAAGTGTCACTGTGTGTCAGATTACTGTAGGACAAAGTACCTTAACCAACCAACTAGGTCCGCAAACTTCTGTTGAGGCTACCGTCGTTAAGAACAGTCAGCAGTCAAGTAATAAAACAGCTTTTCTTTGTCAGACTTGTAGGCAAGATTCCTATAGAAACATGTGTGTTACTATGTGTGTGTATGTTACTCTGTGTCCACATCCACGGAGGTTCTACATTCCGCTTCTATCTTCATCGCAGAAGAAGCGCAAGTATTCGTATCCTTTGCGCGATCACCAGAAGACACGCCCTTTCATGACAATAACCGCGGAAGCAGTTTAAAATAAATAATTTGTAAATATTTAACGTACTTTTAACTTTCTTGTATAAATATATAAATAGAAACTTAGCTATAGAATTTGTTTAATATATTTATTTTTTTTGAAAATAATACGTACTTCAATGTACTTTCTATAAAACATATTAAGAATAAATGTTTTAGATCCTACCTCAATGTATTGTATAATATTTAATTATAAATTAAGGTAGATGTTCGACAAAAATTAATTATAAAATGGGTGATAATGTATCATATATGCTATTTAAATGTATTAATTGTTCATGATTATTACTACTGTAAATTTGGGTATAATTGAATGTCACTAAAAGTGTCATTATTTTGTTAAAATACACCTCAACAGAGTTTTTTAATTATAACTATAAAAAGAACAAAATTTTTAATTTGTTAAGACATTTTTTAAATATTGGTTTTTTTCATATTTAGTCCAATTTTGAGCATAAACTATTCTACGATGAGATTTGGAGTTTTTCGATAAGCTACAAAAGAGATTAGCGTTTCAAAGCTCAGTTGTTTGGTTGGTAACACCAGCAAATACTTAAAAACAAATGGGTGATCAAAATCGTTTTGGAAAAATCAAGTCGTTACGATTTTATTAAAACGCTTCCTTAATTGTTTGTGTTTACGTAATTTATCATCAAATAACAATACCTTATGCATGAATTGATCTATCTTTAACTCTGTATATTTATACTCGCTCTTGAATTTGTTTAACTTTGTGAAAAGGTGCTAATATTGATTAAAAACATTATTAAAAATACAGAAATTGATAAAGAAGTTATAAATAAAATTCGTTGAATCATTAAAAATATTAGATAAAATAAACTTCTTTCCATAATAAACTTTTTAAAAAAATCACCTTTTTGATATCAAGAAACAATGCTGTGCTCTAGCCAAGTTTGATTCGTGAATCATTGAGATATATTATTAGAGGGGGCATACCCTATCTCATTACATTAAGCGGCTCGAAGCAGCCATTTGGGGCTCTCAGGGTCTCTGTGACCCAATTTTATCCTTATCCTAGAGTCTTTTAAGGTTATAATTAATCAATTGTTGTCAGCTTTTTACACATTGGTTGTATTTCGTTTTGTATTTTAAACCTTCTATTAATTAAGTTTCTGTAATTTTGCATGGTTTATTTGATAGTTAATAATCGAAGGTGTTCATGCTGCTTTTTCGATATTTCAAAAGTCAACGGCATATGGCCTTTCTAGTAATATATCTCTCTGTTGTAAATGACGTAGCGTCCGCCAGTGATCGCTCTGACAAAAATAGCTTATTTAGCATTTATATTTTAATAAATAAGATCGCATGATTTAATAATAAATTAAAATACAGAGCATAAACGATTTCCGAAAGGGGGCCTAAATGGTAAATGCAAGAGGTACATATAGATATATTACTAGAGGGAGCATACCCAATCTTAATACATTACATTGTAACCTCGTTGAAACCTCCTCTAAGAATAAGTTGAGGTTATGATAAATAAATCTTTATCAGCTGTTCGCACATTGTTTGTGTTTAGTTTTGTATTATGAGCGTTCGTTCTAAAAGTCACTGTAATTTTTTTTTTCGTTTATTTGATAACAATTGTAATCGAAGGTGTTCAGGTGACTTTTTCGGTGTTTCAAAATTCAACCATTTGGGCCACTCATGTAATTATCTCTATGCCTAGTAAAGATACGAACTTCCTTCCTTCCGTACTAAGCTCTTCCAGATACTTACGTTTTCCAGATAGTTATATATTCTTGGAATTGCATATTTTAGGTATCACAAAATGCCAAATAACTTTTGTAAATAATCTCTTCAAGATAAGTTTTTATATTTATAACATTCTATTTAGAATAGAGATGTGTAAATAGTAGAATTGTAATAAAAAGTATAAGTGAAAATTTGTACAGATTAGTAAAATGTTTTATCTGATAGTAGAAAAAATAAAATAAATCCTAGCATTTAAAAAGAGCATTTTAAAAGATGACATTGTAATATGACAGGCTAATGGATTTACCCACCACACTGATATCAATTTATCATAACCAAATAGAAAACTCGCAGGTTTTGGTACGATTGAAACCCCCTGAAAAATCTATTTTCCTATTAATCTTATTTATCTAAATTTTTATTAAACCATACTACAAGTATAGCCGTAAATAAGTTCAAATATCACATTGAAGATAACCTATTCTACTAAAAAATTATCATGAATCCAAGCAAAGTGGTTGTTTAACCTTAATCTTCCGGTTTTACCTCATTAACACAGCTTTTATTATTATCACCTCATTAGTCAGTCAGCTTATGTTTTTATACATAAGCTGACTGACTAAACAACATTATCAGACCGATTGGCTTGAACATGCTAAATCACTATACTATGTAAAGATTATTGTAAATATTTTTATATAATTCTGTTTTTGTATAATAAAGGTCTAATTTCCATGTCAATAAAGGTCTAATAACCTAATATGTACAATTTTTAGTAAATAGCTGGAATAGTAATACATTCATGTTGTATATCAAATTATATAAATGGTTATTTAATTTTTTTTAAATGTATACATGTGTATATTGTTAAGGCAAATGAAGTAAATAAAAGACATTAATTTGGTTAAGAAAACTTTTCTTTGTCAAAGCTCTGCATCTTATAACGCACTTTTCTAGTGCATTTTTGTTCGCAATAAAAAAAGTTACTTCCTACAAATATAAGCATTAGCTATTTTTTCTTAAATTAAAATAACATCAAAGTTACAAAGTTTTTGTTAATTAAAATCAAATAACTACTATTTGAGACTTTTCCAAAAACACGTAACTAGCACTACTTCTTCTTTAGCATAAGGAAGATTTTTTTTACTTTAAAAATATGCATAGTTCATATCCTATTCTTCACTATTGATTGATCTGGCAAAGTCAAAGAAATTGCCTAACAGAATCACAGGTTAGACGAGAATCCCTACGAGGAAAATTAATTAAAGAAAAAATACAAAGACTACACCTACGAAAATTTTCCTAAAAAAATATCAAATTTATAATATTTTAGGGCAGGTTCAGTTTTTACTTGTAAAAGCCTAATTGTAAAAGCGAAAATTAAAACAAAACTCAGATTATTTTTCCTTTGGCAATTCGCTAAAAAATAATAACGAAGACATTTAATTGCATATTTATTTTATCATCATAAAGAAGCAAGTGATGTATTCCAGTGATAAGATTAAAGAGCTTTGTCGCACCTAAATAATATAGAAACCAAGTAGGGAAACAAATGAGATTTCTTTCAGACCTGGCATGTTGTTCACATTTTGTCCACCAGGGAGTTGGCTCAAATTTCTTATGGGCGCGGCCATTTTTTTACCCTTGTAAATGTAAACAAACTACTTTTAGTGTATTATTTGTGCATTTTAGTTTAAAATATTAATAAGACGTGTAAGGAATACGTTTTGTCACATCCGATAGAGGTTTAAGTGCGAATCTTTAAATACTAGGTTTGTTTAAATTACACTAAATGAGCGGCTAATTAAACTTTTTTCGTGTGCACTACTTAACTTATTACATTTTTGCATGTGATATTTGTTTTCTCCCTTCAAATATTAATTGTATTTTAACTACTTTAACCTAAAATTTTTGAATATAATTAAAGCAATCGTAATTTAAAGTTATACTTAATGCATTACACTATTATATGTATGTTCTTCAAAATCTTAATACAAACAAGTGATTTACCTTTACTATAGTTTCTTTTTTTCTTTGAACTTAATTATGGTAACAATTATTTCACGGAATTTAATACAAAATCAATAAATTAGCACATACGAATTAAAGCAAGAAAACACAATAAGAAGTAAAAATCATTTAATGCTATCAGTGTTACCAATAAAATTAAATAAAAAAACCTAAATCCTAACATGGTCATGCGCATAGGTTATATAGCTAGAGGGTCCCTATTGGTTGAATTTTGAAACATTGGAAAAGTAACCTGACCACATTCGATTATCAAAATAATCAAATAAACAAAACAAAAATAGAGTAATGTATTTTGTAGTTGAACGTATTAAATACAAATCAAAACACAAACAATATGCGGGAAGCCGAAAACAATCGATTTATTATAACCTACACTCACTCTTAGAGGAAGTTTTAATGAGGTTACACAGAGTCCCAAAAAGTTGTTTCAGGCCTCTTAATGGAATGAGACAGGCTATGCCCACTCTAGTATATATCTCTATGGTCATGTGCAGTTATTCCTTTTTGAGCTATTTTTTATTTTTGAGCCAGCTATTATCTGATTACGCATGTCTGAATTTTTTTACATAGGTTAGTATAGGAGTTTCCCTACTTGGTTTATATATGACTTTAGTCACACCCATTATCCATTGTATTGTACTACGTAAAACAAATTTAATATTTAATTAAAACAAAAGTAATCATATATTTAGACTTGACTTCTTGTAATTAAATGTACAAAGATACTTATAAACAAAAAAAATAATAATTTATTTATTTTTTACTCGGGTATTTTATTATTATTTTATTTGTGTTGCTGGTTCTTGTTCCATTATGAAAGGGTTGACGTTGTTTTAGTTTAGAGTCTTGGTGTTAAATAAAACTCATTATGAAAGGCACGTCAACTCCCATACGGGAAATAATATTGGTTCTAGGAACAAATCTAAGAGAAGAGTGATATTGAGCGTTCTAGCGTCAAATATCAAAAAGTCTTAAAAGGTCGTCTTCGCGACTGGGCTTCTTATCTACATATTTTCGTAGCTTAGGTGTACAGTCGCGGAGACGACCATTAGCGTAACCTAAGAGAAGAGTGATATTGAGTCTGTGTCAGTTTCCTCGAGTTTAGGGAGTCTAATCGTTCAACTACTGTCCGATAACTACTTTTACTGGCTGTAAACGTAGTACCTGTACTGCTTTGGCAATAAAATCGTACTGTAATGACTTTATTGATTCAGTAAATTACCTTCTTTACTGCCGCTCTAAAAAAAATAAATTACATACTCTCAAATTCTATGTAATCAGCCTCTTTTACAAAAAAAATCCAAATAAAAATAAACTAATCAATAAAAAAAATCTACCATATAAACAACCTCAATAGGGTCATTTTCAGATAAAAAATCTGTAAAATACACATAAATTAGAACATCACTTTTAATCAATAAATAACAAACTTCAAGAATCTATGTGAAAATGTTAATATATTTATGTTTATCATTATTGTTTGTTATTTTGTGTTTTATAAACAATTTGTTAGTTACCAATTATAGTTTTTTTTATGTTTTTCATTTTATAATTATTATTTTTTTATATTAAATTATGATTTCTTTAATGAGAATATATGTTATAAATTTTAAGAAAAAAAATGGATTTACTTTATTTTAAATGTCCCTTTTTATTATGTTTATTTATTGTGTTATGTTATATAAGCATACATTCACCTCTACCTATGGTAAATAAAACATCATAGGTCCATTTGTGTTTTTAACGTCTTGAAAACAAATATCATTCATTACATTTTCAATTTTAAAGAAATTCAGGGTTACTATTTTTTTTCTAAAATAGTAGCTATAAACAGGGGCGGACTGGCCGGCGAGGGAGGCAGCCCTAATTGAGCCCCTCAGCCAAAAATAAACTTAAAGAAAAACAATGAATATAAAAAAGTGATTACAACATATTAAATATTTATAATTATGTAATATATTTTTAACACCTTAGTCAAAAAGGCATAGTACTCTAAGGTAGGGTCTTTAGTAGTAATTAAGGTCCCTATTTATTTTACTTCGACTTTTAAGAGCCTTATGCGGAAGAAAAGCCCCAAAAAGGGTCCTAGTATACTCGATAAGGGTCCTAAAGCAGCAAAAAAGGGCTCTATATGTTGGTTTTTCCTATAATTAAAAATATATTCTAAATTTTAGATCTTTATGTCCCTATTCATTTATACCTTGAGGTTTAAGAGCCCTAAACGAAGACTAGAGCCAATTATGGCCCTTAACATACTTGGTCAAGGTTCTAAAGGAGTAGAAAAGGACCTTAGATTGATATTTTTAAGTACTCATATGGAAGACTAGGGCCACAAGGGGCCCCTATATTCCGTAATTATTAAATTATTTCCTGTAATTTTAAATTAAAATTGATAAATTAAATTAAGCTTGCAATCATTAATACTACCCTTGTTAAAATTAGACCCCCCCCCTACTTGGGAAGCAATATAGGACCCCCCCCCTAATTTGGCCCTGTTAGGCCCAACCCTCCTCGGGCCTTTTTGGCTCATTCCGCCATTGGTTATAAATATCTTAATATGAGAGTATTTAAGTCAGGAGCAAGTCATTTTAACTCTTAATTTTTTCTAATGTAAAAAACATAGCTTTAATTTTGAGTTAAATGTCTAATTTTTACATTTTGGGCAATTATTCCCACCAAAACAGTGGTCTTAAACTAAAATATTCAAGGGTAAAATTGTCTTGTATTAACCCTGATAACCCTATTAAAGTATACCTTCCAATTTAATTTTTGCTATTTTTCACAAAGTTCGGTGTTTAATGGGACACCCAAAGTTAACTACACTACCAAAAAGTTAACAACACCACCAAAAAGAAGTTCCCTTTACACAAAAAAGTACCGCAACTTTTATTAATTTATGTCTAATGGTTCAAACATTAAGAGAGGGGGGGGGGACTTTTAGACTACACCGCATAATAAGCAAGTATCCATTGTTATATTTTAATACTACTAATATAGCAGTGGTTGTTGTCAGATCACTTTTCTCTGGGCATAATAGTAGTCCGCCTACTGACTATAGGCAACAGCTGGGATTGGAACTGATCTTCGAAGACAAGCAAAACAAAACTTTATTTGATTTCAATCATAGAGATATATAGCCCATCTCAGTTCATTGAGAGGCCTGAAACATCTTTTTAAGGCTCTCAGGGGCTCTGTGTAACCTCATTGAAATCTCCTTCAAGAGTGAGCTAAGGTTATAATAAATCAATTGATTTTGGCTTCTTGCACATTGTTTGTGTATTGATTTGTATTTTTATAAGTTATTGTAATTTTGTGCTCATTATTTGATTGTATTTATAATCGAAGGTGGTCAGGTTACTAGTTGGATGTTTCTCAATTCAACCTATAGGCCCCTCTAGTAATAATACATCTACGATTTCAATAAAATTCACACAATTCTTGTTTTTAGAGTTTTTGCAAATAGAAAAATTCCTTAATACATAACTTTAAAAGGAATGAAATTTCCCTCTCTGAGCTTAAGTCCTAAATGCAACCTTAAAAGCAGGTATTTGCTAAAGATTAATAACAAGAAACTATCTCAAACAATGTCTAAAAAACTATTTTAAAAAAAGGTTAAAAAAAGTCAATTTCCAAAAAAACATACAGAGACATTCTCAGAAAACACCTATGTAATGTAAAATATACAGTCATACTATGTAGATATACAGTCATCCGCCACCTCATGTCAGGGCTACAAAAATCAAGGATTGACTTACTCAATAGAGAAAGATCAAAATTACAGAACAGATACTGTGGTGTTAAGAATTCCTGTATACACCACACCTCATGTCAAAGAGACTAATACTTAGAGGGAGGATACAACAGCTCTTATCATTCCTTAGGTAGCTGGTTGTCGTAACTGTACATTGGTGACATTATTTTTTTTTATTTTTTGTAAAAATTACAATTTTGAAATAAATAAATATTAGATTGATTAAGATTAGTGTGGTCTCCATTATTGTATGAATAGGTGATAAGGGCACTTATAAGAGACTGGTTTTAGTTTAATAGGTAACTCTATATTTCACTACATCCTTGTAGCATATTCATGTTAATCTAAAAAATAAGAAAAAGAAACCAGTAGTATTAAGTCAAAAGAAAAATACAAAAGATTGTATGTTGAAAATAAAATTACTTACAGAATTAAATAAACGATCAAATACAAAAGTTTTCCATTAAAAGAATTCGTAAATTAATTATTTACAAGTCCTCCTAAACAAATCAAATGAATGTAAAAATTAGGGTCAGGTATAAACTAATTACATTTTAGTAAGGTATGAAAACATTAAAAAAAGTGCGAAAAACTTACATCAAATAATTTTAGCAAATCCTACTTAAATATTTACTAAACATATTGAAGGAAGTTACTTTACTACTAGGTTCTATGTATTTTCACTATATACGGTTGTTTAGTGAATATACATAGAAACTAGTATAGTAAAGTAACTTCCTTCAATATGTTTAGTAAAGATTTAAGTAGGATTTGCTAAGATTATTTGATGTAAGTTTTTTGCACTTTTTTTTCCTGAATGTTTTCTTACCTTACTATAATATAATTAGTTTATACTAGAGTGCCCGTGTAATAAAGAGTAATACTAACATTAATAAAACAGTAGTGGTAAAAAAAGAAGGATAATAATTAATTAAAAATGTTTCTATTAATACTAATTTTATTTTTTTTGTAAAAGCACAGCCAAAAAATTAAAGTTATTACAAATATCAAACAAAAGTCAACAAAGGCACAAAAGCAAGTAACTTACAATGTGATATGATACGAGTATGAGCACAAATTAAATAAATTTATAATCAAACAAGCAAAATAAAATAAAACTAATAATCACACATTAAGTCACAATATAATTGTGCCAGAGACACCTAGGACATGTAACAAACAAAATGCAATGCTACATCTGGGAACTGTTCCCTCAATCGACATTAATCGTTATTGATGGCTCGACATAATGCCATGTCCCACTATGTTTCGTTACGTCTAACCCATCAGGGCGCCGATAAAGCCTGAAGTCACTCTGACCTTCAAAGTAATTCTAAAGAGTATAATATGAAGTATTTACCAAAGAAGAGCAGTGCTCTCTTACCACCATCATGCTTGGCAAGAAAAATGATACTACCGAGTTTTGCAAAACATATAGTTTGACTCAATATAAACCCTCGTCTCTGGTAAATATTTCACATTATATTTACCTGAATTCAATTGAAGGTCATAGTGAGTTCAGGCTCTGTCGGCGCCCTGATGAGTTAGACGTAACGAAACTGAGTGGGACATGACATTATGACGAGCCATCAATGATGACGAATGTCGAATGATGGAACAGTTCTCAGACGTAGCATTGCATTTTGCTTGTAACATTTCCTAGGTGTCTCTGGCACAATTATACTGTGCCACTATTCATGCTTTGCAAAACTCGTAGTATCAAATGAAACAACTTTAAGTTCTTTTATAAGTTTATTTCTTTTACACATTATACCAGAAACATACTTAGTCTGAATAAGTAATGAGATTATTGTTAACTATCCTGCTATTATGTCTTATAGTATAATACACGGTTATAATCAGTTGACAGCATGGTAAAATAATACTAGGAAGCCAATGAGGTTAGCCTTAGATGTTCTGTCCTGTGTTGTTGCCCACAATTTCATATTGGACAAACTCATTGGTTTCTTAACACTATTTCTTACTCTGTCAACTGATTATAACCGTGTGCAATATCAATATTTTTATTATACCATAGAAAGATCACAACCCATAGATAAACAATATGGAGCTGGGCCAATATTCTCTCACCTCTTTTAAATTTTGAACTGTTAGACATAAATTGATGAAACTTGAGATACTTTTTTTGAGAAAGGGGAACGCCTCTTTGGTAGTGTAGTCAATTTTGAGTGTCTTGTATTTATCCCTGGAATCCAAAAAAAAAACCAATAAAAGTATAAGCAGCACCAATAATAGTAAGCCCTTAATGCTGCATAATTTTCCAATTTGATTTTTTCTACTTTTTGCAAAATGTAGAGTTTCATGAGTCCCCAAAGTTAACTACACCATCAAAAAGAAGTACCATTTCCACAAAAAAATGTATCCCAAGATTCATGGTTCAAAATTTAAGAGGAGTGGGTAGACTTTTGGTCCACCCTGTATACAGACTTGTGGTCCACCCTTTATACACATCACCCTGATTAACTCAGCTTCGTGTATAGCTATCGCGATATAATAGGTACCACTGGGAGTTTAAATACCTAATTATTTTTTGTAATCGTCTTGCATGTAAGATAATCTATCTTACATGCCAGATGATAAATGTGTTTTTCGACAGTAACTTTAAAAAGTTAAATTGGAGCATACCTTCATATTAATTATTTCAGACACTGTGTCACATGCTGAACTATTTGATACCAATATATTTAAAACCTGGTCATTGTTTCCTGAACAATCGTTTGGCATACATAAGGACAATTACTAATTTATAATTAAAAATAAGATTATTGGTACACCAGAATTCATCACTTCTGATGCATTGTATGGGAAGAATTACAGGAGTACAGCAATATTGGTATCAAATTGTCCAGGATATGACACAGTGTCAGAAATGATCCATACATCAGTATGTTCCGATTTAATTTTTTTAAGTTACCGTAGAAGAACACATTTTGGTAATCACATTACCATACATACCAGACGATGACGAAAAAAATAATTAGGTATTTATACTCCCAGTGGTCAATTTTAACTCCCAGGGTCATTGAATGTACCACACTGTATAGATGGTTCACTTTCTACTATTTTAATGAAACTTAATTGAAAACTTTAGGATATGAGTTTTTACTTAAGAGCCTCATCACTACAGTCTTGAAGAGCAGTGTATATGTTCTTTTGTTTTTCAAAACATTATGTGAAACAGGACCGTCAATGTCTTAAAAAAATTAACCTCTAAAAAGCTTTTAAACTTTAGAGACAAATTTGCCCTCTGAATGTAACATTTTTAGGTTGACGCAAACTGGTAAGTCATGGAACCTCTAAGATAAGAGGCTTAATTCCAAGTAGGAGAGATATGTACACCAGATAAGGACATTCAAAAAAATTACATTCCGATATTTTTCCAATCCATACAATACTCTCATAGAGCTATTGGGTGATCACTCATCCATCATCTTCGCATCATTTTTGCTCTGATGATAAGATGGTAAACTTAAAAACCTTCAACAGCTCGTTGTTTACAAAATAAAAATATCAGACAGTTTACACTTTTAACACTAGAGCGTACTACTAGTTCCTCTAGCATCCTGTGTATTATTTCATCTTAAAATCGTTTAAGTAAGCAATCTATGTTATCTATGGCACACCCCATCCCAATATACTGATAACAGAGGTGATAACCATTGGCTGCTAACCTAACAAATCCAAATTATATATTTTTATGAATATTTACAATAAAAAAATATTTAGCTTATAATAAGGAAACAATAACATATATTATTTTAACTCTTTTCTAACCAAATTTACAAGAAATTATAATACTATCAATGGATCTTGTTTTATAAATATTTATAAATATTTTATTCGTAAGATGTATAATTATTGAATTTCATTTTTAATAAAAATATTTGAAAAATTGATAATTGAACCGTTTAGTAATAAATTCTGGGTAAAATAATGAAGATTTCAGTTGTATTTAAAATAGATTTAATTTACATAAAAAAGAATTTTGCCAGCCAAAGCCTGGCAGTTTTATTATTTTTTATTATTACATTGCTGAAGATGCCTGATCAAGCCAGGCATCAATACAGACGTAAACATGTATGTGATCAGGCTCAAATTTTGCATGCGGTGTTTTCTTATGTATTATATGCAACTTCTGACAGGTAGGAATTTTGGTGCCACCGAAAAAAAACATTTTTGTCTCACCCTAGTGGGCCTATCCCGTCTCAATACATTGGGAGGCTTGAAATTGTACACTTGCAGAGCTCTCACAGCACTGCAATGTAATCAAAATTGTAACTATTCTCTAAAGTTATATAACATTCAATTATACACAGTTACTGTTATGTAATAATTTTTATTTGATTTAATTACTAACTGAAGGTACTTAGGTTATTTACATTTTTCAAAATTCAAACAATAGATCCTCTTTAGCAATATCTTAATGTATCAACCCATATTTTCAAAAACTAAACTCTAAAATTTTTAGCATATACACTTTGCTACTTCTTTCTTTTCTTCCTTTTAATTTTTAGGAAACCAAATTTAATTTATAAATTTATATTCATTCGGTTTATTTGAGTAGCCTGATTTCAAAAGAAGTTTCGCAAATTAAAAAGAGATAGTGGTAATTATGGGTCTATCCTAACCCTTATAAGATGCAACTAATAAACCATTCTAACAAAAACATTACAAGCATATTTAAGAGAATAGTTATTTTAAAATACAATAAAAACAAGATAATATAATTAATAATATTTTCTTGAAACTTCAGGGAACAATTGTTAATATTAATATTATTAAACAATAATAAGGCGCGGTCGAATATCCACGGCCTTCTAGAACATTGGATCACCAACAAACAACTTTTTTTATAACTTTTTTTTTCAAAATTTTCAGTAATTAGCCGGATTTGTGGCAAATGCAGGCTATTTCCGTAATCTGCACGCTCTTTTGGTTAATCTCAAAGAGTAATAATACATTCACTAACGATTTATTTTTAATCTAACTTGGTACATACATAACTACTGTTAGTCGTCAATGTCAACAAATATGACATGTCAAAATATAAAACAAATCAGGTAGATAACATTGACGTCTAACAGTAGTTATGTATGTACCAAGTCAGATTAAAAATGAATCGTTGAGTGAATGTAAATACCTTTGAGATTAACCAAAAGAGCGTGCAGATTACGGAAATAGGCTTCATTTATCAAAATCGGCTAATTACTGAAATTTTGAAAAAAAAGTTATAAAAAAAGTTTGTTGGTGATCCAATGTTCTAGAAGGCCGTGGATCCGNAAACTTTAACAAGTCAAATCAAAGTTAAAAACTTTTTTCACCTTGCTCTATACAATATTTTCTAAAAGTCAACTTCCATACAACAGATAAATAAGGTCTATAAGGGTTCATTTAAGACACGAACTAACCTTGTCTAATACAACCAATAAAAACCAATAGGTACAGATAACCCAGATCTAGATAAATCTAACACTAAATCTGAGTAAAGAATTAATCCTTTAAATATACCTAACCGTTTAATAAATTAAATAGAAGGTTAACACCATTTTAGTACATTTTTGGACTTAAAAGATTTATCAGTTTTAAGATTTTCTTCATAAGTTTTAAGTACAAGTAAGTATACAAAACTATAAATTATATTTAGTAATTACATAATTTACGCTAGTGCAGCTTGTAAATGGTATCTTGTCAGTTTAAAAAGTGATCAGTGTTTAAAAGTTTTAAATAGGTTTAATTATAAGTCGATTACACAAGAAATTGAAAATAAAACCACCGAATAAAGCAAGGACTTAGTGCAAATTATGGCATTGTTAGAATTTTAAAAATGTCTGTAATTTTTATAAAACTTTTTACAGAAGATAATGCGAATATTAAATTTTTAAGTTCGATAAATTTTGAATAGATCAACCGATCCATTTTCCAGAAATCAGTAATAATATTTGGCATGTTATATCAAGATTTGTGAAATGACACCAACTTTTCAGTATTACAGTGTGGTTAAGTTTTAATTGTATTAATTGCCATAAGACAAAATGGTCACAGGGGACCTGGTTGAATTATCACAGGAATACATTCAGATGCAGGACTGAAAATGTCTTAAAACTGAAAAGTCTTAAAAATGGATTTGGAGTAAGAGAATTAAACCCCATAGTACTCTAAACTATAACAGTGTATTATTGTAAGAAAACCATTTATTATTGTTTGAACATTAAACACAATTAATTTTTAGCCAAAGCTACATTACGTACAAGATAGCTCGTTAATATTCCTTGCAGAAGTTTTTAAGTTTTTATTCATCCAAATTTGTGTAACTAAATTTTTTTTCTAGATTTAAGATATATAATTTTCACTTTTACATTGTATATTAATTAATAAATAAAGATATTTGTTTGAATTATAACAGGTATAAACTGAGGGATTACAGGATATTTATTTTACGATTACCTTAACAGACGAGAAAGCCCTTCAAACATTTTTATAATTATAATTATTAATAAACATTAAATAATCCTGGTCTTTATTGTTATCTGTAATATTCTTATGTTAAAAAATACAATTATTTATTTTCTTTAACTGTTTTCTAGCGTTAAATATTGATGATCTCAACATGAATCAAAAGAAGCACCGCAAGATGAAAATGTTATTTTATTCTAATTAAGTAGATTATATAGAATTTAGATAATCCTAAATGCTTTATATCTACTCGAGTGAAAATTAAACATCAACTTTTATTAATATTTTAATAAATTACATAAATTTAATTAAATATAACACACATCAATTCTTGATCATGAGATTTAAGATACCCTTCTAAAACAAATGATCTAGATTTCAAGGGAATGATATAATTTCTCTTAAAAATTGACCTTCTATTAAACCCAACCTTGTAATTTTATAGTTCTATGTACAAGATGAATGAAGTTATACCTTATAATAATTCCAATGTACTCTCTAACTATGCACATTGATAATTGTAGGATAACAACGTATAATTTTCTGACAGGAAATTCTTCTTAAAATAATAATATTATTATGAAAATAGCAGTAAAATAAGGGCTTTTTAATTATTTTTAAATAAAGGAATAGACACCAGGACATAGCACAGTCGTAAATTGGAAAGTCAAACGTATTCAAAAATATTCTCATACTAAACAAAGTCCATATAGGTGACAAAATAGAGTCTACTGATGGTGCTCTGTGTGTTAGATAAAGTTTCATAGTTTTTAACAAGTGAAAACCGTGTTTCTTTGTATTGATGAAAAGAAGCGATACTAATGGCTTGATGAAGTTTTTTTGCATATTTAACAACACTCTCTTTAATTAGACCTTAAGAACTGTTAGCATAAGCGATTTTAGGATTTACAGCAATATATAGCATTATCTCGTTGATATCGTAATTGTTAAACGATGTTTTGTGTGTTGTTATTTCTCTCATATATATCTACAAGTTACGTAACCTCTTCTGCTACTCATAGACGCTATTAACTGCTAGTTGTTGATTTGATGAGAGCCGACAATTGGTGTTTTTTTGGGTTTCTAGACAAATGTGGTGATAAGAGAGATTCATTTATATATGTGGATGTACTAATTGTAGATTTATATCATAGAGGAGAATATAGATATAGAGTGTGAGATGAGACTTGAATAAAGTGTATCAGTGTGATTAGTGCTCTGATTATATAAGATAACTACTTTGTCAAGACAAAGCCGCGTACATCTTTACCGTAAGAAAACACTATTTTAATTGGATTAGAAATTATAATTGAATCAGCTAAATGTTAAGCAATTCTGTTTTTATAATAACATAAAAAATAGAACATTATATTATGGGAAATTATAACTTCGACAGCAAGAAGAAGATAAAATTAATTGATATATTTCCTTGTTAATCGGAACGAATTGTTTATAGATGGATAGAAGTGGTTGTAACAGATTAGGGCGCGTATGATCTGGATACAATGACTTTGTTAAATTGAATCAAGCAGCGTATGGAGTACGGCTGACAAGACATTATAAATGTGTAATTATTGAATATCATCAACATTGATAATTACATATTATCACCCAATTTCAAAGATAACCAATAAAGTTTATCATTGTATAAAATTAGTTAAATCAGTCTTAAAGAAGTAAGGGATTGTTATTAAGATTTTTATAAATCCTCTGGGATAAGAGAAAAAATTAAAAACTGACGTCAAAAAAGCTCGTATACATTTGCATTTGATTATTGAACAAGTTAAGTGTCTATTGATTGGTACGACGCACAATGGTTTTTATATGAAATGACACGGAGGGGAGGTGCAATATATTTTCTAAATTACAAATCTGTGGGTGAATTGTCCTGGTGGTACAAAAAAAAGCATTTACGCGAAGTGCTTTTTTTTTTTATAAAGAATATAGAGTCTAAGTATATTTTTCTTCAAAAATTCGATAAAATTATATCTGGAATATAAATTGGGTGAAAACACGTGATTTAGATATATGTATTTATACTATTTTTAATATTTGTTTAATTAAGGCCTGGATTTCGCATATTTGTCTACCAAAAAATAAATTGGTGTGTTAACTTTTTCTTGTTTATTTAATTATTATGAAAAGATCTAATAGACAAGCCAAGATTGTGGCTAATAGCGTGCTGACAAGGATGTGCTATGAATAGACATTTGGGGTATTAGAATAAAAGAATTTCGACCAAAACTTGAGTAGTGGTAAATTGCTAAGAATACCAACCCACCCTGAAGTCTTTGTTTCCCCCATTCTGGAATTGGCATTGGGTTAAAATAATAAGTAGAGTGGGAAAACAAAACGGGCTCTCAATAAAAAACGGGCATAAATATTATCTCTCATGTCAAATCTCTCTTAGCTAATTAAATATCTTAACATAACGTTTTCTTATAGGTTTTAGGACTAAATATTTCATGTGGATTATATTTTTTGGACTCTCGAATGGACATTAATATGCAAAAAAAGAAAAAATGTATAGAGATAAATTAAAATAATAAAATGAATAATGTAGATTAAATCATTTATACCTCTTAGTGAATTACAAATGATAACATCCAATATTTATCTTGACTTACAATGCTCGCTCGCTCAATGTCAATTAGTTTCTTCTTATACATCAACATCTATATTTTTTTAATTTATTCTAAGTAGTGTTTGATGACAGTGTTCCGTTGCCTTGGTTGTGTTATTGCGGTAGGCCGCTGATTTGACTTTTAGAACTGTTTTATTAGTGTGTTTAATATTATGCTACATAACAACATTTACTTCTACGCCGTGCATTTTTTTACAAATATAATCTAATAGGTGATAGTTTTAGCATAAAAATATTTGTTATATCAGGTAAAATTTATATCTGAAAACAGACATATGGAAAATAGTTTTGACAAAGCTCGTAATAGGCAATTTTGCCTACATATTTGAACACACAGATCTAATATATATTCTCGTAGAAGTACGAGTACATCTAAGATAATTATGTGCTCGTGTAGAATAGATAACCTTAAAGTGGCCAGAAAATTTAAAAAAAGGATATCATATATAACACTGTAAAAGATAATATTCCGGAATAAAGCGATCAAGCTTATGGTCTCTTCTCAATATTACAAAATTCGTTAATAACACAATTTCTTCCGGCACGTAAATCACAAAGACAGTTAAATTTATATTAATGGAATTATAATTCCAAAATATATTTGATTCTTTAAATACCCTATCTATCAACCTCAACTTGTTACAATCGATTCATCAATACGTATTCAGACCCTTTAGACTATGAAACTAAACGATCATTAATCACCGACTAAATTATTAAAAACGAATTATAATTCATTGATTCGATATTAGACTTAAAACTAATATTTGAAGTGTATTATTTTTTTATTTATTTACGTAATTTTACTTCCTCACCTACTATCGTAGTAAGAAAGAAACGTATTGTTGGGTTGCTCCAAAACCAGTTTTCATTATAATTATTTTAGCCATTTTTCATGACGTTCTGGTGCTTTCATTCACGTGCGTGTCTGTATGTATCGTCGAGTCAATTCATTTCCGTTCTGTAAGACTATGTGACTCAGACTTATCCTTACTTCGCTCGTTTATATGGACACTAGAGAATTGTAAAACTTGGCTACATTTTTTATCAGAATTTTTAAGGTGTCTATAGTTGTTTGACTTAATTAACAATCATATAATTACTTAAAGTACAAAAATTAAAAATATCTGGTATAAGACGATTAATATATATTATCAAGACAAATAGCATCAGAATTATATATAGTTGCTGAGTCATCAAAAAATCGTTAAGAAAAGTCGTATGAAGAATAAATATATTAAAAGAATATAGATTATACATAGATTTAAGTTAATTCATTTATAGTGCGTCCGATGCAGAAGTCGACAAAAAAATAACTATAATAATAGATATTTCATGGCCTTAATTGTTAGGAACATTATATGGAACACGAACTGAAATATTATAGTGTTATAAGAGGGTAATACGTGCTTTTTTTGTGGAGATAATGTTTTATTTCAGAAAATATTTGATGTACGAGCGAGCAGGAAGTTATAAGCTCTCGAGGTTCATATCAGCTTATATCGACATTGGATGCAATAGCTTTTTCTAACTTGGCCGTACAGTGAGTCTGTAAGTAAGCAAGCAAATAGTAAATTACACGCTTAAGAATATTATAAACATTTTTTAATGAATAGAAGAAAAGACAAGTGCCAACTTTAGGTTAAGGAAAAAGTTCACGCGTGTGTTCCTTGGCTTAAATTCCCGTATTATTTATCTATTCTCTTCTCAAAAGCTAGACTATATGTCATAATTTTTTAAGACAAGTGTAATCATTTAATCAGTATATTTAATCAGGCAAATTAATTCACTATCACCTTAGTCACAATAGGCTGTTTAAGTGGCATAGATAACTATATTTCAGGTCAACTTGTTCATACAACGCCAAATAATTAATTTTTGTTTCTAGCTAGTTGAATATCCAGTAGTTGTACAACTTCTAACACTTACAGGTATAAAAGACCTTAGCAGTACTATACTATACAATGACTTCGTTTTTCATACAATTAACAAAAGGCGGTTTTAATTTAATTATAAACCTCTTTTAACTCGAGAGAGAAATTACCCCGTTTTATATAAAAATCATATGCCGTATTTTACCGATTAACTTGGTTATTAAATCTTTGAGGTGTTTTCTAGTGAAAAAGTTACTGTATTAAAAACCAAATTTAAACGACACCTATCACAATCGTGTTTTGCCAATAAAAGGGAACTTATTTTTCTTCTTATGAAAGAAACAAGCACAAAAGCTTTATTCAAAATATTTTAAACGTGAAATATATTATTGATATTAAGTTATTATAACAATATTTAAAAATGCTTTTTTGAGAGGTTCAATGCTGCTAATAACCAAAATGCCATGTAGACATCCTAACTTTTTATAATAATAACTCAGATATCTAAACAAGTTATAATAACGCTTATTTTAAAACTCATATATAAGTTTTAATATTATAACTTACGATGATGTGTGAAAATAGTTATTTTATTAATAAATTATAATAGCAATGTTTACTATTTGCTTCACGTTAATATTTTTCACTAAAAGGTTCCAAAATTCGTGTTATTTAATCTTTTTTTGTCTAATAGATTATTGTTAGATAGGTGTGGTGCTTATATCATCGCCAATCTTGATGAAAAGTTTCCATTGTGTAAACTAGACCATTAATTCAAATAAATATCAAGAGAAAGAAATGAAAGTTATATGAATAAATAGCAATTTAATATATCTTAGTGAGAAAAGTTAACTAAGAGTGATAATTGATTTGCGAATAGTCATAAGAGTCCAAATAAAGTTAATATTAATTATTAAACGCCTCTTTCTTTTATACAAGGAACCAATAATCCATAGAATGGTGCTGACTAATTGAAACATTTAAATTGCTGTGAACAGTCGCAATGATTTGAGTTTCTTTTATTTCATTATGTTGATGCCTAAACAATAGTAAACAGACCATAGAAGACATTTTTTGACACATTGTTGGTTTTATACAGTTATGTCTCATATGAGGCTGCACTGGACACATTGACTCTATTAACTCTGAGTTAATTTCTAATCTACCTACTTTAGCGCTGCGATATTGTATGATTGAAAATTTAAATCTAAAGTTAGGGGAAATAAAGATACAATCAATAAATATATAGTGTTTAAAGTAAAATGAAGTACGTCTATAGTAAACAAGGTTACTATCAGTGTGAATACACATATGAAGATTTTAACTCTTATATTGTTTATTAGTAACTTCTCTTTTGTGTAATAGTTAATATTTTTGAAAAAAAAATTGTGTGGAAATATTTAAAGATATAAATAAATAGATCTATATGTGACAAGAAAGATTAAAAATTCTAATCGAAAACTTGCATGGTATTTACAAAGGAAACGACATAGAAGGAATAATTATTGTTTAGTAATCTTATCTATTTACATAACATATATATATCATTAAAGATTATTCAAGAGTTATTTAAGAAACATTAATGGAGAAAATAACTTTAGACAAAAGAATTTAATAATAAGAAGTAACAAACACATTATGATGTTGTTGACAAGTCAATGTCGTCATAGAAAGATGAACAAACTTTAGTGGTCTAAGGTCATTGTTCTCAACACAAACTCATTAGTCAATAAACCTTGTTACACTTCTGTTTGTTTATGAATGCTTTAGTCTCGATAGTTCTGATAAATAGTTCTATCGATGTATTCCATTGTTGGTTATTTGTGAAATAGTTATTTGTCGATGTTTGATAAAACAATGGATATCGATCTTGTTCCACTGACCCAATGAAGCCGAGATACGAAAGCCCGCTGAAGATGACAAAACAGTGATGTGCGAGAGGAATACTCTCATAACTTTAACAATATCAGAAAACTATCGGGTCGACTTCAGTTACGTCAGTGTCTTTAAACAATAGAATTCTAAATTTTTTCGATGAAAATTGAAAAAAAAGAATCAAACAAGAAAGAATGCGTTTCAATCTTAAAATAATAATTAGTATGTTTTTCAACATCAGATCATAAGTCAGTTAGTTTTAGAGCAAGCATGGTACAAACATATTAATAAGACAAACAAACCATGAGAAAATATAAAACAAGTTACATCTTTTTATTATAACTAAAAAAAATAAAAATCATTCTTTAGTTTTAAATAAAATAATGATAATATACTTAATTGCGTGTGATTTTAAGGATATATCATACGTAATTGGAAAATAATTAGAATTGACGACACCAGCACATTTGACTTTAACAGATACGTTATATTCTGAATCACAGAGTATAGAATTCAAGCGTGCGTATTCTCCTTTACTTCTTTATTTATTTGTAATGTTTTTTTATCATTTTAACAAGTTTTTATTTTCTATAAGATGGTTTAAATGGAATTTTTGCCAGAAAAAAAGAAAGCTATCCCAGATAAGGTATAAGCAGTTGAATTATCAATATAAAATTTTAACAAGTGTTAAAAAATTAATTAATAGTTAACAAAATCAATGGACTGCTTTAATTTAACTTAGCTAATTAAAATATAAATAATTCGTTTGTGTTGTATCAAATTTGCATTTTTATACAGCATAGAGCAAATGTAATGACTGATTTGTGTTTTTAAGTAAAAAATAAATATCAATTTGTTTCTTAAAAGCAATACTTCAGCTTCAATTTTAATTTAAATCGTCCGATTTTTACACTTAAGGCACTAGTTCGAGCCAAAATATCTGTCTAGACAAAAATATGCAAGAGTTAAAAAGTCTGGCATTCATCCTTAGAACTTAAAAGGCCAAATAAAAGTTTACCTTCTGATTTACTTTTTTAAATCTGGTGTTGAATCAGACAAAAAAAGTTAACTATACTACCAAAAAGAAGTTCCTTTAACACGAAAAAGTACCTCAAGTTTCATAATTTATGTCTAACAATTCAAAATTTAATAGGGGAAGGAAGACTTTTGTCTACCCTGTATTTACACTATATAAGTAAATAACTACAAAATAATTCTGGCATAAAGGTTTGTAAACTAAGCAAATTTACTAAGAAATGCTCAATTTTCAAAGGGAATGCAAAAAACATCTTAAAGATTTATATATTTTGCAGCATAAACTGCAAAATATGGTGTGCATATATTTGTACAACCTATGGGATAAACAGCCGCCTTTCCTTTTAAAAATCCAAGAAAATGAACAAAAAAGTATAATTGTTACTGCTGAGACTATAAAGGATAAACCAAAAACTAGAACAAGAACAGAATTGCTGAGCAAGGAAATTCGCTAGGGTTCAGGGACCACTATGCCAGAATTTCTATTCTCTAACTTCTTTTAAGAAACTTGTTTTACAGGCAGTTCTCAATCACTTAAAAAGTAGGTTATATTATAATGTGCATGGTTATATTATAGGTGTCTTATAATGTGCATACCACATGAGGTACGAACAAGAATATAAAATTTGTAACAAAATAACATATCCAACAAATAAAAAAGTTAAACAACAAACGTACAATAGTTAAAACCTTAATGTTTAATCCCTTGATAGATAAGGTTATTAAGAGATCAGTCGTGTCCAAACTCTTAGAGGTTCTAGACAGTTGAAGGCTCAACATCTCTTTAGTATATCATTTTAATTTTCAGGGTTCTTTTCATATATTTTAGGTTCAGGTTTCAAATATTTTACGTTTGTTGTTTAACTTTTTATGATGATGGCGTAAGCTGAAAGCCGGTTCTGGCATAATAAAGCCAAATTTGTGGAAAAGACATAAGTTTTAATTTTTTTTTTTTTTTATTAAATACATTCCACAGCAAAAAAAATCATTAAACAAATGTCTAAAAAGAAATA
The DNA here is from genome assembly GCA_018340805.1 of Microvelia longipes. Taxonomy (NCBI): domain Eukaryota; kingdom Metazoa; phylum Arthropoda; class Insecta; order Hemiptera; family Veliidae; genus Microvelia; species Microvelia longipes. The sequence goes on along the minus strand of JACMZG010000002.1, from coordinate 31,820,569 downwards.
ATGAAATAAGAACAATTCAAAAACTACATATACCTTTAAATGGTTCAGAAAGAATATATATTGGTCTAGATATTATTAGCAGACTATACTGACTTTAGCAATGCTCAGAATAACAATTATTCACAAAGTAAGTGTTTAAATATTACTTTCCTCTAATTTTTTCAACTTCGTGACTAAACTTAAGGTCTCCAAAATCAGTTAGTCTAATAAAGACTAATCTCAGCTAAAGTCCTCTAAATACACAAAGAAATCCTTAATATCTCCTTAAACTTAATATTTTTTTAATTTGGCATTAATTTAGTCATTCATATTTAGTTGTAGAATCATTAACAAGTCAGTTCTGGTAAAAGTCTATGAACATTCCCTTTGTAATTATTTAATAAATTTAACTGGTTGATCAAGTTTATTAATTATTGCAATACCTTTTAGATTTAAGAGTGACAACTTAACTTAAAAGAATATAAAATAACATAATATATGAATTCAATATCATCTTATTGACAAAATACGACTACTTTACAAAGTTAAACAACCATATTCCAGCCTTTTGAAAGAATAAATAAAAAATACATACATTGACACAGTAATATCAGAATCAATCAATACTTCATAATCCATTAGCTGTTTGATAGAAAAAATATTCTTTTGTGAAAAAAGAGACTAATACAGCTCTTATCTCCTTGGTAGCTTGGTGCCGTAACTGTACAGTGGAGACGCCATTCTTTGATTTTTCATAACATAACATTATGAATAAAATAATATTACATTATTTTTCGACTATTTCGGTTTAAAATAAGTCATATTTATTTCAAATAAGTTGTAACTATTGTCTATTGCACATATCCTTTATCAGTGCTGTATAAAGTGATTTAATGTGACGCCACTGAAAAGTGCCCTCAGTTTGTATTGTCCATCTTAAACTAGCTAAAGGAAGTGAAGAAAATCTTTTTAACAATGAGAACAACTGGTAAAACATACTACATTTTTATCACGAAAAAATAATATCTCATTATCGATACTACATTTTAGTCACGAGAAAATAATATATGTTTATCGATACTGCATTTTCATAACAAGCAAATAATATATCTTTATCGATACTACATTTTTGTCACAAGCAAATAATACCTCTTTATCAATACTACATCTTTGTCACAAGCAAATAATATATCTTTCGATACTACATTTTTGTCACAGGCAAATAATACCTTTTATCAATACTACATTTTGTCAAAGCAAATAAGTATATCTTTATCGATACTACATTTTTGTCACAGGCAAATAATACCTCTTTATCATACTACATTTTGGTCACAAGAAAATAATATTTTCTTTATCGATACTGATTTTTGTAAGAGCAAACAATATTTTTCATCGATACAAAACAATTTTTTAACTTTTACTTGATTCTTCTCCTATCTTATAAGGATAGCAACCAATAAATACTTGCATAAATTGTGCATTTTTTAAAATTTAATGTTTTTCTGTAATAAATAAAAATGATAAAATTATTTTTGGTGCAAATATTTATTTTAAAATTTAATTTAAAAACCAGATTTAAACAAAGATAAAAACATCAATTCCATAAATACTTTGTGTTTTTATATTTAAATTTTTCAAAGGGGGGAGGTATCTTAATTTACTTGAAATAGTAGATTATTTTTGGACATGATATATGACACACAGCATGAGTTGGCAGCCACTAGTCAGGTCTGGCTGGCAGGAACACAGCTTTGATTCGAGGCCAGTCTCTCTTCAATAAAAGTAAAGACAGATTCAAAACTTGACCAGAAGTCATCTCTGCTTACCAAGTACTTTAAAAAATATACAATTATAAAAAACATCTAAAATGATGCACTAATCCCAATATGAACTACTGATTTTATTTCATTATGAAAAATTATTTATTTATTATGAAATTGTTCATTTATGACGGTTTACTTATTTAAGTGTTTATTTACAGTTTACTTCATTTATGCCATCAAAAAATTCTAGGTAGCATAACTGGACCTAAAAATTGATTTTCATACCAAGTTTCAACTTAAGCATAAACACACAGGAAGTTATGATGATAAGAGACACAATTTTTAGGTATTGGCTATCAGTCAGGTCTTAAAACCCCTGAAATGAATGATTCAGTAAAAACACCCATTTTGGATTTTTAGTACAAACAAATAGTCCTGGAGCAAACCTGAAAAAGCATGACTTATTTTTTACAGCTTCATACCAATTTTTTTTTTCAAAATATATCTTAAATGATGAAGAAAAAATATGGTCTACCTATCCAGAGTGAAGCCCTTCATATGATTAAGACCACTCAAAATGTTATAAAATCACACAAATTTTAGATTTCTTGAAATAAAACAAAGAAAACAGAAATATTGTTCTGTTCCCTGTTGGTCCCATAATAGAAAACTTTTTCAAGTTGAACAAATATCAATAAATTGAGTGTGTTTATTCATCAAAATTGGATAACTACAAGCAAAGTAATGTCATTTGTAAAACCATCAAAACATCGTTGATTTATGCAAATTCAGCAATTTTTTTTTTCAAAGAAGTTTTACGTTTTAAACTTAATTTTTTAAGTCACTTTTTGAAAATGCTATAACTCAGGTTCTAGTAATCTGTTTATGACCAATAAATACTCAATGTATTGCAAATTTTGACAGCTTTAAAAAATGTTAGCTTCAAATTTTGCACATGACTAACAGGGAACCACTTATTTCAAGAAGTCTAAAATTTGTGAGATTCTCAAATTTTGAGTGGGCACTATCATATGAAGAGCTTCACTCTGGATAGGCAGACTACACTTTTTCTTCATCATTTAAGGTATATTTTGAAAAAAAGTTGGTTTGAAGCTGTATACAAACTCTCTACTACTCCCTTGTACAGAAAAAAATTTCTCCCAAATATGTATATTTTAATAAAAATAGAAATTTAGCTAGCCGGGTGCTTAAAGCAAGAGGCCAAATCCATTCTTTCATATGGATTTCATGACCATATCCCTGAAATGTTTCTACTTTTCATACAGCCTGTGGATCTCTTTTGAACTTAAAGTAAATATAAAATCATCTAAATAAATACAATAAATTACATAGAGAGTAGAGATCAGTTATTTGAACTGTAGCATATTTAAAAGAAATGTGTATGTACACATTTCTTTGTCATTGTACACATTGATGTCAGAACAATAATTTTTAACAATAAATTGTCAATAAATTTTGACAATTGAGATACTTTCCTTGGGATGAAACCTCATGTATTTAAATAATTAAATAAATAAAATAAATAAATCATTCATACATAGAGACATGTTTTTTTATTTTTGTTATCTTTAAGCGTTGAAACCTCAACATTAGACAAAAAAAGCAGGTGTTATGTTATTTTGGCAATGTTATGTTAATGAATATTATTAAATTTAAATATTTTAATAAATTTTTTTAAAAAAGAATTTATTAAAAAATGTATAAATTCATCACCTGCTGAACACCTTGATTTGCACCTGTCTCTTCAAGGTAAAAGAGTGTTCAATGCTTCTTTACTAGAAACCCAATTGCAACCGATCTGAAAATATCACAATTATATCAGCATCAGATATTAGAATAGTAAATTACAACATGAGCATGAGCATTAAAACATAAAGATAGTAAATTAAATTATGAATAAGTAAATTAAAAACATGACCCCCACTAAAACTACAAATAAGTTTAAGTTAAAAGAACTTAAAAGAAATAACATAAAAAAATAAAAAACACAATGTATGATTATATATTAGGGGTGGCCTTAGCTTATAGGGGTGAAAAAAAAATGTTAGAATATGTTTGTGCTCCCCAACCCCTAATTTTGTTTGAATGAATGAAAAAAAATTCCATAAAAATTTCAGCCCGATCGGGGTGATTAACAGGTTGCCGCCGGGCCTTTGAAGTTTTTTATAGGTGTCAAAATTCGTCAAAATTGTGATTTTTCGTGACAATTTTTTTTTTCCTGTGATTTTTTACATTATTTTTCTAGGTAAACAATACCTAACCTACTAATAAGACACTATGGAACCTTATCATTATGACCTGAAATTATCTTAGTTTGTACTTACTCTGATATTTAATGTGGAACATATATATTTTTTCTGAAAAAAATGTTTCAAAAAAAAATTTTTTTTCTCTCTTACACTACAAAGTATAACTCATATAATATGTTTTTTGTTATCAATTCATTGGTATATGATGTTTTTGTATACTGTCTTCTATAATTTAAGACCATATGGGGTGATTTTATACTAAAATTTAGCAGGACCTAATGTGTAACATACAAAACACTGCCATCCTATCTCGCAGTAGGTGAAAGCTAAGTAATGAGTATAATAGTCAATTCAGTTTCAAGAATTTTCATTAGTTTTTTGGTTTGAATTTATTTTCAAACAAGCCATTATTGCGACATTTGAAACTTTGTGTGTTACCCCCCCCCTCCCCACCCCCTTTGCCTGAACCCTCCTCTTCCCTTACCGAATTTATTAATCATTAACAAATGGTTAATACATTTTTTTAGTATAGCATTTGCTAATTTTTGAAATCTATAGCCTCGTAATTGACTAATGACTGAATAAAATGCAAGTCAGACATTGGGGCCTTACTCGCACTAGTCACCATACCATGCTCTTAAATGACTCTAATGAGAAAAATGTTAATTTTTCTCATCGAAGATTTTTTCTTTGTAGACAACTTGAAGTCATTCTAAATAAATAAATTTTTGAACAATAGATCGCCTTCGACATCCATATTGCATGCTAATAGCACCTGGCTTTCTAAATGACACTCCTCGAGGCGGGGTCTCTCCTAGAAAAATCACTGCCAGCTCCATTAGCTCCCTGTTATCTTCTCTTAATTGTTTTCTTTGAAACTTTTTACGAAGAAGTCACGCATATCTCTTATTAAACTTCTGAGATCAGAAGACTATATTTTAGAGTCTATCTGACCCCATGAATTTCTGACCTAGAAAACAGTGGAACATCTGGCCCAAAAGTCGGTCCCACTACTTCATTGAATACACCCTTTAATACCACTTCAAATACGTTGTGCCTACAAGGCAGGTATAGAAAATCCTTTTCTAAGAGGTGAATCAAGAAGTCACCATTCTTCAAGACATCTATAGACTGCGGCGGCTTATTCTGCTCTAGTAGCCTGTGGTATGCTCGGAGCTCCATGGTCCATCAACTTGTCTTTTCCACCATATGAAATAAGAACTGCCAACCTTTCTACTTATTGTCTTTTGTAATATTAGGAAGAAGCTTCCCATCCCAATGCACAACAGCACACTGATTTCTATCAAATACTAAAGGTTTTTAACAATTCATTGTATCTAAAAATCTAAAACTGGGATCGTTTATGGCTTTTTGAATTTCTGTTAATTACCAAGTTCTTTGCATTATGGCCTAACGCTTCTGCTGTGGCAACTAATATATGAACAGCATCTCTGTCTCTAACTTTGCACCTATCTAACGTTGCAGCTAGGCGATCATTAAAAAAAACAACAGTTCCTCTTAAACCTGACGATGAAGGAAAAATTGCATCAGAGACAAGCTCATCTGAAACTCCCTCACTGTCGTCTGTGCTACTACTGCTGCTGGTGCTTGGTAGCAATTCCGCAAACAAACTAGATCGATCAATATCCTCCATGCATCGAGTTTTTCAACGGACCTCTTCCTCCTTCCGTTCTGCAATTCTCTATTCTGCCCTGTGTAACTTAATATCAACTCCCAGCATAACACCAGGTCGCCCTTTCATTCTTTGCATCCGCAAAAACTCTATGTCCTCCTGAATTTTTATTTGATTTTCGGCGTCACTATGGGCAATATCAAATAAATCATCCCAGCCTGTCTGTAAACGCAAAACTACTACTGATAGCAAACTCAGTCGTTTTTAGAAGAATTTTTCTGAAGACAACTCCAATCGTTTTTTATAATTCAAGACTAGAACTTTTTTTTAAAGTAAGTCAAAGGGATTAAAATGATTCATTCATAGTACCCCCTGCTTAGATCACTTGCATCTTGCTTGGTATTTTCCTTCACTCATCTTTAATCCTTAGGTGGACACTAGGGTTATTTTACCTGAAAGTATTTTGGTAAACAAGTATTAAAAAGTATTCAAAGTTATAACCTATCTTGCTTTTCTTTATTCAATTCATTTTTTGTGAAAATTTTTTAAAAATTTCATATTTCATAATAGGTAGAGGGGGGGGGGGGGTCGGCAAAAGGGGGGGGTACACACAAAGTTTCAAATGTCACAATAATGGCTTGTTTGAAAATAAATTCAACCAAAAAACTAATTTGAAAATTCTTGAAACTGAATTGGACTATTTACTCATTACTTAGCTTTCACCTACTGCGAGATAGGATGGCAGTTGTTTTGTATGTTACACATTAGGTCTGCTAATTTAGTATAAATCACCCTATATTGGTCTTAAATTATAGAAGACAGTATACAAAAACATCATATACCAATGAATTGATAACAAAAAACATATATATGAGTTATACTTTGTAGTGTAGAAAAAAAATTTTTTTTTTGAACATTTTTTTCAGAAAAATATATATGTCCACCATTAAATATCAGAGTAAGTACAAACTAAGATAATTTCAGGTCATAATGATAAGTTCATAGTGTCTTGTTAGTGGGTTAGGTATTGTTTTTACCTAGAACATAATGTAAAAAATCACAGAAAAAAAGTTGTTACGAAAATCACAATTTTGACGAATTTTGACACCTATAAAACTTCCAAAGGCCCGCGGCACCTGTTAATCACCCCAATCGGGCTGAAATTTTTATGGATTTTTTTTTCATATATTCGAACAAAATTTAGGGGTTGGGAGCAAAGAAAAAAGAAAGTTCATTTTTAAGGGCCACCCCTAATATATATAAATATATATATATATATATAATATATATTATATATATAATATATATATATATATATATATATATATATATATAATATATATATGTATATATAATTACATACTTAATTATGAGAAATTAAATAAGACATTAGAAAACTTACAATAGAAACGTAACGTTTCGAACTGTTTAAGTTCTTCCACAGACGAAGAGAGACTGCAATATATATATATATATATATATATATATATATATATATATATATTATATATATATATTATTTATGGCTATGTAAATAAATAAATAATTTAATTATAGATGTAGATAGATTAAAGATACAAAATATGTAAGTGAGTAAATAAGAATCAATAAAAATATTGTCAAATAAGAAACAATTTTGCCATTATGAAAATATGTAAAAATAAAGATAAGAAATAATCATTAAAGTCCCAAATAATAAATAAAACTAATTTTGCCTTTCAAAATAATTTTATCTTTTTCAAGGCTTAACATAATAAATAATAACAAAAAACAGTTACATGGTTTTCGTTATTATATCGAAAGCTCAGCAAAATTAGTTTTATTTATTATTTTGAACCTATTCCTCCTCAAAACCTTTAATGATTTAAAATAATTTACCTATAAAGTTTTTTTTATAAGAAATTATACAAGTGTAATAATTGCATTACATTTATATTATAAGTGAGTTTATATTACATAGGAGTCGACAAAAGTTCTGTTTACAATTACTAAGGTACTTTGTTCACGTGATTAGATGATTGTTCCACTCCATCATTAAGTAAAACAGAGTCTAGGAAGACGTTTGCCATGGCTAAAAGTTGGTGGAACCAAACACATATTTTATCATCGATACAAAGCTGGGTTAAACTGAACTAACTACAGCTCATGTAATCTAGATCAGTGGTTCTTAATCTTTTTTCATTCATCCCCTCCATTTAGATTATTAAATTGTTCATCCCTCACCCTATTTTATTAGTCGTGGAGATGACTAGGTCGACATTTTTAAAGAGGACCATGCGACTATAAATAACATACTAAAGAAGTTCTCTTTATTTTTCGGACACAAGATGGGACGGAATAAAACTTCAACCAAAAGTTTGGTTGAAGTTTTATTCTGTCCCATCTTGTGTCCGACAAATAAAAAGCATAAATCAATGGAAACTAATACTAAAAATAATAAAGAAGTTCTTTTTATAGATTTAAATAAAACTGAACTATTTATATAACATAGAAACATCAAAAAAGAAGACTTAAGCTTGAGACTGAGCATAAGCTTAAAAAATGTTTATTTTTTCTCCAAAAATAAGTTAGATAGCTGCTATAATAATAAAATTATTGTAAATAACTATAATATTAATTTATATTAATTTGCATGTTTTTTTGTATTCTATAAATAAACGCATTTTAATATTATTATTATGTAAGATACTGTCATATTTGCAGCTCATCTAGTTAGGAGTGCTGCACTAATGAAAAATATGCACAATAAGGAACAAAGAAAAGAGCCTCTCTTCAAAAGTCACTTTTTCACAATCAAATTTTAATTAAATAATTATGATAAACAACCCATGGAATGGTCCTAAAGTAATAAGGCTTTATCAAACATTTTGCAAATTATTTCCATGCAAAAAGTTTTATCAAAATTAAAAAAAAATATTAATAATAACAAATCCATAACATTATTTTTTTTATTTTTCATTTTTTGAAGAAAATGAGCATAATTATCCTGTTGGTTTTACAAAACTATGCCTCTAAAGTTGGCAGTGCACATAATGGTGTGCACTTTTTTATTTATTTATTTGTACTATTTTATTAATCAGACAGTTTCATGGTTGGTTTCTTTAAAGGTCTTTTTTCTTTAAAGGCGCATTTCCTTTGAAAAATATAGAAAAAAGTTACGAGTAGTGCTTGATAATTGAGAAACTGCTCACATTTTAAAGCATAAACTGGATCCTTAGGCATTAAAATGGATTGTTAAGCACGGAAACATACATTACAAAGGAAATTCGCATAACATGCGGACTACCATACCAGAATTATTTTGTAGTTATAAATTTATATAATGTGAAAAATGATAAAAATTTTTTGTCTCTTCTAGAATTTGAACCAGGCTCATACCCAGGCTCAGAGTGCTTGTATTGTCTCCGGACCACTCTCATTCAAATCACAGGCCCCAAAAACATTGAAAAATACAGTGGTCTAGACCACCGTTCTTTAGACTTTTTGGTCACTTAGAGTGCTCGTATGGACTTCGGACCAGTTTTATTCGATTCAGCACCCAAAGAATACAAACAAAACGACACTCAACTCAAAATTTATTTTTATCAACCATAATTTTGGTTTTGTAGTAATTTACCATGGTTTTCTCAACTTTTGGTCACTTAAAATGGTTGTATCAACTTTGGGACCAGTTTCATTGAATTCAGGGTCCCAAAAACATGAAAATTACCTCTTTTGCGGTGAAAAATATGAATCCTGAATTTTACCAATTTATTGAAAATTTTGCTGACTTAGCAACCGAGTAATGACATAACAGAAACCTGGTTTTCAATAGTGCTCGTGTTCTCCCCAAGGTTGATTTTTGTACCAAGTTTGATTAAAAAATATGAATCTGTTCGAAAGATAACATGTTTACAAGAAAGAGTTTAGAAATACATACACACACACACATACATACATATATATATATATATTATATATAATATATATATATATATATATATACATATATGTGTGTGTATGTATTTCTTGACACATACATACATACATACATATAAAGTTTTCCGAAACTTATTTTCTTGTCATCAGGGACCTCTGAAATGGATTTGAGTCAAGGTCTGAGGTTGGACTCCTGCCATGACACCGATCCCATTAGCAAATTTTTTCCAATTGAAATGTGCTAAAATACAAACTTTCTTGCCAACCTTGGTGGGTATAAGATGATCTTGATGATCAGGTAGCAATGGTCCATGATCTTGGATTATCAAGCCACCACTGGCTTTGGCGCACAACAGTGTTAAGTGTATTTACATGTATAAGGGGTGAACCCAGTGAAGAAGTTAGTAAAAGATTATTGATCTTGTGGTTCTCATCCATACCTCAAAGGTACATTCATGGTGGAAAAGGTACACCATTAGTATAAGTAAAGGTAAGGGAGGAAGTTCATAATTACTAAAGCAATACCTTGGTAAGATGGTCAGCTAGAGTAGAAGATACAGCCCTCGGAATATTTCCATGTATTGAATCTGTTAGGGCAATAGCAAAAACTCTGTTCAGGAAATCTTCTTCAAAATTAGATGCCTAAAAACACATTCAAAACGCATTAAAAAAAAGGTGAAAGCGTTCATATTTCAAGAAGGAAGAAAATGTTGCACTAGAACCTGTATTGGATTGAGAATAATACAGCCATGGTATACTTATTTTATACTTTTATGACTTAAATAAAAACTATTTTGATAGAAAATATTAAATAAAAAAAAAAAATTGGTTAAAGAACTTTTAATATTATGGATTTGTTATTATTAATAATTTACAATTTTGATAAAAGAAAAAAAAGTTTTTGCATGGAAATTGTTTATTTTATTATGGACATTTGAAAATTATTTTTATATTATTTGTAAGATGTTTGATAAAGCCTACTTACTTTAATAATAATTTAATTCTTATTTTGTAATTATTATCGAATGGTATTTGTTAAATTTTAGTTTAAGCTAGATTTAAAAAAAAACTAAATTTTATAAATAAAAATAGTAAACTAAATTTTAATTTTTAGTTTACTAGCAAAAAAGTAAATTTATTTGTACACTTCTATTGATGGAGGATAACAAGGTATAGTTAAACGGTAGATGTCAATAAGAGAGCAATAAAAGTTGCTATACTTACAAGACTCATTGTGACTATCCCTCCAAAACTATGAGCAACAATTGCAATGTGATTCGCTTTAGATGGCAGTATATAATGTCTCCAGACTGTATTGGCATGTTCCTGAGGGCTGCTACTCTCCTTAAGAAATATATTTAACGAGAAATTAAATAAACCTTACATTGACTAAAGGATAAATATTCTAGGACTGAAGATTTAGGTGTCCGGAGGTTTAAAAAAAGCTCAACTTAAGATCTTTAAAGAAGTAATTTTTTTTTGGACTGGTATGATATATATTTTTTTAAGACTTCAGTCCTATATAATATAAATTAATTTAATAATTCTCACAACGTTTCATTGAGCAAAGCACAACATCTTCAGGTGAATCCAAAATAAAACTAAAATCGTAATGCAAACATTTTTTAAACGCAACTTATAAAATTGAAAATAATTTAAAATAAATGACAGAAACGTCAGTAAACAAAACAATATTAAGGAGGCAGGGACAAACTATTAACTGAACAGTGATTTGTATTTGTAGACGGAGGCACTGTATTTTTAGGGGGTCTTTTTAAATTTAAAATATTTGAGTAAATACTATTTATATTGTTTGTATCCTGCTTTTTATTCATGGTGTTAGGGTCAGTTTTGATGTAAAGACTTTCCAAAATGTGTCGTTTGTTAAAATATTTTTCAGAATGTAGGACTTTAATATTGTCATTATCAATTTAATGTTTTTTCTTGGTCTTTCTTTCTTCAGCTATGGCTTTATGTGTGTCTAAATTGTCTGCATTTTTATTATGGGCCCTTAGCCTGTTTAGAAATAACTGTGAGGTTTCACCGGTATATGTTTCATCACAATTTTTACAAGGAATTCGATAAACTATATTTGAACGGTCTAAAGTTGTAAAAGGATCTTTGATTTATGAATAAAAAATAAATCCCATGTTAATCTCAATTCAACTCCACAAAATCCTTTTTTTACCAATTTTAGTTTTATTTTGGATTCACCTAAAGATGTTGAGCTTCGCTCAATGAAATGTTGGAAGAATTATTAAATAAATTAATATTATATAGGACTGCAGTCTTCAAAAAATTTAAATTGAATAAGATCTTTAATGTATAAAGAGGTTTAATAGGACTGTTAATAATAATTATTCTACTACTGATGATACAGAGTTTTATTATGGAATGTTTAGTTTGTGAAGGTTTTAAATAAAATTTTGTATAAGGGCTGCAGTCTTTAATAAATTGTTCATAATTAAGATCTTTAATACAGTTTTGTGTTTACAAATCTCTTTAATTTTTTCTGGAGATATTTATGTTCTAAATCCACTTATTATTTTTTCTTATTAATGTCATTATGCCTCAAAACAGCCCAAAAGTTTTTAAAGACCCCATTTTTTTAAATAAAAATTATACCAAATATGTGGTTTAACCTTAAAATTTTTCATTTTCAGCTGCTGGATGCCTAGGAAAGTATTCAGATTCTTTCCCTGTCTAGGGATTTTTAAGAAATATTTCTGTATTTAGGCCAGACTTTTAATTCCTAGGCATGGAAAGTACTCAGATCTAGGCAGAGAAAGTTTTCAAGTCACAGATCGGCAAAACGCCTCTTTCCTACCTAAAATTAGTTCAGTAATGCTTCATTTTGCTGCCGTGAGCAGATAAAATTATACATTTATTAGTTTTTTATAATGTATTATTATAAAATAAATTAAAATCATTACTATTTTTCCCTTTGTGTTTACACATCAATGTATTTAACATAAATATTGACCATATAAATAATCAAAAAATGACTTACAGGAATAGGAATCTTCTTGGCGTTGACTACTTTATAATTATCATTCGTGTTAAAAACAATAACTCCATACCCTATTTCCCTGGCTTTCCTTATAAAAGGCAGCTGGGTTCCGCTATCCAAACAATCGTTTATGATTAAACTATAAAACAAATTTAAAAAACAGCATTAAATATACAATTTAAGAAAGTTAGATGTTAACCATCTAAAAAAACAGGTGCAAGGTACCTCAGAACTTTTCCTCAACGTATCGAATTCGCTTCACTTATCTTCACTACTTCGGACTCTGTATGTGTCTGTTATCATCGTACCTCCCAGTGCATTTAAGCTAGAGAGTTGAAACTTAGTACAACAATAAGTCTACAGCAGTAGTTGTGCTATCCGGGAAATAATATTTTCATGGCGTCATTAACCCTCAATAACGACTCAGCAAAAAGTTTGAAAAATTGAAAAAGGTGGAAAATGTTGCGATCAATTTGAGATTTAGCATGCCATATATCAATGTATAAGACTAACATATTTGCCAAGTTTCTTGGCTTGAATACGTTTTTTTTTAAATTGTAAAATTACCCAATTAAGTTGAAATTTGGTACAAGTGAGTACCTTTACGTTATAAATAAATATACAAAGTTTTGTTTTAATAGAAGTATATCCATGATTTTCATTGGATCATAACAGTTTAGCAGCATTGAGAGAAGTCTGTGCCTGGATAGGCACAGATTCAAGATACGTACAAAGAAGAACCAGATAAAACTGAGCATTACCATTTAACAGTGAAATCTGTGATACAAAACTGTCCTAAGATTACATCTGGAAGAAGGTTTAAGATTATGAATCCAGAAGGGCCAAGCTTATACGCACTAGTGAAACTTCATAATGAGAACAAACCTATACACCCTGTAGTTAGTTATGATGGTTTTCCATGTGTTAAATTATCGAGACTAGCAGCACAAAAATTTAAAGATTTAACTGGATTCAAGTCAATTTGTGGGATTAAAAATCTTGATGAGCTTATTAAATTTGTGAAAGACATCAAAATTCAAAACAAAAAATGTAAGTTAGTATCGTTTGACGTAGTGTCTCTATTTCCGAGAGTAAAAACATCAAATATTGAAAGATCCAGCAGAGGCTTCAGAATTGTAAAATATTATCAATACTTCTTTAGATAAAAATTATTTTCAATTTTACGGAAAATATTTTGAATCTGACCAAGGTCTTGCGATTGGTTCGCCATTGAGCCCTATAATGGCTGAAGTATTTATGGACTTCTTTGAAAAATAATTTATTCTTAATGATAGAAATCCTTATGCTAAGTACATTATATACTACAAGAGGTACGTAGATGATGGAATTGCATTATGGTGTGGTACTGAGAGGCAACTAGATTTGTACTTAAAGTATTTGAATGAATGTTTACCTAATATTAAGTTTACTATGGAAAAAGAAGAGGACAGGAAGCTTAATTTTCTAGACATTACAGTTAAAAGAGTGGATGACCATCATGAATTTTGCATTTACAGAAAGCATTACAGACACTGTTATAATACCTAAATCTTCAAACCACCCATGGTGCCATAAACTTGCAGCATTTAGATCAATGTGCTGGAGGGCTGCCACAGTACCTATGATGGAAGAGAGTTTTCAGAAAGAAGTTCTTATTACTAAACAAATAGCTAGAAACAACGGCGATACGTATCAAATAGTAGATGGAGTTTTGAGAAAAGTGCTGAAAAACTGGATGAAGAAAAACTAGGCATTACAAGGGCAAAACTAGTACTATAGTACTAGTACTATACTAGAGGTATAGAAAAGTTCTGTATGTTGGTAAGGATGAACAGAAAGTATTATCGGAGATAGAAAAGATGGAAATAAAACCTGCTTTATAAACTGAGAATGCTATTGCCAAAAACCTGATAAATGCCAAACTAAAAAAGAAAACCAAAGAGAAATATAGTAGTGTCTATCGTTTAAAATGCTCAGGGTGCAATGCTGAGTACACGGGCCGTTCAGGAAGAGCTGTTGAGAAGAGGTAGGCGGAACACCTAAGTGCAGTGGAGAAAGCAGAGAAAAAAAGAAAATGAGTTATTGGTGGGTTTAGATAATATAAACTCCCTCATTAAGTCAAATCCAGGAAAAGATAAGATGAAGCTACAGAAAAAGGAACAATTAGTGGTCCAAATACTTGAAAAAAGAAAAGATTATTAAGAGATCAGCTTTTGCTAAACATATAGAAACAAAACATAACGCTAAGGCAGAAGAAAAACTCGTGTTACATAAAGAAAATTTTGATAGAAGACTGAATGCCTTAGGATCTCTGGAAATCTATCTTTCTAGTAATAATCCTTCCACAAAATTTCTTAATGAACAGGTTGAGGTAATTAATCTCCTATCTATAAATTTTTTTTTATAAAACTAAAATATTCGTCCTAGTCTTCCTAGTTTTTTTAAATTTGTCCGACATTTTAAGCTTCTATAACCTTGGATGTTTTTAACCTATTTATTTACCTTTTTTTCTAGTCAGACCGAGTTAATTTTTGTTAATGTTTAATTATTTTATTCTTTGTTCTTATTTTATTCTTGCCTTATTTAATTTTTGTAAAATGTTTGCGTTTCTACTTTAGTTGATTGTGATATGTATTTTTAAGATTTATGTTTAAAAGCCTGAACATGGCCACAGAGATGGCTGAAATATATAGCTACCATTAATTGATACTCTGTTTTTATTTTATTTTAGAACTAGAAGCCATTTTATACTACTTATTAAAAATGTGTAAGTTCTATAAGAGAAGTAGAGAAACCAAAGAGTTTTTGTTGTCCTAATAGGTTAACACAAGGAATAAAACAAATGTATTTTCTGTCTGAGGATGAGTGAAGCGACTCTGAAGAGGTTTAGCAGTATAAATGCAGTATGACTTGCATATTCTGAGGACGAGCGAAGCGAGGTTGAAGTAGGGAGGATGAGCATAGCGAATCTGATGAGATAAGGAAAAGTTTTAAAGTACATCATACTAGATTTTTTTTAAGAACCCAGAATTCTATATAGGTGAAAGAGACCCTTCACAAAAATATTTTATTGGCAAAAAACGTTTTCAACCTAGCAAGAGGCCATCATCAGTGCCTTATAGTAAAGATGAAATTAATAAACCATGACACAGATAAAATTAAAAACTACAAATAACTACTTCTTCCTCTTAGATGGTAATTCTAGTCATATAGATAGAATTACTTCAATTACTATGTAAGATTTTTCAACTGCTTTACCTTCTAGCCCATTGTCCAGCTCTAACAACACCAGTACCATGTATTAATAATAATAGTTTGTCAGCTGATTGATAATCATCAGTAGCGAATATGAAAGTACCATCACTGGCTTCGGGTGGAACAGGCAGCCTTTGTAAACCTTCATCATCAAGCAGTTGGTAAACTACATTGGTTATAACCTGGAAAAAATGAACCAAACTAGATTAAAGGGTTAATAAGGGAAAAATCATAAAACACGGAAAAATTATGTAATCGGATTGACATTTGGCACACATGTAGCAATGAATAAGACTAACATATATGCCAAGTTTCATCTCATTATCAGCATTAGTTACCTTTTTCTCATGTATATTTACAAATAATACATAAATCAGAAAAATTATCCCATTGAGTTGAGTTGAAATTTGGTACAAGGGTAATCTTTACTTAATAAATGAGTACACTAAGTTTAATTTCAATACAACAAATATATCCATAATTTTTGTTGGATCATAAAAGTTAAGCAGCATCGAGCGTAGTCACTGTTTAGATAGGTGACCACTGGGAATGAAAGGAATGTATTTTCAATCTGAAGACAAGCGAAGCGACTCAGAAGAGGTTTTGCAGTATAAATGTAACGACTTGTATACTATGAGGACGAGCAAAGCGAATCGGAATCAGGGAGGATGAGCATAACAAATCCGATGTGATGAGGAAGAGTTCCGAGGTACCCCATACCCAATTTTTAGTGATTTTGGTACTATGAGAATATTTATGGTTGTATTCCTGAACTATATCAGGTCATTCCACGTCTAATTAAAACATGTAAAATTGGTTGATGATTTGTATTTGATAATGATTAGTTTTATGCCCCTTCTATGCTAGTTATGCATATGATATAACCGAGCCGGTTACATCCTATGCATAACTAGCATAAAATATCAGACGAGCCGTCTTTTACTTCACCTATAGCTCTCACAGTGGATTTTATAACTGAATTTTGATTTAATGGTGGATTTAAGAGGCTTTACCTCTAGGACTTGATATGCTGAGAGTCCTTACCAACAAAATTGGCAGGAACTTAGGGTCTTCACAATTTTCATTTTCCTCCCAGTTGCAGTGGAGATGGTGGCAACAATTCTTGCTTACCACCTGAGCAGACCCACCTTTTAGCGGGACTTGTCTTCTTAACTCCTCCCTTTTTACTAACCACAGACCTAGCAACATCCACCCAACCAGCAGATTCTCAATTGAATTTAAAGATAGCCAAACCAGTATTCATTTATAAAAATCTGTCTTGATCAACACACAGCTTTTGGAGGGTAGCGAATTTGCAAAAACCTCAATTTTAAACTTGACAATCAGAAACTTTTCTAAGTTAATTTTATACTGTTTTGATTACAAAATTATAATTAGGCAAAGTGGTGTAAAAATGAGGGGTCGGTGGTAAAGACTGTAATCCAACTCCCACCCTTCACATGTCTCGAACAAATCCTGTCACTTTTAGTCATTTGAATACCCACATTGCAGCACCGCAAACCCCTCCTTGCTGCTAATATTCACCAGCTAAAACAACTAGTTTAAGCAGCTTTTTTTTAATTTAGCACTCAGTACCTAAGTTTTTATTTTTCAACACTTACATCACTTTTTTTACATATTTAAAAAAATAATCCAGGTATAAAATACGCCAATCAGCACCACTAGTACTTGCAGGTCGTTTTGTTGATTTTTCATGGTGGTCAACAAATCTGCCTATAGGTACTAATGGCGATGCATGGCGGTGTATTAGTTAATACGTATTTTATACCTAGATTATTCAGATTTGCATCTTTTCTGCCTATGGTACCTACAGGCAGATTTGTTGGCCATTGCTTAGCAACAGCTAAAAATCAACAAAGCGGCCAGTAGGTACACGTGGTGCTGACTGACAGCGTAGTAGTTAATCTAAACTCCCCTAGATTAAAAGCTGGTCAATCGAATCCATAGGGAAAAGGGTGGGAGTCAGCAGACCCCTCATTTTCACATCATTTTGCTTTAAACTATATCTCTACAAACGTATAGGGTGCATCACATATCAAATCCTATGAGGGTACATTTAGTAGTCTCACATAGCATTCTTTTCAAATGAATAATTTCACACTACCAAATAAACTAGCAAAAGCACATAAAAAAGCATACTTCTCCAATAGCTTCATAATGTTTTTGATTATAAACAGCATCTGATGAAACATTAAAATCAAAACCTTCACTGCCGGCTTCTCCTGTATTAGTATCTATCTTCCTCAATCTCCCTTCTTTATTAATTTTATAGCCAAAATCTTCAAGAGCCCGAGCAAATTCTAACTTTTTCATATCGGTCATTCCTTTAACAAAATTCAAACGAATTTAAATAAAACGCAGTTAACTGTTAAATCGATAAATGAACTTTCTTCTTTTTCACGGTCAGCGATTAATTTAAGTTTTAAACTTCCCTTCAATTTTAACTTAAACAAGATTATGATGATCTTAATGTAATTATTGCACAAAATTAAAAATATTTTATAAAAATGTAGAAAAAAAACAAATTTTAGATTAAAAATCGTTATCGGGGAAAACCCGGCATACAAATATTAAACATAGAGATACAAAACTAGAGTAGCCATAGAGATATTATTACTAGAGGGGCCATATTAGTTGAATTTTGAAACATCGAAAAAATAACCTGACCACCTTCGCTAAAAATGTAATCAAATAATCACTATATAATTACACTAACTTATATAGAAGAGCGTTACAAATATTAATCAAAACACTAAAAATGTGCGGAAAGCCGTAAACAATTGATTTATTATAACTTTAACTCAGTCTTTAGGAGGTTTCAATGAGATTACACAGAGCCCCAAATCGATGTTTCAGCCCTTTTAATGAATTGAGATAGGCTATGCCCCCTCTAGTATATATCTCTATGAGAGTAGCCCTATTAGTTAAATTTTGAAACATCAAAAAGTAACCTGACCACCTTAAATTTCTTAAAATAATCAAATAAATAGTGCAGATTATAGTAAATTATATACTAGAAGATTTATAATACGTAATAAACTCAAAAAATGCCCAGAAAGTCGACAACGATTGATTTATTATAACCTTAACTTTCTTTCGAGAAAGTTCCAATGAGGACAGTTACACAGAGCCCAAAAAGGTGTTTTAGCCTCTCAATGTGTTAAAATATGCTCCCTCTAGTAATTTATCTCTATGAGCAATAACAACAAATGCACGAATGTCTAGCCACCAACCCAGAGGATATTGCTTCAATATTCAATGACGAAAAATATTAAAACCAATTTAACAAATTGTATTTTGTTTCAATAATGTTTATTAATTTTTCTATGAATCGTTTAATTAAAATTCTATTCAAAAAATGTTTAATAAATAAACGTACAATACAGAACAGACAGTACAGCTATGCAGTCATAGAGATGTATACTAGAGGAGGCATAGCCTCCTCCAATTACATTGAGAAGCCTAAATAATTTTTTGGGGGCTCTCAGGGGCTCTGTGTAACCTCATTGAAACCTCCTTCAATAGTGAGTTAAGATTATACTTAATACATTTATTTCGGTTTCCCGCACATTGTTTGTGTCTTGATTTGTATTTTTAGCGTTTTACTATATAAGTTATTGTAATTTTGTATAGCTTATTTGATTATATTTGTAGCGAAGGTAGTCAGGTTACTTTTTCCATGTTTCAAAATTTAATCTGTTAGGCCTCTCTAGTAATAGTATCTCTATGTATGCAGTAGTGTCTAAAGCTACATTCACGTGCAGTTAAATTTGTACAATTTCAGATTTTGCCATCAAACTGCTAGAGCTTTAAAGAAAAATTTGACATATTTATTTACGGAGGAAAATTTCTCGTGCAGTTAAATTTGTACTATTTTTCTCCGTAAATAAATATGTCAAATTTTTCTTTAAAGCTCTAGCAGTTTGATGGCAAAATCTGAAATTTGAAAAGAAGATGGTCCATGGGCGTCCCCAGGATTTTTTCCTCGGGAGTTGCAAAGTTGCCAATTTCATTAATAAATAATGTGCTGCAGGTTTAGTTTTCAGCACCCTTTGAAAAAGTTCAGAGATAGGAGTCCAGCAAACCACAAGAGTGGAGATTTGCTAAAAATGTTGATGTATTGACAAAAATTACGTAATATTTTATTTATTGTGCTTAAATTAATACATTTCGACCTTTAGCCAGCGAAGCGAATTCCTTCAAACATATTAAATAAAGGTTTTTATCTTCCTAGACTCTATTACTGTACATAATTCTTAATTTCAACAATCTAGCAAGCGAAGCATGCTCCTTTTAACGTATCTTATAATATGCTTTAGCAATCTTGTGAGCGATGTGAACAAATATGTATTTGCTGAGCAAATACATATTTTCAAATGAAGATATAAATGTTCCATAAAGAGGAATTTGTTGTTTGTAACAAGGAGTGTTACAGTTTAGGATAGTTTCAATGACAAATTTAAAAATAAATTTGATAATAAGAAGTTTCAAGCCTAATATATTAAATATCACGATCGACCATATTTAGAATAAATTATGCACTGGGAATGCCTAATTATACGCTACAGTCAATATAACATACGAAAAGTAAAAAAAATAAAATTCTGGCGTATTCAGTTTTAGAAGAATATTAATTTAAAAATAAAACTGCACACAATTATAGTTCAAAGGTACAAAGAAAATGAATTGTGTTCACTCTAAAATCCGAAAGTTTGTCATTGTCATCAGCTTTAGGGACATTAATGCCTTTTTGTTTTTTCGAATTTTCATTAGAAAATGACGCTTATGGGTTGCGTACATGAGCATATATTATATATATATATATATATAATATATATATATATATATATAATATATATATTATATATATATATATATATATTATATATATATATATACATGAGTGTGTGTGTATAAAAACATCCTCATAACCCATACGTGGTTGATGAACTTCTGTCTCTGTCAAAGGGTGCTGAAAACTTAACCCGCAACACATGATTTATTACCAAAATTAGCAGATTTGCTCCCCCCCCCTCCCTCAGGGAAAAACCCTGCGAACGCTCATGAATAAATATTCAAAATATTCATACCTTGAATGGAAAGATTAATCTGTCGGGGAAACTTGGTTAATAGCTTTGAATTATATAGATGTTTAGCACCATCTATGCACCCTGTTCTGCCCCATTTACTGTAACCAGCATATCTTTTAGATAATAACCACTGATTAATACGATAAGAAATTAACAGTCTCACAGGGATCATTAGTACTTACTTTAATAACCTCTATAGTACGACACACGGCTAAAATCAGTTGACAGCGTGAGAAAATAATGCGAAGGAGCCAATGAGGTTATTCCTGAACGTCAAACCACGTCCTCAATTTCAAATCAAGCCAACCTTATTGGTTCCTCAACACTATTTTATAACGCTGTCACCTTATTTTAGCCGTGCGTCGTACTATAAGATCGTATAAAATAAATTAAATACAAAAGGTATTATACAGGAATAGGGCAAAGAGATTTGGTAAATATCGCTTTTGAGGGCTCACATTTTTGAAATAATACTATATGCTCACAAATTAGTATTTAAGAGATAAATTTAATTAATTATTGTTTTCTCAACTATTGTAATTTAGTATGTAAATTTAAAATGGAAATATACTATATTATTATTATTATTATATTAGGGCGTATATCTCTCTTATTCATTGAGAGGTTTTAAACATCTTTTTGGGGCTCCCAGGGTCTCTGTAGTGAAAAGTGAAAAAAATCTTTCTACCCCTCTTCGAGTATGGGTTAAGGTTCTAATCAATTAGTCTTTGTGAGTTTTTCTATATTGTTTACATTTTTACTTTTTCTCATTAAACCGTAGGTATATAGGAAAAGTATTGTGTTTGCGAAAAAATCCGATACCGGGATGTCACCGGAATTATCTGTTTGAGGTGTTTTTAAGGCCTCCTAAGTAGTTTTTATAAAGTTATCTGTCTGTATGTCTTTGTGTATGTAAGTACGTCAAGTTTCGTTCAAACACAAGTCTATCCATGAATTTTGGTAGGTCATAATAGTTAAGCAGCATCGAGCTTGGTCGATGCTGGATGGTGACCGCTGTAAATGTATTTACTATCTGAGGACGAGCAAAGCAAATCCGAAGGCGTCTTGTATAATAAATTTAACGACTTGTATATTCCGAGGACGTGCGAAGCGAGTCCGAAGTAGAGAGGATGAGCGTAGCGAATCCGATGTGCTGAGGAAAAGTTCCGAGGTACCCCGTACCTGATTTTTTGCATTATGATTATTCAGTTACTATAGTTGTGGATAATCGAAGGTGTTTATGTTTAGATTATTTTTTCGATGTTTCAAAAGTTGACCGACTTTATGGAATTGGAAATGCGACTCCCAAAATCACAGAGATATTTTTCACTAGAGGTATCCTATTTAAAAACATCGAAAAAGTAACCTGAACAGCTTTGATTAATATTAAAATCGAATAAACTATTCAAAACTCAAAAAATTTGCGTCAAGAAGGCAACGATAATAACCTAACTAAGCGCAGTCTAAGAGTAGGTTACACTGAGGTAACACAGAGCCCAGGAGAGCCCAAAAAAATGTTAAAAACCTCTGAATGTATTGAGATATGTTGCACTCTCTCTAGTAATATATCTCGATGCTAAAACCTGGGACAGAATCACAATTAAAACTGTAATATTGAATCAAAACGTATTGGAAAGTGATAACACGTATTAATATTATCTTCGTTTTAAATCAAATAACCTATGTTATGCATTAAACGAACCAAGTTGATCGAACTGCGTTTTAAATTAGAACTGAAATGTCCGGGCACTTAAACGAAATTGATGTTAATGTCGCGAAGTCGAATGTGATTTTTGTATTCGTTAAAGCGGAATAGAAACGACTAGTGAATTCATTCCTCCTCTCTTATACTTCAGTGAGCTCTATCCAAATATATTTTTAAGATGGCGACCTTCAAGGACACAGATGCTATTTTAATCATTATAAGAGCTGTTTTTGTATTTTTTTTCGTCTCGTTCCGCCTCGTCTTGACGATTTCGGCTAAAAGCCTATAAAAAAGTTTCTGTAATTTCTCTATTAGAAAAGGTAGCAAAAATGTTTGTCATATATACTAAACTTGATGTAATATGTACATGTAATAAGGCGCGGTCGAATATTCACGGCCTTCTAGATCCCTTTGAAATTGGATCACCAACAAACTTTTTTTTATCATTGATTCTTATGGGAAATTTTCGAGGCGCGTTAGTTTCTTTCAAAATTTTCAGTAATTAGCCGGATTTGTGATAAATGAAGCCTATTTCCGTAATCTGCACGCTTTTTTGGTTAATGTCAAAGAGTACTTACATTCTCTCAACGATTTATTTTTAATCTAACTTGGTACATACATACGAATTACCTCTTTGTTGTGGTATTGTTGACTGCAAATAATAACATTGTGCTAATTTTCATTAATACATTTAAAATTTGAACACAAATCAGGTAGATAACATTGACGTCTAACAGTAGTCATGTCTTCCGCCTATGAAGAGTCTTAAAGGTTACCCTTCTATAATTCTTTCATTGCATGCTGCCCTTCATTTTGGCAGCATTCAATCTAAAAATTATTTTTAGAAACTGATCCAGATTGTTGATGCGCCTGAGTTGAACAATTAAAAAATGCTGTTCGGAACAATAAAGGAGCACCGACGGTCTCCTTCCGACGGTAAAAAAAATTGAAAATAAAAACGCAATTTAATCATGTGTGTTAGATAGGCTACTTGTTTTTGTTGTCTCTTCGAGGTAAAATAGACTCGGAATAAGAAATCGGGTCCTCCCTTCTCTTACTCTGAGAACATAAGTAATATAGTCCTGGAGCAGGACCTGAAATGTGACTCATTTGGCACTTTGGCACTGCTTCAATCCAAATTTAAAAAGAAAATATACCTTCAATGATGAAGAAAAAGCATATTCTGCCTAACCAGAGCCCTTCATAAAATTGTGCTCGCTCAAAATTTTAGTATATCGCACAAAATTTAGATTTCTTGAAAAAAGGAGTTCCCAAAAGTAATTGCACACAGTTGGCCGTGTGCAAAACTGAGAACATTTTTCAAAGCTGTCAAAATTTACAAACTCTTTCGTTTTTTGGGGAACTGACGAAGCTCAGGATCCATGGGCGAAAGCTTTTCAATAAATTTTTTAAGGACTAAAAACTGGTATTTATTTATTTTGTAGGTAATCCGAAGGGGAGTTACCAAGGATTTGATGTAGATAATTACTCCCTTATAACAAAGTAAGAAAAAGAAAGGGCAAAAATGTATATTAAAAACAAAGAAAAGGGGAACTTTATATAGGAAAGGATCCTCTAACAGCGGTCCTTTTTCTATATAAGTACTCATGGGGTGACAGTATAGACAAAGTATATATATAATAATAATGCCCGTTTTAGTGCCTTTCGGCCCTTCAGGGTATTCACCATGCGGGAACCACCTCGGGTGGGTGACATCTACTATGCTCAAAGTGAAGCTAAAGTTGGCGAAAGTTATTTTTTGAACATATTCTATTCATAATAAACTGAGAGCATAGCCCTCAAGGCTGTGAACCCCGGACCTTTGGTGCCGAAGTCCAGAACTAAACGACCACGGCTACGGAGGCAGATAGACAAAGTATTGAATATAATCAATTTAATATTAATAAACTGGAGATATTCAACCTTTAAGGGGCAGGATGTGAAAATACATGGACACATGAGGGACCCCTTTTCTGTAAAAGTACCACAAAAGGAATATTGGAAAAAAAAGTATTTTTTTCTGGCAACATTTTTTTTGCGGGAAAAATGTTACCAAAAAAGAGAGAAATGCATTTACGCACGAAGACAGCGTTCTGTCAACAGTGTGGACTCAGGGTCTGCCTCATACCAACTATAACTCACTCCGCGAAAACACTTGAACCTAGCCTGGAACCGTTATTCACATTACTTCAGGCTAGGTCTTATCTTGAGCCTTCCGACCCCTCTCATCATACCCCCCAGGAAAAACGTATAGAAATAAAATAAATTTGGTAAAGAAAGAATAAATAAATATGTGATAAAATCATAAATAAATAGGTAAATATTTATTAAAGATTGAAATAATAATATGGAATATACTTAAATTGATAATAAGTAATAAACAATTATAAATAAATATTAAGTAATATATTAAGAGTTTAAGTAAAAATATACAACAATAAAATCTAAAACTAAGAGCAATCTACATAGAAAACAGAGAAGCATATTTGATAAAAGTACAATACATAAAAGAGTTACAGAAACATGAAAGTAAAGACATTGAAATGTTTTACTTACTTTGAAAACACTTATATAATTATAATATAAGTAAACAATTCGATTTTACTCGAGATAAAACGTAAACAATGATGTACAGAAGTAACTATCTGAAAAAGGTTACTCCTTTCATTGTAGGGTGGGGAGAAACCATTTGAAGTAGGTTACTCAGAGACCTTCTATAAATGGTTAGTCTCCTCATAGCGTTGTGGGGGAAGTAACCATTTAAAGAAGGCCTAAGTAACCATTTGAAGTAGGTTACTCAGAGACCTTCTTTAAATGGTTAGTCTCCTCATAGCGTTGTGGGGGAAGTAACCATTTAAAGAAGGCCTAAGTAACCATTTGAAGAAGGTTACTCAGAGGCCTTCTTTAAATGGTTACTTCCTTAGTTAAGATGTTATATCTTTGCCTTTCCCCCTATTCTAACCCCAACAAAAGCCCAAATGCTTTTCTACATCCCCTGGTAAGAGAGTATAATAAGGTAAAATATATAAAGATTAGTAATGAAATAAAAAAAACTAAGGGGAGTAACTAGTCTGATCTGTTAAAGGGGAGTAACAATCTAAAGAAAGTCACATAGATTAAAAAAAAGCAGTATAGTACTCCCTAAAAGAGAGTAACTATCTAAAAGTGCCCATTTGTATTATTATTAATTGTGAAAAAATTACTTAACAAGTCATTACGTTGGTATTTTAAATTTGAAGCGATTGAGCAACCATGTTTAATAGCTTAGACTTAATAGGCTTCAAAAATTTGTTTTCCTAGGAGGAAAACACAAGTTTCTTAATACGTCATCCCCTTAATACAAGAGCGCCTGGTTGTCTTGGGACAACCAAGATACTTGGTTGTCTTGGGACAATCAAGATACTTGGTTGTCCCATGCCTATCTATTTTCCTTGAAAACTCCCCTGTGTTTTAGATATACCCTAGTATCATATTTTTCTTTGACTACTAGAGGTTGGCTCACTTGTACAGCATGCAATTAATTTTGCAGTAGTCAAGGAACTGAGCACAGTTAAAAGAGATATACTTCACCGGCACATTTTGTAGACTGTCCAATATATGGTTAGACGTCAATAGGCTTAGAAGAATAGAAGATAGACGTCAACTGTATGGTTAATTCAACCAAATTTATTTGATGAAACAAAATTAATGTATTCAAGGTAGAAAGATTAAAAGAACGTAATACAATAAAGAAAAAAATTGAAAAGTTCGTTAAAAACTAGCATGATTTTTTTTTAAACTCGCTACAATCTATCTGAATTTAATCGTTCGTTGCTCCGATATTACACAGTATACATAAACACATTTAATAGCTTGGATATCACATTAAATGTCAAATCATTTCTATTAGGAATGCGAAATAGCCAAATTTAATGGTTATTCAAAATTAGAGTGAAACGTTACAACACATGAGGAATAAACAATTCTGGCGCTGAGGTCCGCATACCGGGCGAATTTTATTCGAAATGCGTGCTTCAGGGTTTTAAAATTCATTTCTTCCTTAAGTTATTGGTTACAACTCTACAACTTTAGCGGTCGCATTTAGCTTGTATTTTATTTTTTTCGCATTTAGCTCGGACTTAGCTCGCATTTTGAGCTAAATACGAAGCTAAATGCGATGTCACTAGAATTATCCGTTTCAGGTTTGGTTAAGGCCTCCTAAGTGGTTTTATGGTAGAGAGTTGAAACTTTGTACAAATATCAGTCTACCACTTTAGTTATGCTTTTCGGAAAAAATTTTTTATGGCGTCATTAATCGTTTGATTTAGAAATATTGATTCGAGATTACAATATTTGTCAAGAAATATAAATAAATAAAAATAAATAAATAATATATATATATATATATATATATATATATATATATATATATATATATATATATATATATATATATATATATATATATATATATGGTTAGGGATTAGTAGGGTCTTTTGAAATATGGTTTAACCGGTTATGGCCACACTCCCAGGTCCGACTCCTGCGATAAGACTTGAGACCTATCTCATTTGCGAATTTTTTTAAAGGAAATTCGATAAAACTGTAATAAAAAACAATAATATTTAATTGTTGTATTGGTGCCATTGGCTTGATAACATATGCTTATCGACACTATCGTATGACTTATTCAGTACTTGTTTTAAGTTCATAGCCGCAGGATTGTTATCAGCTCGTAAGGTCATTTCAGTATTAAGTTGTTAGTCATATTTGCTCTGTTATACAATGCTTCTTTTCAGTAAAATTATATTTTTATTTGCTCTAATCATGCTGATCAACACTGGAGTCGAAAGTAAGTATCCATTGCAAATTGAACTTGTAACATTCTATTTAATGAGATAACATTAGTGATATTAAATAGATTACATAAGCGACCTATTTATTCCCAATTACGTTATTAAGACACATTTTTTTCATTAGTGCAAAAATGGGTACGGTATCTCAGAACTTTTCCTTAACGCATCGGATTCGCTACGCTTATCTTCCATGCTTCGAACTCGCATCGCTCGTATCAGAATATACAAGTCGTTAAATTTATACTGCAACACGTCTTCGGACTCGCTCTGCTCGTCCTTACATAGTAAATATATCCTTTTCATTCCAGCTGTCACCCCTCCAGGCACTGATTAAGCTGTCACCCCTCTAGGCACTAATTAAGCTGTCACCCCTCCAGGCACTGATTAAGCTGTCACCCCTCCAGGCACTGATTAAGCTGTCACCCCTCCAGGCACTGATTAAGCTGTCACCCCTCCAGCACTAAGCTGTCACCCCTTAAGCTCCCTCCAGCACTGATTAAGCTGCTCCAACCTGTCAGCTGTCCCTCCAGGCACTGATTAAGCTGTCATCCCTCCAGGCACTGATTAAGCTGTCACCCCTCCAGGCACTGATTACTGATTTTACGCTTAGAGCCGTTTTATAATAACGTTTACTCTGACTCAAATCTTACTCAACTAATCCTCCCCAAGAGTGTATACACACCCAATCCTCTAGGAAGCCCACCCTCCGTACATGGCAGCTCGTATAACTAGTCTACAGTGTGCCCAGTTCTTGCCAAACCAGACTCTATCCAAACTCACAGCTTAGGCTAGTCCCGCGATACACAGTCAAGCTCACAGTGTGCCTAGATCATCTAGACTAGCAAGACTCTGGCTAGGCTAACGCCGACTACCAGTTTAACAGTGTGCTTAGTTCATGTAGTCTTACTAGCTCCTCTGATCACATGCCCTCGTTTATCTAGTCTCACTAATCTCATCAGCTCCTCTAGCATCACCAGAATCTAGCTAGGCTCAACGCTCTAGCTAATCCAGCGCCACCCAACAGAGAACTCTAGCAAACGCCGACGACTCTGCGTACACAAAACTCATTCTATAACCCTGACCTGAAAATCAAAGATCGAATCCTAACATCTCCTGAGCTGGAGAAAACGGAAACGTGGATCCTGACTTGTCTCAGACCTCGTATTTGCGTATTAGCAGAAATACGCAAATCCACATTAAGGAAGCCACGTTTCCTTATTGTGGTTTCCTTGGCTGCTAAGGCCAAAGGTTCTTTGGCCTATGGTTTGGCCGGCCAAACCCTAGCTGGGTTGGTCGGCCTTAAATTCAAGACCTTCCGAGTGTAAGGTACAAGGGATAACCTCATATTAAGGTCCTCCCGGCTAGATTTGAACATCCAGGATTTTTTTAACCTTTAAAAACTAGACTAAACATGGCTAGATTTGAACATCCAGGATTTTTTTAACCTTTAAAAACTAGTCGACTAGACATGTCGACTAATCTCTTTCTGATATTTTAACATCTGAAAGAGATCAGAAAGATAAACTAATCTTTTAGATTTAGAAGCTGATTCAATGGTCCGTATTTGAGTAATTTCCTGTTTGCATAGTTTTTTTTCAATTAATAATATTATACCTCGCATCAGAATTACCTTCAAACATAGTAAATACATATTTTTCTAAACTAATTACTTGATTTATATATAACATTTAACATATGTTAACTTCCTGATGTTAAAAGCAGGTACTCATTGGCTAACATGTGATTCTGGTTGAGCCCTTTTACAACTCAGCAATTAAAATCACTCATTTAGCTTCTGAAATAATTATAACAACGGATGCTCCATTTGAATTAGATGTGCCATAGAATTATGATGAGTATTATTGTTTCGATGTAAGCTTTGCGTTAGCCAAATTGTAAGTTCTCAGGTTAGTCCAGTCCATAGATACAGGGGGGGTAGAAAATGCTCCAAATGCTTCGAGAAATGATTGTTTGTCAGTGTCAGCTTTGGATATGAAGCTTGAACCTTATAAAGGAAAACTTGGCTGGGGCACTGCCGTGCTCCCAGTTACAAAATTTCATTTCAATACCAATAGTATGTGAACGGCTTAAGATCGATCACTTATGTCAAGCCACATCAAGCGAGCAAAGCGTGTTGAGTGTATAGCGTGTTGTGATACACTACAATATAAGTTGGGTGATTTTCATAATCAGAGGACGAGCGAAGCAAATCCAAATTAGTGAGGATAAGCAAAGCGAATCCAAACCCCCCCCCCCCATCAGATTTTTTTAAACTACAAAAAAACCACGTGCCTCATAAATCAAAGTTTTTGGGGACAGTCAATAATTTACCTGTCAAACTGCTTTCTATGATAATATATTAATATAATTAGTTTTCAGGTAAAGGGATCGGAAGAAAATTACTGCAATTGACACATCCTACTACAAGCCCAGAGGCCAATGAGATTAATTACAACAGATACGATTCTTATAATAGAAGGGACCAGCAATAGATACCTCTACATCTTACTTAAACAACAATTGAATTTAAATATCCATATCAGAAATGTTCCCCTTCCATACTGTTGATATTTTAACGGCATGGAGCTACATCTTCTATAAAACTTACCTTTAATTAGTTTAGCGACTCACGTCATTTAGCTTTATGTTTATCTATTTGTTTATCATATTCAACTTTCCTTTATATCGCATTGCTTATGACTTCATTGATCATATTTAAAAAAATAAACGTATTAAGTTTCCCATTATTATTATTTTTTTATTTTATTGATCTAATGTCCTCTATGCAAAAATGTCCTCTATTAAGAGAGTACTACCTTAACTTAGAGGTAGTATATGGGCAGAATAACACAGTGATAAGGGGTCTGGAAGGGAGACAGCTTCCACTAGGTACCATAACTGAAGTACAGGAGTCGCCTCCGTTGACGCAAATGTTCAGTGTCACAAACGGCCATTGGAGCAAATCCCCTACTCCTCCTAATTTGCTCCAACGAACATTCTTGACATCAATTTTTTAAAGTGTTTTCCAGCTGTAATTTTCGAAAAAAAAGACAAGTGCTCCATGGAAAATGGTCATAAATTTAAGATTTTGCCAAAAAAAATGTATTTATATTAAAAAATTTATTTTTGCTTCATCGAACATTTTTGAGAAACACGCCACCTACTTCTAAAAACTGTAAACAAGCCATACTTTGATTATTAAAACACGTCCTTTGACAGTGAAATTAAATGATTTTATTTTTTACTCATTATTACAAAGTTGTGGAATGGAAACTGAGAAGCCAAATGAGGTGTCAAGAGAGAAGATCCTAAAATCTCACTATAAGATATTTGCTCATTCGAACATTTTTGACATGCTTTATTTTTGATAATTTTAAAAAGAAAAACTACTA
The DNA here is from genome assembly GCA_018340805.1 of Microvelia longipes. Classification (NCBI taxonomy): domain Eukaryota; kingdom Metazoa; phylum Arthropoda; class Insecta; order Hemiptera; family Veliidae; genus Microvelia; species Microvelia longipes. The sequence continues at coordinate 31,789,695 of JACMZG010000002.1, read as the reverse complement.
GAAAACCTTATTATTATCAAGTTTTTACCTAACTTGGCGCGAAATAACGAAAAAAATAAAGTTGCTCAAACAAACATTTGTGTCATCGATCAAGTTTGACGGCCTTGAAATATTTTTGCTCCAATGGCCATTTGTGACAATAAACATTTGCGACAACGTATCCCCACGCCCCTCCCTAATATAGTACCCCTACAGAGAGACTAAAATTCCCCCACTCCTCTACAGCCCCTATTGTAGCACGCACTCTACAAACGGCAGGCATTTTTCAGTGACAACACATTAAACCACTTTATTCAACACAGACAAAGAACAAATACAATAAATAATAATTACGACTTATTCTAAATTTAATTTACTTAATTTAAGACAAAATAGTGGAAAAATAATGTAATATTTACGTTGGAGTTTAATTATTATAAAAAATGACGTCACCAATGTACAGTTATGGCACCTAGCAACCCAAGGAATGATAAAAGCTGTTGTATCCTCCCTCTAAGTATTAGACTCTTCGGTCTTATGTTATATTTGTGTCTACACGCTTAGTAGTGGGAGAAACACAAATTATATTAAAACAACATTTTTAACAATAGCAGCAATAAATCGAGAGGGAAATTCATTAATTGATACCGAATTCTGGTGTGGTTATCAGCAAGCTGGGAGAATTTTCTTTGAAATGCTTTATTTCTATTTAAAAACCTATTTCTTGGTCGATTTTTCGGTTCATAAGTAATTGTCTGTGGAATCACACTTACGCTTGTTACAATGTTTCATTTTTTTTCCATGCTTTTTGCCTCATTGCTGTGCTTGTATGTCGTGTTCAAAGCAATTCGCATCATTCAAAAATCAGATATTTTTGTACTATATAAGTTTAGAAGAATCATTCAAATGTTTTAGTACTTATTCTTTGGAAAATCCAGACAAATTAACTTACCAGTCGAACTCAGATAGGTAATCAAACAATTACTTATAATCAAAAATTTCCCGAGTAGCGGACTATCGAGCCAAATTATTTTATCGTTATAAATTTATTATATAGTTAAACAAAATGATAAAAATCATCAAAGGAATCAGGATTTGTACTTAAAACAAATGTACCAAAGAGTGTATTTTATCTAGTGTTTGACATGTTGAATCAAATAGACCACTTTTAGCTAAATTGTATCATCCTGAATGGCCGAATATATATATATATATATATATATATATATATATATATATATATATATATATACAGGGTGTTTCATATAAAGTGTCCACCAGAAAAGGAGGTGATAGTACTCCTCAAAAGGAACAAAAAATGTCCTATAATATAAACCCCGATCTCCAACCGTTTTCCCACAAGGTCAAATTTAATATTTCAAAAAAATATTTGACCTCACATCATAAAATTGTTAATAGGGATTTAACCATTCAAGCTAGAAAGGCGAAATTGGTATCATTAGAAAGCTGAGTAAATTTCCTAAAGGACAAACTACTAACCATGTCAAATATTTTGGAACTACTGCCCAAAATTTTGCATGAAACATGATTTTTTTTTAAAAATGAATTTTATGGAATTTTTGTAGTAGGGCATTAGAGGAAGTAAGAGATGAGCAAAAGTTCAGCCAAGAACGGAAAAAACTTCTCTTATGACTGACCTTTAAGAAAATGTAAATATTTTCATACATTCAATAATCAAAAATGTAAGCTATTGTTGCTAGAAGTTGCAAAAACTGATCATTTTTGTCGTATAAAAGTGAAAATAATGTGTTATTTTAATAAATATTTTATTTTCGAAAATAATTTAATAATACGATTTTTAGACTCTAGAAGGTAAAATAAACCTATTTTATTCTTACACATTTTTCTCTAAAACCACTCTTTTCCCTTGCTTTAGAGATTTTTAATTATTTTATGTACCATGTAATTAACATTGTAGACATATGCAAAAATGCCAAAAAAAATATCAGTTTTTGCAACTTCTAGGAAGAATGGCTTAAAATTTTGACTATTGAATGTATAAAATTATTTATTTTTTCTTAAAGGGCAATCATAAGAGAAGTTTTTTCCGTTCTTGGCTGAATTTTTGCTCATCTCTTACTTTCTCTAATGCCCTACTACAAAATTCCATAAAATTAATTTTTTTTAAAAAATCATGTTTCATGCAAAATTTTGGGCAGTAGTTCCAAAATATTTGACATGGTTAGTAGTTTGTCCTTTAGGAAATTTACTCAGCTTTCTAATGATACCAATTTCGCCTTTCTAGCTTGAATGGTTAAATCCCTATTAACAATTTTATGATGTGAGGTCAAATATTTTTTTTGAAATATTAAATTTGACCTTGTGGGAAAACGGTTGAGATCGGGGTTTATATTATAGGACATTTTTTGTTCCTTTTGAGGAGTACTATCACCTCCTTTTCTGGTGGACACTTTATATGAAACACCCTGTATATATATATATATATATATTATATATATATATATATATATATATATATATATATATATATATATTATAATAAAGTGTTTTCCTTTGGAAAATACAGAAAATGAGTTACGAGCAGTGCTCGACAATTGAGTAACTGCTTAGGTTCAAAAGCATGAACCGTAACCACGCAATGGGCATGGTTCTTACATAAGCAAGAAATGGGTTGTTTAGCTCGGAAAACGCATTCTAAATGAAATTCGCCCGACATGCGGACCACTGTGCCGGAATTATTTTCTAGTTGTAAACTTATATTAGGTAAAAAAAACGATAAAAAATTATTGTCCCTACTAGGATTTGAACCCAGGTACTCTGGGTTTGAGTGGTTGTATTGACTCCGGACCACTGGCATTCAACTTAGAGGCCCAAAAAACATTGACTCGAAACGACACCCTACTCGAAATTTAATTTTTAACTACCGTAATTTTGGTTTTCTATAATTTTTGTGGGTTTTTCGACTTTTTGGTAACTTAAAGTAGTTGTATCAACATCGGACCGGTTTCATTCGATTCAGCGCCCAAAATTACATAGAAACGACACCATACTCGAAATTTATTTTTTATCGACCTAAATTTTGGTAATTTACAATGGTTTTTTCGATTTTTAGGCCACTTAGAATGGTCGTATCGACTTCGGACCGATTTCATTCGATTCAGCGCCCAAAATTACATAGAAAACAACACCCTTCGCGAAAATTATTTTTTTTCAACCTAAATTTTGGTTTTTGGTAATTTACAATGGTTTTTTCGATTTTTAGGCCACTTAGAATGGTCGTATCGACTTCGGACCGATTTCATTCGATTCAGCGCCCAAAATTACATAGAAAACGACACCCTACTCGAACTTTATTTTTTTTTCAACCTAAATTTTGGTTTTTGGTAATTTACAATGGTTTTTTCGATTTTTAGGTCACTTAGAGTGGTCGTATCGACTTCGGACCGGTTTCATTTGATTCAGCGTCTCATAAAACATTAATATTGAACCCTGAATTTTGCCGATTTTTTGAAAATTTCGCTGACTCAGCAAACCGGGTTAATGACGTCACAAAAACCCGGTTTTCAATAGGGTTCGTGTCCTCCCGAAGGTTGATTTTCGTACCAAGTTTGGTTAAAAAATATTAATCCGTTCGAAAGATAGAGTGTTTACAAGAAAGTGTCTAGAAATACACACACACACACATAATATATATATATATATATATATATATATATATATATATATATATATATATATATATATATATATATATATATATATATATATATATATATATATATATATATATATATATATATATATATATATATATATATATATATATATATATATATATATATATATATATATATATATATATATATATATATATATATATAAACATGAACCCCTATGATTGTTAACTCGGAGGTTAAAGGGAGTTGTATTTTAACCTTCGTGATAAGAATGACATCTTTAGCACTCTAAAGAATATATCAAATAGCTAGAAGTACAGTTAAAGTCGTTATATATATGTATAACTCGTTTGACGTTTCGATACTTATAAAGATTTAAATATCATTAAATTTATATAAATTACACAATAACAAATATTATGGATAAAATATAAAGGCAGGATACAGTATATAGTAGGCAGGAGGACAAAGATATAGTTTATCAACATCATACTCGATTTCGCTGCGCTTTTTACTTGAACGTTACGAATCCCGCCTTAAAATAAGATTCTGGCGGGAATCTCGCTTAGCAGCAGCTTATTTGTTAAGGATTTGCTTAACTCTCCTCTCTACCGGAAGCCTAGCCACTCGTTTGTTCTACATGTAAAGACATCAATCAAAGAACTAGAGCTCTTTTGATTGCCCTGTGTTTAATATCTTATGGTAAGCTAAAACATTCTTAAATTCATTCAGGCTATTTTTGTGGAGGAATACAATCTTTTAATTTTAAATCTTATATTGTTATTGTGCAACCAAAAATAAGCATTTTTAATGAACGATGTTTATTGTGCAACCAAAAATAAGCATTTTTAATGAACGATGTTTATTGAGCAACCAAAAATAAGCATTTTTAATGAACGATGTTTATTGAGAGCATTTTAATGAACGATGTTTATTGTGCAACCAAAAATAAGCATTTTTAATGAACGATGTTTATTGTGCAACCAAAAATAAGCATTTTTAATGAACGATGTTTATTGTGCAACCAAAAATAAGCATTTTTAATGAACGATGTTTATTGTGCAACCAAAAATAAGCATTTTTAATGAACGATGTTTATTGTGCAACCAAAAAAAGCATTTTTAATGAACGATGTTTTGTGCAACCAAAAAATAAGCATTTTTAATGAACGATGATTCTGTTTAGGCATTTTTAGTACAGCAGCCATTTAATTGAGTTAAATTAGGTAAGGTTTGAAATAGAAATTTAAGAAGTGTTGAACAACTATTGACTGGGTTGCCTGATATTGTCAGCTCTGATATTTGTTTCACACAGGCTAGGCAATGCAGATTTGTAATATCCTAAAAACATACAACATGTTAGTAAACAATATGAAAAATGAAGTGTTTAGAGGTAAGGAAAATGTCGGGATGAAGGAGGTAAGGGTAATAAAGGATTTGGAGGTAAGGACAAAGTCGGGATAAAGGAGGTATGGGTGAATGAAGGGTTTAGAGGTAAGGACAAAATCAGGATGAGAGAGGTAATGGTGGTAATGGGAGGCAAGTTTATAACCAGGAAAAAAAAGACCGCCAATAGCATGAGCTTTTATTACGTCAACAAATTACGTCACGCGGTGGATTTTATCTCTTTCATTTAATGCAACGGAGAATTTTAGACGCGTTTCCTCTTGGCCCTTAATTCACCGAGACACATTCCCTACACAATTTGCGGGAACTTCACTAATTTCACTCACCTCTCTGTTGCGGTGGATTTGTACTGCCACCTTCTTAATTACCGCGCTTCAAGTCCCGCTTTTTAGTGGGACTAGTCTTCTTGTCTCCTTTCTTATTACCAACCATAGATCCATCACAGTCCAAGTAAGAGTTGAATTAAAAGTGAAGCCGTTAGTTAAAAAAGCTTCTTTAAGATGCGTTGTACCAGACATAATTTTTGTTATCGAGGGAGAGTGGCAGCACTTCTTATCAGAGTTCTCCATGAACCCAAGGTTATCAGGGCTCCCTGTGATATATGATCTTATAAAGTCAGACATGCTCTACCTTGCAGGTATGTAAGTCAATCATAAAACTAGAAAGCAAACCTTTAACATATATTGCAGAATCCTAACGGTAAACGATATAGCGTTATTCCTTACTTCTAAAATGTATACAGATCGTGTCCAACCCACAGAAGTGACATTGGTAAATCTCTCCTATTGGCTTAAATATGTAATATAGCTTTTATTGCTATTATAGTCACGTGTCCGAGGAATAACTTGTGTTCCATTATGATACTAAAATCCCTTAACTATTGAGGCCAAGAGGCAGATAAAAATAAAGGTATTTTTAGAATCAAACATGTTGAATATAACATCCAATTATCGTTGCCTACCAAGAGATATTTATGAAATACTAAGCCAACCCGTAAGATTTTACTCATACCCGTGAACTGATTCCATCAATAAAAATAATTGTGGATGGTGAATCCAGTCTTACCTGTGACTATAATAAAGGATAATAAGATTGTTAATTCTGACTTAACGAACCTCTTGAGTGGATACGTGAGGAGAGAACAGGTTGATATAGTTGACAGTAAGTAAGACAATACAGAGCCGACAAATCATTTTGTGTTTTCCCATTGTGCGAAAGTCTTATAAGCAATAGGGGCGGGGATTTTAAAATCTCTTACAGACCTTAGCTGACATGAGTTATTAGAACACATGTTTAAATTCTATTAGAGCAAAAAAATTACCAAGAAATAATAAATAAAAATTAATAAATCCCCGTTTTTAGGACCATTCGGCCTTTGTTTCACCCTGCGGAAACAAACTTAAGTGGGTTTCATCCTAAGTATTACTATCCTCTATGTATTAATTAAAGTTGGAGAAATGTTTTTAATACAAATGCTATTCATATAAACTTAGAGCATAGCCCGGACTGGAAACCCCGAACCTTCGGTGCCAAAATCGCCTTTACGCTCACGGCCACGAAGGCAAACCACTAAGAAATAAAAATGATATTATATAGGAATCAATGATTAACTTACATATATCCTATTATTAGCAATAAATAATTTAGTTAATTTAGGTACTGAAGATAAGAAGTTTAAGTTCTCCAGGCAGTTATTCTCCAAATAAAGCTGGGATAGAGAATGCATCCCTGTCATATCCGTGGGCTGAATACATCTGATACGGTTTCGGTCTAAAATCAAATTCACCAAACTTTTCGCTTTATGAAGACCTAAAATTATTATTTCATAAACAAACATTAATGCGAAAATAATTACGCAACGTAGGCATATAAGGTTAAACAGGTAAATTTTATTTTATGTTATAGTTTATGTTCGTATGAGTCTCTATTTTAAAGGCTTGATCTCCTATAGTATTCCTCATTAAGTATCAGATAGTAAGTATAGGGGATGGTAGAAAAAGCAAATATATTTAATATTTTTTTTTTCTGGAGATTATCTTTAGGGCAATTAGACCTTGGATAGACTTATTAGGGCCTTAAGCCTAATACGCTGGGTTCGCTACTTTACCAGGTCTTAGACTTATTAGGGCCTTTAGCCCAACCAATACGCTTAGTTCGCTACTTTACTAAAGCTTTAGTTTTGATTTCTTGGATTTTCGTAAGAATACTTTATATTAAGGGACTACCTAAGATAATCAGAAAAGAATTCTTCTTTCTTAACATTTCTGCTATTAGTTATCCTTATCGTAAACTCACCAGATAAATTAATAATACTATTATCCTGAAGAAAAAGCGTCTTCAGACAAGGCATTCGATAAAGCTCGAGCGGATCTACCTCGGTAATTCCATTATCATCTAAATGTAATATCTCTAGCTTCTCTAGAGTTACTGAGCTATCCATGAAATCATCGTTAACCCGTCCTTTAAATCTTCGTACCTATTGAGCGACATATTAGAGTTAATAAGATTAGAAATTAGAAACATTACTATCAGGCAAAAAGGTTAAACTTTTTAATCCCAAGAAAACATTTATTACAAAAGGATTGCTCTTGCACCAAATTTTAATTAACTTTTTGTACGGCTCCTGTTATATGTAAAAACAGAGTTGTAGATAAACCTGTAAAGGGTGTCAAGGTATTCTGTATACCACTCTTAAGTTCTATTTTTTGCGGCGCGTACAGCATAGGAATTATGAATTTGAGATTGGAATGTATTGGGCATCAGATTGGGAGTGTTAAAAGGCATCAGACAAATACAAAATTTCTTAAACACCAAAATCCATTCATTAGTAAAGACTGTAGGTGGGTCAATTTGTAGCTCAGCGTTTAGCGTAGGAATGTCGAATTTGATAGTTTATTTGGTAGGAATGCACACGAGCATAAGACGAATCCAAAAAGTCCTCATACGTCAAAATCCGTTAAGTAGTTTAGGCCGTAGGTGCGTCAACAAAAAGTGCAGGAAGAATAAGAATAAGACTAAATAAGAAGTCGTCAAAAATGTCATTTTCAAACCTCTTGTCTCCACTTCTGCTTGGCCGATTTGGATGATTTTTTTTATTTTGATCTACAAGGCACGCCCTTTAATGATATTATGATATTATTTATGTACATATAGCCGTTTACACGCTACAGACCCTCAAAAACCCTACATTGTTGCGTACAGTATAATATACACTGGCAGCTGGTTTTGACTTTTGGAGGTTTTTGACTTTTTCTACTGACTAAGCAGGCAATTTCACCTTTTTTCTTGACTTGGCGGGGCGGAACGCTGCTGCGTTCCTAAATAGTTTTACCATTAAAGAACTTGTTTAAAAAACGTATTCAAGTCATTCGATATAAATTGGTTTAATGCTTATAGTGATGTAAAACTTGTTGCATGCGTTATTTTTATATGACTTATTGCGTACTAAATCTCAAATTGATTATAACATTTTATTTTAGCGTTATATGAATTTTTTAAATTTTTGTTGAAAAAAATATTTGTTTGCTATACTCACATACAGGCAGACAATTTTGTGAAAACCACTTAGGGGGTCTTTAAAACGGATAATTTTGGTGGAATCCCAGTTTCGGATTTTTTCGCAAACAACACTTTCGCTATAAAATTACGGTATAAGGAAAATTAAAAACGCGACTTCAGCCAGTTGCCGCAAACCGGTGGTCTCCCTGTGGCTATACATCCTTCCCACACTATATTAGTACTAAACCCAACAGATATCGTAGAGATCATTGACCAAAGCGAATACATATATTCAAAATATATATTGTTTGCCCACTTAGGATAGTCCGATTGAGCTGAAACTGGTCCTATTTTTTTTAGAATGCCAACGACCATAAGATGACTACTTCGAAGTTCATCCGCCTTCAAGATCAAGTTAATACAATCTTGACGCACAATTAATTATATACTTTATTTCTTAAACTCACAAACGAATTAAATTTTACAGAAGCAGCAAATAGAAATTTAAAGGTCCCTATAAAATTTAAGCGGTGTTTTAATTTCAAAGTGTTACATACTTATTGTCCCGGATTTAATTTTAAGATATTAAATTTTTCTTTTAAACTTTTAGCGAATTCTCATACAAAAATTTCACTTTTTGTTATCCGAGGTTGCTCGGATAACGAAAGTTAAGAAAGGAAGTAGAGGGAAAAGGGGATCGTATCAATTAATTTTGATACCATGGTATCAAAAATAGTCATAAAATTTCATTAAAGTAATAATCAATATATACTTATATGCAAATATGTGTATGTATCTGTGGGCATTTTATATGATGTGTTAGTCTGTATGTATACATACATAAACTTTGTTTTATTTAAAAAAAAAAGTATCTTTCTTTTCTTTTGATGTTGGTTATTTAACCAACATATATTTATTTACTTTAAATTCCAATCGTTTTATTTATCTTTTTTTTTATTAGACAAAAAAAAATATTTTTTTACTTTTTCTAATCTTTTTTTTCTCATTTTGTATTTATAACCAAATAACGATGATACTAGATTTACAACTTTTTTCTTTTATATTGAATAAGTTTTTTTTGTGTTCTTTCATGAGAGCACTCCACACAAACTGCGGTAAACTATACACCCTGCGTACAGGTTAGTCCTTTGCAGGATTCAAGTGCAATACTTATAACTTAATGTATATTAAAAAAGAAAAAAAAATATATATATATATATATAATATATATATATATATATATATATATATAATATATATATATATATATATATATAATATATTATTACAATAAAAATAATGTAAAATCTCTATGTAAACTGTTTCTTGAATAAAGTTATTATTTATTTATTTCCGTTTTTCGTTTGTCTTCATGGTACTTTCCGAACAAAACATTATATATGTATATATATATATATATATATATATATATATATATATATATATATATATATATATATATTATATATATATATTATATATATATAATATATATATATATATATATATATATATATATATATATATATATATATATATATATATATATATATATTATATATATTATTTACATATATAAATATAATATACAATATGTATGTAAAAGTTTCTACTCTTGCTTATGGCGAACTACAAGTCTCAAAGGCAGATGAATTTTAAAACATCAAATAAGTGACCTAAACACCATCATTAATTAATATGATCAAATAAACTGTAAAAGATTACATTAATTTTTATCTTTACATTGCAAAAAAGACAAACAATTGTAAAAAGACGACATCAATTGATATACTCTCTTGGAGGAAGGTAAAAAGACGCCAACAATCGATTCACACCTTAATACTCTCTTAGAGGAGGTTACACAGGGCCCTTAAGACCACAGACCCCTATTTCAATATTTTGAGATAGGGTATGCCCGTTTTGGTAGTATATGTCTATGATTTTATGTGACTAATTAACTTTAGTAAAATAAACCTGATACCTTGTTGTGAGATAAGCATAAATTAGTTAAATTTGGTAGACAAGCCAAATCACTCAGACGGTCTAATTGATTGTTTTCTAGATTAATACTGGTTAAATTAATTAACACTTCGCCGTCTAAATTTACCTAAAAATATAAACAAATAATGAGCCAAAATGTTATATGTAGGTATGGAGACTTACATGATCGTATAATACAGTGTATGTACTGTTAGTACGTAGTGTTCACATTAATTCAATGATACGTACTGTACACATTAACTTATGATACGTAGTGTGCACATTAACTTATGATACGTAATGTAGTGTACACATTAACTTATATGTGCACATTAACTTATGATACTAGTGTGCACATTAACTTATGATACGTAGTGTACACATTAACTTATGATACGTAGTGTACACATTAACTTATGATACGTAGTGTGCACATTAACTTATGATACGTAGTGTGCACATTAACTTATGATACGTAGTGTGCACATTAACTTATGATACGTAGTGTGCACATTAACTTATGATACGTAGTGTACACAATTACTCATTGATACGTAGTGTACATATTTACTTAACTAGTAATGCTTTGCACCAAAAACTCTTGTTAGAAGAAAATATTACATTAAATAAGAGTATATATAATTAAAATTTATGGCAGACCCATACCTAAGCCTGTTTAGAAATAACTGTGAGGTTTCACCGGTGTATGTTTTATTACAATTTTTACAAGGAATTCGATAAAACATTTATCGTAATTGCAAGGACTATTACCATTAATAAGAGTCACCCGTGGTGTAGTGGTTAAGGTACGCGGCAAATACACAGAATGAATGGACTTTAAACTTCCGAGTTTATTTAGTCATGGGTTCAATCCCAGTATGGGCCTCTGGGATTTTTATGAGAGGAATAAAAATTCTGCGTACCAGTCCATCAGAAGGGACGTAGAGCCGGTGCTCTCGAGCCTTTGCGTTGACAGGTACTCCCTAAAGATCCCTTACCTTCATTATATCCATTAATTCATTATAATACTATAGTGTGTCTGCCTTGTAGTTTAAACTGTATAGAGGTTTGGTTTAACAGCGAGGGCACGTGTTGTTCCTAGTTTTCACTAGAATATAAGAATCAGTGAAAATATGTATGATTGCTTTAGAAAAGCACGCGAGAGTATAGTAATCCACGGCTCTTTATAGAAATCTTTTGTCTAGTCTAGATTATATGAAATTTACCTACACTTGAAATTAAAAGGAGTATAGAACACTATCTTAGGGAGCTGGCAAAAAGGGCCCAACAACGTGGCCTACTTGACTGGTAGTTTCTACCACTCCCCCCTCCCCTCATATTACTACTACTACTACTATTACCCATTAATAATTACAAAAAGCTTCCTGGTACACCAGAATTAATCACTTTTAAAACATTGTAAGCGAAAAATAGGTTTTGGAAAAATTACCGGAATTCAGGAATATTGGTATCTAATTGTCCAGAATATGTCACAGTTTTATAAATGATCCATATAATGGTATGCTCCAATTCAAATTTTTAAAGTTACCGTAGAGAAACACATTTAGGTAATCAGATTACTACACATGCCAGACGATTACTAAAAATATAATTACGTATTTAAAATTCCAGTGGTCGACTTAGTGGGGGTTAGACACCAATTTTATTGCTATAGCTCCGTACGGAGCTGGGTAATCAGGGTAATGTATCTGGAATGTACCACCTTATATATATAAAGTTTCGCGAAACGTATTTTTCCGTAATCAGGACCCTCTAGAACGGATTTTAAGGCAAACCCGGGTCCGACTCCCGCTACGACGCCTATCCCATTAGCGAATTTCTTCAAAAGAAATTTATTAAAAAAAGAACTACCCATAGTTTCTCCCGCCCTCAACAATTCCTGTTTAATAAATTATAAGTATTATCACGTTACATTTGAAACCAGATTAACTTTTGAACATATTACCTTGATAATATTAGATTTTATAACAGTGAGCTCAGTTAAACAATGTAATGTTGTTATTTTATATGTTCTTAGTAAGTAGTCAGCGTCCAGGCAGCAGTTGTGCGAAGGGACTTCAATCAAGTCTAGATCATTTACAGGCAAGCTGTTAATAAACTGAAAAAAATAAAATGCGTAGTTTAAGTAAGTGCCTATACAATATATTATATATATATATATATATATTATATATATATAATATATATATATATATATATATATATATAATATATATATATATATATATATATATATACTTACATTCCATCAAATAATTAATTTTTATGATCCAACAAAAATACTAGATTATACATTTATACTAAATTTCAACTCAATTGGACCGTTTCCCAATTTTTTTATATATTTTTAAAAAAACGTACATAAAAATTGAACTAATGCTGATAATGAAATGAAACTTGGCACATATGTTAGTCTTATACATAGTCACATGCGTGCAAATCTTAATCTTATCGTATAATTTTTCCGCGTTTAATGATTTTTCGAAATTTTCGCCGAGTTATTATTGCGGGTTAATGCTGTCATAAATTTTTTTTTCCGAATAGTACAACAAAAACGGTAAACTGATTTTTGTACAAAATTTTTAACTCCCTAGAATAAATACACTATATAACGATAACAGACACACACACATGCAGACATACATATTGAGTAGTTTTCGCAAATTTGAAAAAAACTACTCAGGAAGCCTTAAAACGCCTGAAACGGATAATTCCGTTTTCATCCCGGTTTCGGACTCTTTTTCAAATACACAACTTTTCCTATATACCTACGCTATAAATGAGGAAAAGTAATAAAGGTTGTTCGTGTAAATGTTAATATACAATTAACATACGTACATTATAATTATGTATAAATATACATAAATGTAAATATTCGTTGATCTCGTCTTACACATGTAAAAAAAAGTAATCAAATAGTCAGTACAAAATTACTGTAACTTATGTAGAAGAATGTTAAAAATACAAATCAGAATACAAACTATGTGTGGGAAGCCGAAAACGATAGATCTATTATAACCATAACTGAATCTTGAAGGAGGTTTCAATGAGGTTACACAGAGCCCCTGAGAGCCCCAATACGATGTTTCAGGCCTTTCAATGTATTGAGATTGGCTACGCCCGCTCTAGTATATATCTCTATGGTCTTACCCTTGAAACATAACCTACGTTTCGCACCTTTGCTTTAACCTTGCTAGGGAAGGTAAGTTTGCTCTTATTTCTTCAACTCATAATATCCCTTTTCGAGACATGCCCCGTTATTTAACAACTTATACTTACCTACTTATTTAACTTACCTAGTTATTTGAGAATAATTAGGTATAGTTATAAAGAATTAAAATGCAGCAATTATAGTATGTTAAATATAGTTATAGTATATTAATTTATTATTTATTATTATTATTATTTATTTATTATTATTTTATTGTTATTTATTTATTATTATTTATATTGTTATTTATTATTATTATTATATTTTATTATTTTTATTACTTATTAGTATACGTAAATTCACAAAACAAATACCTCAATATTCTTAGATATATCGGCTATATACTTTATTGCTTCCTTCTGATTTGGCAACTGATTATGGTTCAAATCAATTATTATTAATTGACTTAATTGTTTAATAATTTCTATTCCCTCGTAAGAATCTATTTTATTACAGGATGCGTATAGTTGTTCTAACTGGTCCGAATCCTCCAGTCCTTTTAGGCTCTTCAATAAATTCATCGAGACATTTACAACCTGTTGGTGTTAACTATATCCTTAGAGTGAGCGTGAATGGAGTCCATTATAAAGAATGAAAGAAAAGAAGTCTCTCCACAAAATAAAACTTTATTGGCAAAGCGCTTTCAACCTAACTAGAGGTCATCATCAGTGCAAAACCTAACAAACAAGCAAATAAAATAAGTAAAACACGAAAAAAATATTTAACAAAAGATGAGCAAAAGTATGAATGGAGACAAAAATAAATTACAAAAAACGTAATAAATAAAATAAGTAAAAATAAATAAAATAACTACCGTTGAGATGTAAAGAAAAAGAGAAGTGAGTCTATGTTTTTCTATTAGATATGAGAGTCAGACTGACAGTAGGAGGCGATGGCGCTTGTAGCATAGCTCTTGCCAATAAAGTTTTATTTTGTGGAGAGATTTCTTTTCTTTATTATTTGTTGGTGTTAAGTTATGGAGTATAGTGATAGTAATTAGGGAAAGGTGATAGATAGTTAAGTTGTGGAATATAGTGATAAATTAGGGAAAGGTGATAGACCACCTAGCAAGTAGGCCACGTTGTTGTGATCTTTTTTGCTAACTCCCTGAGATAGAAGTTATAAGTTCCAGTTGCAGGCATTTTTCCCACCTGCAATTTCAGTTTCAATTGAAATTCAAAACGGAACGCTAACAATGAGGTGAAAGGCCAAACACAACTGATTTATATCCTTAATTCAATTTTAGAAGAGGTTTTAATGAAGTTACACAGATGTAACTTCATTAAAACCTCTTCCAAAATTGAATTAAGGTTATAAATCAGTCGTTTTTGACTTTTCACATTAGTTAGAGTTCCGTTTTGTATTTCAAACGTTTTATTATATAAGTTACTTTAATATTGTACTATTTTATTCTCAGGGGGCTCTGGCCCCTGAGAATCGCAAAAAGATGATTCAAGCCTCTAAATGTATTAAGGGAATGACCACTCCAGTAATATGGTGTATCTTATCAAATCCTTGATTGAATGTTGTATACAGTATGGCGGTCTTAAAATAATACTATATATAGAAGGAGCATAACTGATAAAGTTGTTTTGGTGGTCTTAAATAATGCTGCCACCTTAACAATGTACAATTTTCTTATAACAAAGTTGGCAATACTTCCGGATGCTAAATTATTATGTTGTATTATTAATTAATGATTGATTATTCATAAAATACTAATATAAATATCGGTGCAATATAACTTTTTAAGCATTTTAAATTATATTTTAACGTTGTTAAATAATGTTAAAAGTAGTCTTTGCCAACTACATGTAGATTATCGTATTCCGCTACCCTTTTGCTGTCTAAGACCGATTTTATTAAATACTAAGCAGGTTTTTTTTAAGTTATTATATTTGTTACTTGCGAACGTTTTTCATTAGTGGATATTTATGATACATTAATAAAATAATGTTTTGTTGTTAGAGTGGTACCCCTACTTAAGACCACCAGGCTTTCATGTTATCAGTGGAACTACATTGTGTTTGCGGTCCTATGCTCATTCTATATATGTATTATTCTAAGATGGTGGTACTACTAATTATAAATGGCTTAATTTTTTTGTATATATCAAATTCCCATTAAGCCAACTTCGTAACAAAAAATATCTTTACTATAGCAACATATGTTTTTAAAAAAGTTTTAGAAATTTTAATAAGACACGTGATTCTAATTTCGTTAATTAACACGTTTGTACTACACTTTAACTACTTAACTAATACTTCAAACTTACTTTTAATTTCTTCAATTTAGATGTTTGGATACAATTTAACGAGGATATATAATTACAACTCAAATCCAAGTACTGCAAATCTTGATTATAACTCAAGTTTATATCATTATTTAAAATATTTTCGACAAATCTAATCTCTTGAGGGTAGTCAATTGCTGGAGGAAGGTAACGTCTTGTAGAAGGTTACTAGATATTGTAAGAGAAGTGATTGCAGGTAAAGACAGAGATATACGCAGTTTGTGAAAATACTGTCCTTTAATGAGAGATAAGCATGATATGGTTCGATCATCTGGAGAGACGCACATGTGTGATGTTCGATGCTTTTCGATTTGACACCACTGGTCATCTGACCAGTGAGTGCAAAAACCTAAAATAATAAGGAAGGAAGTATCAAAATTATTTTATAAACGTCTTCGTGGACAGTATTCTTCTTTTTTTCTCTAATGCTAATGATGATCGCAAGATAGAAAGCCTGCTCTAGTAGTAATAAATGTTTAGTAGAAAGGTTTTGGTGTTGTTCCTTGTTGATTATTTTTATTTTTCCTAAAAAAACTGTTGGTTTAAAATAATAGTATCATGATTGCACTAAAAATTCGATACCAAAATTTAACCAGAGTTTCATCCATTTTGGGTATTTTTTAGACCTTATGGATGGGTTTTCCAAAGTTTCCTGTATGTATGTGTGTATGTGTGCGAGTGTGTTTCATCATCATAGCACCCAGAATGAACCGTAGTGTAAAAACCATCTTTATTAAATCTCTGGTTCCTTATAGTTATGTAAGATGTCTTTCTCTTAGTAGTTATTGTAAGTTGTTTTTTTCTTTTGTTCTTTTTTTGAATGGTACTTTTTGTAGTTAATAAAATTCTTCTTTTTTTGTTTTCTTTTTATTTCAGACCTTAATATGACACGATGAGGAGTTAAAATATAGTAATGTAAGATCAAGGATCTTGAATAAAGGGGATGACGCACTAGGTCGATTTACCATACAAAAAAGTGACCCCATCGATAACCAAAAAATAGAAAGAATTCATCACGAAACACATGTCAAAAACCAACTGCACATGCTTGGTACAAACTACGCATGCTTACAATTCTTATAACATTGTTTATTGTTTGAGAAGGTTATAACAAACCAAACTTAAATTATCACTTACTGAAGTGGCAAAGTATAGTCCACAATTTAAAATTCAATAAGCACAAATGACTTAATAAGTACCACAAATGTAACAATTACGAGAAGCACAGAAGAAAGTTATGAAGCAAACGCGTCAACCTTGCTACATAACCTGCGTTTGGCGCCTTGTTTTCAATATAACCAAGGGGAAGGTAAGTTTGCTCCTAATTCTCTATCGCATACAACTTCTATTGGGTAAGAAATGTTCCTTAATGCGTCATCCTCTTTATTCAAGATCCTTGTGTAAGATGAATTGATATCGATTTTTAATATTCCCCTGAAGTGTCAAATAAACAATTTTGCTTTAATTTAATTTTTATCGAATGACTTGTATGCGTTTTTTAAAAAAATAAATAATTTCAATAGAGTTAAATTTGGCATAAGTGTAATACTTTACATAATAAATAAGTATACTTAGTTGGCGAGGCCATTGTCTAGATGGGCAATAAAAAAAATGTATTTACTGACTAAAAATAAGCGAAACGAGTCTGAAGGCGAGTCTGATTATTTGACGTATTTTCGCTATAGAGCGATTTGTTTGCATATTTCATTATTTCACACAATGATGTTTTACTGTTCCTTATTTATACCGTAGGTATGAAGGAAAAGTATTGGGTTTGGAGAAAAGTTTGAAACCGGAATTTCACGTGACTTATCCGTTTCATGTATTTTTAAGACCTCAGTGTTTTATGATGTCAGTCTGTGAGTGTGTGTGTGTCTGATATCATCACTGCTCCTGTCGTATTTATGCTACAGATTTGAAACTTGGTACAAAAACCAATCTTTAGGTTTTTTTTATTTCAGCAATCAGTACCAAATTACAATAACTAATATAGTAGAACGTTATAAATACAAATCAAAACACGAACAATGTGCGGGAAGCCGAAAACAATTGATTTATTATAACCTTAACTCACTCTTGAAGGAGGTTTATTGAGGTTACACAGAGCCCCTGAGAGCCCTAAAAAGATGTTTCAGTTCTCTCAATGAATTGAGGTAGGCTATGCCCCCTCTAATATATATCTCTATGAGTCACTACCATTTCTTTTGGTTATCTCTGCATGTAACAACAGCAATACTTGCTTCTTCACGTCAAAAAACAAATAAATTATACCTAACAATCAATACTTTAAAAATATTATCGGAGTATTATTATTGGTGTACAATTTCGAATAATTTATTGCAAGATAAAAAATTGTTAATCAAATTAAGATTTGATGTTAATTAACAAAATTTGAACAGCGATAATTAGCAATTGATAAAATTGTTGAACATAGTTAATATTATAATACGCTAAAATTTAACATTTAAAATCATAAAAAAGTGGCATTAAAATGACTACTTTGGAGCAATAGTTATCTAAAAATACGTTATCAAAAATTTAATCTTGCCTGTACAGAACATTCAAAAAATTAAAAATCATAACCACATTATTAAAAATCATAACCATGTTTTTACCTTAATTTTTAAACATTTAATTTGGGCACAAATGATATATAAAATTTTCCTGTATAAAAAATAACTAATTTTAGTAAGATTCTCTGCGTAAATAGGACAAACTTTACCAGAAATATGATGAAGAGAATCGTCAGTAATCATAGGCAAGTCGTAAGGTCCCTCTAAAATCTTTACCTTACACGCATCCAACTCAGCTAACCATTTATCGTTAAATTTTTTTAGATTTACTAATAGTTTCCTACAGCAAGAAAAGTATAAATTTAAGTTAATAGTGTCATGAAACATAGCTTAATTAATAAAGGACAAAACGGGAGAGTGATGGGAATCGATTTCAATTGTTCTACCGATTCTAAAGAGAGTAAATATGTCTATGGTTTTTTATAAAAAAAATATAAAAAAACAATTTTGAACTAAGAAAAAATAAAAGGAAAAATTAAACACTTGAAAAAGACACAGCACAAACAAAAGTAATAAAATAACAAAATTGTGTTATAATAACAAGATAATATTCATTTTTTAGATACAAAAAAAATAACTCTTTTATCAAAATCAAATTAGAAGAATAAAACGACTTTAAGCACAGCAAAAATCAAATCCCAAACTAAACAGAAGTATTGTTCTCTAAATCGAAAGAGGGGGTAAGAAATTTTCCAAAACTTTGAAAACGGAAAGATTTCCTCCGCGTCAGGTCTCTAAGATGTTTTGTAATCAATCAGATGCTAATCACTGAATCATTTGTGCGGGTTTAGTCGGTGTGCGAAAATTTCCATTTCCCTCAACGCTACCGCAAGCTGTTTAAGAACGTCCCATAAGATTACATAGGTTGGAATTAGAGCTGTCACCGCACGCAACGGACAGACGCATCGCTACCGAAGTCTTGTGAATGCACCTTAATCAAGTTGAGGCCTTTTAACCTTAGCTTAATCTTGGTTTATACTTAGAAAAGACCTTTAACAATTATAATCTCAGTAAAATGCATTTAGGGCGGTCACGTTTTGTTTCTATACCTATAGAACCGACCAGTTTTGGCTCTTTTATTGGCTAAGACAGCAAATATCTACACATAGAGTCAAAGTATAGAGTACTATGTTATGAACTTACGATGTTAGCAAAATAGGCCTAATGGCATGCCCCACTTGTGATGTGACCTCATTACTATCATTACCATAAGAAATAAATTTGAATTTATTATAATATCAACACCAACAACGTCTTTCCACTAATTTTAAACTTTATAATGCAGAGTCGGCTTTCGGCAATAATGCCATCTACAAGTGCCGTGGAGAGATGTTGAGTCTTTCAATTCATGGAGTCTGACGTCTTTCAATTAGTGGAAAGACATTGTTGGTGTTGATATTATTGTAGAAAATTCCACTGCGCTTACTAAAGTTATTAAAATTGATTAATTTATTATAGATTTTCTTACTTTGCAAAATACATTTCATGCCAAGAGAAATGAGAGTCTTCGAAACAATTAAATCTTAAATCCAAACACCTAAAATTTAAAAAATAAAAAGCATTAACTAATGTGAAAACAAGGGGTCGGCGGTAGAGACAGTGTTCCGTCTCCCACTCTTTACATGGTCCAAGGAAATTCTTTTACTCTCAGTTTCTTTGAATATCCGCACTTCAACGCCAGAACGCCTCTTTTGCTAATATTTAACCATGTATTTCGCGATTCAAAGTCAGCGCCCACCGTCGCTGATAAGAAAATGAAACAAAGGGTGATCAATGGTGATCATTATTATCATAGCTTTTAGCGGATTTCTTTAGAAATTCGGCTAATGGATAGGCGTCATAGCGGAATCAAACCTCGGACCAACGACAAATCGTTTCAGAGGTCCTAATGACGAAAATATACGTTTCTTTATTTATAATAATATATATATATATATATATATATATATATATATATATAATATATATATATATATATATATATATATATATATATATATGTATATATATATATATATATATATATATATATTATATATATATATATATATATATATATATATATATTATATATATATATATATATAATTATATATATACATATATATACACACATATATAATATATATATATATATATATATATATATATATATATATATATATATATATATGTATTTCTAGACACTATCTTGTAAACACTCTATCTTTCGAAACGGATTATTATTTTTTAACCAAACTTGTTACAAAAATCAACCTTGGGAGGACACGAACCCTTTTGAAAACCATGTTTTTGTGACGTCATTAACCCAGTTTGCTGAGTCAGCGAAATTTTCAAAAAATCGGCAAATTCAGGGTTATATTTTTTTTTCCGCGAAACAGGTCAATAGTTATGTTTTTGAGACGCTGAATCGAATGAAACCGGTCCAAAGTCGACACGACCTCTTTAAGTGACCAAAAAAATCCGAAAAAACCATTGTTAAATTACCAAAAACCAAAATTTAGGTCGATAAAAAATAAATTCGAGTAGGGTGTCGTTTCTATGTATTTTGGGCGCTGAATCGAATGAAACCGGTCCGAAGTCATACGACCACTCTAAGTGACCAAAAAGTCATTTTGTCTGTATTTTCAAAGGAAATGCGCTAAAACCTTTAAAGATAACTGACTAAGCTTATAAAGATAAGTGACTAAGCTTAAACTAGTGCAAATAATAGTGCGTACTTCTAATTTTAGAGGCATAGTTTTGTACAACAACTGGATAATTATAGCATTTTCCTTTGGAAAATACAGAAAATATAAGTTACGAGCAGTGCTTGACAATTGAGTAACCTTTAGGTTCTAAAGCATGAACCGACCACGCAATGGCCATCGGTTCTTGCATAAGCCAAGAAATGGGTTGTTTAGCACGGAAACACGCATTCTAAATGAAAATTCGCCCGACAGCGGACCACCGCGCCGAATTTATTTAATTTTTAAGTTGTAAACTTATATAATGTAAAAAGCACGAAAACACGCATCCAAAGGAAATTCGCCCAACCATGCGGACCACCGCGCCAGGAATTTTTTCTAGTTGTAAACTTATATAAGTAAAAAAACGATAAAACATATCGTCCTTCCAGGATGTGAACCCAGGTACCCTGAGTTAAGTGGTCGTATTGACTCCGGACCACTGGCATTCAACTCAGAGGCCCAACATTGAAAAAAAATTGTTTTTCTTATTCTGTCTTAAATTTTTTCCTCTAAGTGCTTTAATTCGATTCATTTTAGGACGCGTGAATACTGTAGAATCACTACAGTGTTATCATGAGTTATTTAAATTGAGTGATAAGAAGGTGAAAATCCCAACATAGGGATTATCTAAAGTAGCATTAATTGTTAATGTTAGGTTTGTACTTTAAACCTTGGCAGTAATGATCGCCTCTTGCCAATAAAGTTTAATCCTGTGGAGGGACTTTTAATTTAATTATTTAGAGATATGAAATCTATTTCTTTCCTTACATCAATTCTCTAGTGCTAAGGAAGTATGTAATAATTAAAATAATTACGTTAAATTAGGCGAAACTGTTTTGAGATGCTCCAAATTTGAACTTAACTGAGTCATATTATTCCAAGTAGCATTTAATTTTTCTAAACATGCTGATTCCTGGAACGCAAACATTTAAAAGAATACTACTCGCCACTTACTATATACTATAAATTAAAATTAACTTAAACTTAATTAATTGGTATGTTTTTTCTAGGTAGATTTAGTTCTGGTTAGGATAAAGCTTTCTAGATTTCAACAAAGGTTTTAAGAATTATATGATTACAACAGATTCTAGATATAATAATGTGCAAGGTATAAAAAGTCGCATAATAAGCAGCAATATAAAATTAAACATAAAGTACAAGGCATAAAAAAGCACAATAAACAGCAATGGATAGATGTAATAATGTGCAAGGCATAAATAAGCATAATATAAACAGCAATGGATAGATGCAATAATGTGCAAGGCATAAAAAAGATGATAGATGCAATAATGTGCAAGGCATAAAAAAGCATAATAAACAGCAATGGATAGATGTTATAATGTGCAAGGCATAAAAAAACATAATAAACAGTAGTGGATAGATATAATAATGTTCAAGGCATAAAAAGTCGCATAATAAGCAGCAATACAAAATTAGCATTAAGTGAAATGTATAAAAAGTAGCATAAAAGGCTGCAATGCATAATTATAATAAAGAGTTAGGCATAAAAAGCAGCATAGTAAGCAGCAATACAAAATTAGCATAAAGTGAAATCGATAATAAGCAGCATAAAAGGCAGCAATGCATAATTATAATAAAGTACTTGATAAAAAAATCAACATAGTTAGCAGTAATGCATAATAATGTTCAAGGTAAAAAAGCAGCATAATTAGCAGCTATGCATGATCATCATACATTGAAATTCATAAAAAGTTTCAAAATACATGCATAATTATCACAAATTCAAGCGATGCATAAAGTAATAGTTCAAAGCATATAATGGAGACATTTTATATTAGTTCTGTATTATCAAAATAAGTATTATTACCTTCATTGTACTGAGATCAGATATTTCATTAAATGAAACATTAAGCACTTGCAGTTTAGGAAAAATTTTGTTAATTTCTATAAAATTCTGGATATTGTTCACAGATATGTCTAATGATTTTACGTTAGGATAAGTGTTGTTCAATTCACCTATAAATATTAATACAGAGAAATTATAAGCAGATCTGTCTATGCCCTTCTTTTAAAGCTATAAGCACAACGCTGCCTAAAGGTGTAAAGACAGGGCTGCCAATGCCTTTTCCCAAAAAGGTGTAAAAACAGGGCTGCTAATGTCCATCCCCTAAAAGGTGTAAAGACTGGGCTGCTAAGGTCCATTCCCTAAAAGATGCAAAGACAGGGCTTCCAATGCCTTTTCCCAAAAAGGTGTAAAGACAGGGCTGCTAAGATCCATTCCCTAAAAGATGTGAAGACAGGGCTGCTAAGGTCCGTCCCTTAAAAGGTGTAAAGACAGGGTCGTCAATGCCTTTTCAAAAGGTGTAAAGACAGGGCTGATAAGGTCCATTCCCTAAAAGATGCAAAGACAGGGCTTCCAATGCCTTTTCCCAAAAGGTGTAAAGACAGGGCTGCTAAGATCCATTCCCTAAAAGATGTGAAGACAGGGCTGCTAAGGTCCGTCCCTTAAAAGGTGTAAAGACAGGGTCGTCAATGCCTTTTCCCAAAAAGGTGTAAAGACAGGGCTGATAAGGTCCATTCCCTAAAAGATGTAAAGACAGGGCTGCCAATGCCCATCCCTCAAAATGATTAAAGACATGGCCGCCAGTGTCTTTCCTCCCAAAGGTATGAGCACAAAGTAGCATGACAATCCCTATTCCACCATAGTTATTTGAATACAGCTGTCAATATCTATCCCCAGAGATTAAGTCAATTAAGGCTAATTAACCTAAGGATAAGTTAGGTAATTAAAGTAAAATTAAGGTATGACTTATATTCGTACCTTTTGTGATGCAAACCAAACCCTCCCTCAACACTCACCCTGCCTCATTACTCGAACAAAAACATACCAAACGACTGTAAGTAACATTTATTGAGAGTTAGTTCTGATAACGTCTTCCATTTATCATAATCAGCAAAGGTAAATTTCTCTTGTAGTGATAAAACCGGTGTTTTATCTTTTATAATTTCTTTGTTACTATCTGTGTTTATGATTTTCTTGTATGTTTTCATTAAGTCCTGAATATGAGAAAGTTGTAGCATAAGTGTTGTACCAGGTGGAACATTTCAGATTCACCAAAATATAATTTTACTTTTGTATCAACTGGTTAGGATTTAATATGATTTTCAAAAAGTATATTCTATACTATTTATGGTTTAATTAACTTTATAAGTTTACAACAGAAAACAACAAAATTACCATGTTGGGGTATGTTACAATGTTTCGCTGATACGCTATTACAAATTTTCATTAAAGAACTGTAAGAAAAATAGAGGGTGTTCAGGTAAGAGAGGGGGAGAGGGAGGTGGGAGGTATTTATTCTGAAGGCATCTTAGTGCCAAAAACATATACATTCTGCCGATGCATATATTATATATATATATATATATATATATATATATATATATATATATATATATATATATTTTTGTGTGTGGGTGTGTGAGTGTGTTATCGGTCACTGTGAGCCGAGCAGCCCTGTCCTACGATTCGGACCTATTTTTCATGCCAATGCCTACAAGTAAAATTGAATACTGTAGTAAAAGGTAATGAATAACTTTCCTACAGTAAAAGCAGTAAAAAATATAAAGATTCCAAACACAAATTCATTTTCAAGGTCTAGTTTATATTTAGGTCCGTCATACTGGTTATGGTTTACCCCTAGGTGTAAAACTCTATCATCCCATTAGAGAATTTTTCTAAAGGAAATTCGCGAACAAGACTTTGTAAGCTAAGGTTTTGGGTACCTATATACTAAGATATTGACAAAAAAAGATATACCTGATATACGTAAATATATAGCAAAAATAAAAGATATACCTATATACGTAATGATATAAGCACAATAAAAGATATACCTGATATACGTAATGATATTGCACAATAAAAGATATACCTGATATACGTAATGATATTGCACAACAAAAGATGGAAAACAGCTTGCTGCTTTAATGAGATATTTACTGCATATACTGCCTTTTACTTTAGCTAAGCGGTGTAAGTTAATTCCCTGACGCAAGTCTATAAAAAACACATTAATTATTTATAAATTAAAAGAATTAAAAAAGTTCTTTACAAATTTATTCTATTTCTTTACTCACAAATATTAGCGAGCCGCCCCCCTGGTCGCAGGTCGTTAAAGCGTTAGTATTCAAACCTTTGACACTAAGGATGTCTAAGGTTCGCATCCCTGGTATTCACACTATACAACGTTACTGTTATGTTTTACTATCGTCAACTTTAGATCACGTTTTACTATCGTCGTAACTTTTTGTTACGTTACTATCGTCACACTTTGATGACGTTTTCCACCATCACCTAAGGTCGTTAACGTAGGGGTTATCGCTGGTGAGCCTTAAGGCAGTATTTCAGGAAGTATTTCTCACAATTAGAATAAGACATAAGCTATTTGGGAACGTTAGGTCAAACAATGCTTGCCCCAAACTAATAGGGATTCTACTCCTCCACAAATTTGGCCTAGATGACCAGGTAAAAGTAGTGGAAGTTGAAGAACTCCTGAGGAACGATGCCAGGGCCATTGACCAAAGTATCATACTCGTGGAGCAGGAAGGGTGTTAGGTACATAACAATTTTTTGTTAACATGTCATTATTTTATTAAGTAAAGAATCAGCACCGTCGATACTTCGTTGGATACGAAATAGACCGGTTTTTTGAATTTAACGCCATCATCATCGAGCTCTCAAAACTTAATTTTTTTTTTTTTTTATATTTAAAAACAGACCAATTCGGTCCAAAATTACAAATATACATTAAAACAAAAAATACAAATAATTTAACTTGTTAATACAGAATCAGAAAACAATACAGAATCGAAGAAGGCAATACAATACATACAATTTACATTACAATCTTATAATACAGAATCAAGAAAACAAAAACTGCAGCATTAAGAAGTGCATGAGAAAATTTTAATTTTCTTTTGACAATCTGTCAAAGACTAAAAAATTGTGAATATTAATTATAGCGTGTAAAACTATAATCAATGTTTAAAAAAACTGATACATAACGAATACTTAAAATTAATCAAAGAAATAAATAAATATATAATAATATAAAAGAAAAAGAATTGAAAAAAATAAGGATTAATTCTTATAGATAAGTAATGAAACTAGTTTTAGGAGATCAAAAATAAGCATTGCACAAATTTAAAATATACAAACAAAATAGGATGGTTGAATTCTAACTTAAAGCAATTTAATTATAATTAATGTTAAGTTGTTTATAAAATAATAAGAAGAATGAATTTATTTATTCTTTTATAAATATAAAAGAAGAAGAATTGAAAAATTAAGGATAATTTAAGCTAAGTAATGAAACTGTTTTAGGAGAATCAAAAACAAAGCATTGTACAATTTAAATATACAATCAAGATTAGGATTGGTTTGAATTCTTAACTTAAGCAATTTAATTATGGTAATGTTAGGTTGTTTTAAAATAAGAAGAAGAATGAATTATTTATTCTTTTATAATATAAAAGAAGAACAATTGAAAAATAAGGATTAATTCTTATAGATAAGTAATGAAACTAGTTTTAGGGAGATCAAAAACAAAGCATTGTACTAATTTAAATATACAATCAAGATTAGGATTGTTGAATTCTTAACTTAAAGCAATTTAATTATGGTTAATGTTAGGTTGTTTATAAAATAAGAAGAAGAATGAAATTATTCTTTTATAAATATAAAAAGAAGAACAATTGAAAAATTAAGGATTAATTCTTATAGATAAGTAATGAAACTAGTTTTAGGAGATCAAAAACAAAGCATTGTACTAATTTAAATATACAAACAAGATTAGGATTGGTTGAATTCTTAACTTAAAGCAATTTAATTATAAAATAATGTTAAGTTGTTTTAATTTTACTAATTGAGCAGTTGAATAAGTCGTAGTATCAGGGAGTAAATTTAGCGATCCGTGGAGTCTATTGAAGCTATAGTGAATAAGATAAGTTTGATAATAAAACTGGTATTAAAGACTTGAAATTTTTTAACTGTTCGGATTGGGATGTAGTATTGGACTTGTTCAACAAGGTAGGGACAGGTCGATTAAGGAGTGTATGCATTTGTAGAAAAAATAATATCAGTGTACATCTTCTGTTAGCCAGAGGTTTTAAGATCAAGTGTTGACAAAATATGATTAAATCAAGGTTTATTAACGGAATACCAAGTTTGTAGTTAATATAAATCAGAAAATTTGTGCTGTATGGTTTCAATATGGTGAGAATGAGAGGCATAGAAAGGAATAAATAGTCATATAGTCATATCAGTAAATAATATCTAGTTTTTAAAGAGCACGACGAGCCCTCATAAGATCTCATATCATCTTCAGAGGGCTCGTCGAGCTTATTGAGACAAGAAGTTATACATTGATATTACTTTATTAGACGA
Organism: Microvelia longipes; assembly: GCA_018340805.1. Taxonomy (NCBI): domain Eukaryota; kingdom Metazoa; phylum Arthropoda; class Insecta; order Hemiptera; family Veliidae; genus Microvelia; species Microvelia longipes. The sequence continues at coordinate 31,761,937 of JACMZG010000002.1, read as the reverse complement.
AAGCTCAAGTGTCCCACCTGCTGATGATGTCGTCAAGCCGAAACCGGTCCAGGGATATTCATATTCAAAGCAAGTGTCCGCCGGTATCTGATTCTTCAATTGCTTCTTCAACTTGCGGTAAATATAAACCCTTTAATTATTTTTGTTTATTATTTTATTTTCTTTGAAAGTTGGCTAGTTCTATTGTAGTGTTTTATGCTTAATATAATACATTGGACCTTTAGATTTATTACGTCTTTAATTAAACAGCAATTTTCGCCATTAACTCGTAAAAATGTTGTAGGGTCAACATATATGTTTCCTTAATGTGCCAATGTCTTTATATAAATAAATCTACGGTCTCAAGACCATGCATTTATTGTTCTCTTTGCTACTGGCAAACCAAAAAAAATTAATATTTATCCTCAACTTTTAAAGACGCTTTATTTTTCTTATATCATTTAAAAAAGAAGTAACTGTATTTTAACTCCAGGCCCTAACACACCCTCTGCATGATCGAGTATAAATTGAATGAAGTCCTTACTTAGTTAATTTACTGCTGACAGGTACACAAATAAGCACAGCAAGTCTTTTAGAATTCTTCTGATTAGTTAAAAATACTTTCTTATGTATTTCATCAGAATTAAGCCAGGATGAGTCAGCAGTAGCTAGACAGTTAGTTACTGTGTACATTATGTTCTTATATTCATTGTTCTGCAAATAAAATGTAATGAGTAGTAATTTCTACATTGATTGGCTCTGTTTATTATAATACGACACACGGCTAAAATCAGTTGAACAGTGCGGGGAAATAGTGTTAAGGACCCAATAAGTTGACCTGATTTGAAATTGAGGCGTGGTCTAACGTCAGGAATAACCTCATAGCTCCCTCACATTATTTTCCCAAGCTGTGTCAACTGATTTTAGCCGTGTGTTCGTACTATAGAGTTGTCATATAGTCCAAGAGCCCAGGGTGTTTGTTAATAAAAAGTTGTAATGGCTGGAAACCGGTCTCAATTTTTCGTAAATACCTTCCTGAACAAGGATCTGCATTCTGCCGACTCGTATCGGATGGGTGTCCCAGCAGAAACGCACTTTAGGGGTCAAAGGTTCTGCCTGGGACACCCATCCGATACGAGTCGGCAGAATTGCAGATCCTTGTTCAGGAAGGTATTTACGAAAAATTGAGACCGGTTCCAGCCATTACACTGTTTGTTAACTTGGGTGTAAATTTGACCTGTAAAGTGCGTTCTGCCTGGGACGCCCATCCGATACGAGTCGGCAGAATGCAGATCTAGTTCAGGAAGGTTTACGAAAAAATTAACCCGTTTTCCAGCCATTACACTTTTTATTAACTTCGGGGGTAAATTTGACATTGTAAAGTGCGTTCTGCCTGGAACCTATCCGATACGAGTCGGCAGAATTGCAGATCCTTGTTCAGGAAGATATTTACGAAAAATTGAGACCGGTTCTAGCCATTACACTTTTTATTAACAAAACACCCCTGGGCTCTTGGTCTATATTACCAGTCATAGTAAGTGGTATATTTGTATTGAAGTTTAGTTTTTAGTGTAGAACGCCTAACTTTGAAATTTCATATGAATAGGAAATTTATATTCTTTAGATAAGAAGGGACAAAAATGTGAAAGTACGCCAAATAAGTAAGTAAACAATTAAATTTATTATTGACGTTTTGTGTTCTTTAGGATAAATAAATTATATTTCTCCATCACTAATGGATTTCCCCCTTATCGAGTGACATAAATGTAATAGGACGCCCAAAAAAGTTAAGTTGAAAGAATAGGGAAAATTATAAGTGAAGGGGAAAATATCTTAATATGAAATATCATTTATTTTAACTAAAGACCACCAAACGCCAAAAATTAATTAAAATTATAAATATAAAAATCATTTATTTATTTATTTTGCATACAATGGTTTGTATTAATATATTATTTATAATATAAGATTTTCTAACAAAAAAAGGGAGATGTTCAAGGTGCACCCTGTTCTTCCACATCCCCTATAATATATATACATATAAATATGTACATATACATTTTTATGGACAAAACTATTTCTGGTGGAAAATTTGTCCAGGTGTAAAACATAATTTATTTGATCTAAAGAACACAAATCACCAATTATACATTTTTATTTTTTTGTCCATCTTTTACAGTTTTTTACCTGAAAAACTTAAACTGAGAAAATATCAATTATATTGGGCATGGCCTAGAAATAAGGTCCATTTTAAATACTAGCGGTTAGCGATGCGTCTGTCCGTTGCGTGCGGTGACAGCTCAAATTCCAACCTATGTAATCGTACGGGACGTTCTTAAACAGCTTGCGGTAGCGTTGCGGAAAATGGAAATATTCGCAAGCCAATTAAACTCGAACAAATGGTTAGTATTTGATTGATTACAAAACACCTTTAGAGACCTGACGCGGAAGAAACCTTTCCGTTTCAAAGTTTTGGAATTTTTCTTACCCCCTCTTCCGATTTAAAGAAGAATACTTTTGTTTTGTTTGATTTTGATTCTTGCTGTGCTTAAAGTCCTTTTATTCTTTATTATTTTAATTTGATTTTAATAAAAGAGTTATGTTTTTTATCTAAAAAATGAATATTATCTTGTTATTAAAACACAATATTGTTATTTTATTACTTTTGTTTGTGCTGTGTCTTTTTAAAGTGTTTAAGTTTTCCTTTTATTTTTTATTAGTTTAAAGTTGTTTTTTTGTATTTCTATTCTTAAATCAAATTGATTTCTTAATATTCTTGGTGGTCGCCAATTTGAATGTTATACAAGCAGATCCCGTAGAAATGTTTTTTTTTTAAAAAAACAAGATTATTAATTATATTTTATAACAAGTACATTATAGGTATAGATTTAAACTAAAAATATAGATTTAAACTTTAAAAAACATGATTTTTTAAAAAAAATCCCAATATTATCCGACATAATTTGGAAAATTTTAAATAATGAAGAAACTAAAATAAAATCTTAAAAGACTCGCGCAGAGTCTATATAAGTTCATATAAGTATATATAAGAAAGTATATATCATATAAGTCTATATAAGAAAAGACGCACGTCTTTTCTTCTTTGCCTTTTTTATCTTATATAAGATAAAAGAGAAAAATATATTGTTGTTTCCAAAATTCGGAACTAGAGTGCGCTGTGTAGCAGCTTTTGCGGCCGTAGCGTTGTTATTGTGGAACCATCATTTTCCGCATCGAAATGAACGCTACGCACGCAGTGGACGAACGCATCGCTACCGCAGTATTGTGAATGCACCTATATGCACAAAAATAGTATAGATTAAAATTTGAAATTTCTAAGTTAGGTGTCGTAGGACGCCATTGTGCTAATAGCCAAAGCAAAAATATAAACTCCACTAAACACTTAGAATAATACTAACATAGACGAAGCATAGGACCGCAAACACAATGAACACTGATAACACGAAATCCTGTTTACTGGTTGTCTTAAGTAGGGGTACAACCCTAACAATAAAACATTATTTTATAAATCTGTCATAAATATCCACTAATAAAGAAAGGTCATAAAGAACTAATGTAATAACATAAAAAATCTGCTGAGTTTATAATAAAATCGGTCTTAAATAGCGAAAGAGTAAGGGAATACGAGAATCTACATTTAGTTGACGAGGACTGCTTTTAACATAATTTTAATTAAAAACGTAAAATACAATTTAAAATGCTTAAAAAATTGTGATGCACCGATATTTATATTAGTATTATATTATATGAATAATCGGTCATTCATTAATCATACAACATAATAATTTAGCAACCGGAAGTATTACCAACTTTGTTATAAGAAAATTGTATATTGTTACGGTGGCAGTATTACTTAAGACCACCAGTGAAACGGCTTTGTTGTTATCAGTTATGCTCCTTCTATATATAGTATTATTCTAAGACTAAACATAATGGAGATAACCTAAGTTTCAAAAATGAAGAGAGGGAAGACTTTTGGACCATCCTGTATTTTGTATGACTCATAATATTGTAAAAACAACCCGTGCCACCAGGGTAAAACTAAACTCCCCATACTCTTTTAACTATAAAGCAGACTATTAATTACTAAAAAGAATTAAAGAACGGTTAATATAGAAAAATAACGTAACGTTGGTTCAAAAGCACATCGGCAAGATGTTAACTAGGATTAATTAACTATCCTAATTAATCACGAAAGTATACTAAGGAGTTATTGATCAAGAATTGGGTGCAATTCTTATTAGCACCCAGTAACTTAATGGTGTTAGAAATTGTCAATATTGAGCTCCAATTCGGTACAAAACTGTACAATAATTTACCAATTGTACAAAACTGTACAATAATTGACCTAAATACATAAATTTTAATATTTTAAAAACAGTCTTTACTAAAAAATAAAATTGATTCTTATTAATGAACAAGATATAGATGATAATATAAACAGATAACCTAATTTAGTTCAGGTGCGTTGAAAATCCATGGCCTAAGGTCGTTTTTATTATACAAAATAATAGCTATAAACATCATTTTATCTAGTTCCACATATAAAAAATCATATGGTATATAAATTTGTATACATGGTTTTAATAGATGTTTTGTACTATGTTTTGTAAAGTAAATAACTACGCAGATATCATTCCACAACACAGGGCTCTCTGCCTTAAAGTTGGAAAGATTCCTGTTAATTTATCACAGCAGCAGAATGGTCACCAGTTTTGATTGACGTGTCTCAATGGTTCATAAATATTAATTCTTAAGTGTTTATTTATTTAACCGTTATGTTTAATGCTAATAATATGTTATGTTTGTTAAATAATTTTAATGTAAATATGGAAAGAAATAAATATAAATAAAAATTGGTCCCGATTCATAAATATCAGACTTTTACATTAGCGCAATGTACACATGCCATACGCGCAAATAGTGCTCTTATGATAAAGTATTGCTTGAACTACTCAGTACATAAGTAAAGAAATGTTAAATAGGCACAATTCAAAACAATTTTAGTCACCCCAACCTAGCACTGTATACGTTATGTTAACAAGTATCTATTAATATAGGCACAACTCACAGTATGTCTCCTGAAGTAAGTTTCGACGAGGTGAAAGGGCCACTCATTGACATTCGTACGGCGATGTGGGTTCCTGAAGAACGTAAAACTTAACGATTTCTTTTTCTGAGTAGATTAATCAGATTTAATAGTTTATTGGATTCTGTTAGTTTGTCTTGGATGTGAGTTACTCCGTCTACTTCTATGCACTCGACGTACGCTTCCCTGAAACGCCAATTAAATAAAAAAAAAAATGTTAAACTAATGCAGAAATGGACTTACTCTGCTTAAGAGTGGGAAAAACTTGGTAGTAATAAATGCGAAATAAAAATTAAAATGTATCTTGGACTAAATTTTCAATAGAAAAAGTTTTAAATAGTTTTCAGTCAATTATCGGTTTTTTTTTGTCTCTTCAGTAAAGAAATATATTTTTTCTGCATGTTACCGTTCGTGACGACATAACATGCATGATGAATCTTCTTTTTTCGATTTAAATATCTTGAAATGTTAATAATATTTTTGGTTTGTAGTTGAATAACTTACTAGTATTTTATGTATTGCTAATCTTGAGATATTCTTACAGTTGAAATATAGCTGCGGGGTACGACATGTGGTTGTTTAACAATTTGTTAATTTTTCAAAATCAATTTCTTTTGTAAATTTTAATAAATTCGTGCCGAAGTCTTTGTCTAAAAGTGATTTTTTATTTTTGAAGGAGACAGAGTAATCTCGAAAACTTACTTATGAATGTGCCAATTTAAGCTTGAGCCCATAGAGCCATTTTTGCGTTCATATTCTCTGTCTGATTGTTACTTTACTAATAACCCCTAGAGTTTATACTATCACTGTAACCAGAAAGACCTCGGTGCTTCTGCCCTTCCTTTTCGAAACTGGTTAGTTTACTGGCTTACTCTCATTTCATTACTTCATCTCCAGCTCACATGCTACTAGACTTACCAATTCCTCTGGTCTCACCTCGATACTCATTACACTCACTGCTCTTTCCAGTCCGGTGCAGCCCGACGGGAGAGACGCCACTAGTAACCCCGAAGTTAGTTTGTATAAACCCATTTCTATGGCACCGACCTGGAAGCCAAAGCTTCACAGTTCACTAAGATGCGTCTTCCAGAACCGAACACAGCGTTCTAAATCACGCCAATCGTAGGATCTGAGTTACCAATATCCGAGTCTCTACTTTCACAATGCTCAGTCCGAAGATTCAGTATCTTTCCGACTCTCCACCAGCCTACCGAACTTTGTCTTTAAATAAGCTGTAGACAAAGAAAACGTGACTTGGTTCGGACGAAATCCAGCCCCGACTTTAGAAAACAGTCAAAGGAAACCGCGTAAAACCTAGGCTGGTTTGGCCGGCCATGAATTCAATACTCTTGAAAGATAGAACAAGCATAACCTTATAAAGGTCCTCCGCCGGCTGTATATAAACTCACGACTTCTAGGTCGTGAGTTTACACTCTAGTATAAACTCACTAGAGTAGTAGTAGTCAGTTAGTAGTAGTCACTAGTAGTAGTAGTCACTAGTAGTAGTAGTCACTAGTAGTAGTAGTCACTAGTAGTAGTAGTCACTAGTAGTGTCACTAGTAAGTAGTCACTAGTAGTGTAGTTCACTAGTAGGTATCACTAGTAGTAGTGTCACACTGTAGTATAGCGTAGTCACTAGTAGTAGTAGTCACTAGTAGTAGTAGTCACTGGTAGAGTTTAGCACTCTACCACTGAGCCATCAGTCATTGGTGAAATGCGCCTATTATTTGCCGCATTAATCCCATGCTTGAAACCGGGAGGGGGGAGACGAGCATTAAAGTAGCATCGTTTCGCTGTTGTTTGGCAGGAAAATAGAGAATATTGGGCATATGGGAAATAAACAGCTTTCTGAACGAAAAAAGCTTTCTGAACGAATTACTTTTTGAAAAAAATATCCTTTTTTTATATAACACAGCTTTTAAATTTTTATATGAATCATTGATGTTTAGGACTAATAAGTTTGGGATGCCCGTAAGTGGTTAAAATTCTCAAATAACAAATTCCTCATGACGCTTCCATAGCGAATTTTATTCCAAAGGAAATTCGTAAATGAATAAATTATTCTTATTGGCTTTCCTCAAAAATTGCTACTATATTATAAAATCTTCTGGGCTGAAAATTTTTATCTTGATTTATAAGATAACTAATAACAACTTTTAGTATAGATAAAAAGCAACCTAAAGGACCTTGTAGAGGACGAAAGATAGAATACAGAAGAATTTAAGATTTGACGGATTTAACATTATGTAGGTAAATAAAATAGGTTAAGATATCAGAAGAAGTGTGAAAAGTAAGAGAATAAAAAACTCGAAAAAACATGCATTAAATGTAATATTGGATATAGTACTTACACAGCTAAAATAAGTTGACGCGGGGGAAAATAATGCGAGGAGCTATGAGGTTAGTTTAGGATGGTTAAAACACGTCCTCAATTTCTATCAGGCCAAACCTTATTAGTTCTTAACACTATTTTTACCACGCTGTCAAACTGATTTAGCCGTGTTATGTACTATATAGTTGCTTGATATGCAAATAAAAGTATATTGTTTATAGTAATAATAAGTAAACAATGTTGAAAAATTAAGTGTCTTGCTGAATCTAATTTATACACTGACTTAGCTAGTGCTTATGACATCACATTAAATTAGTATTTGTTTTTCTGTGTTACTTTTAATTCAAATAAAATCTTATGAAGGATTATTTAAAAACAAGACTATTTTTATCTGAGCACTAAAGGGCACTAAACTTACACTCCTATGTATAATAACTAATTGTAGTAAAAATGTTACTTATTTACGTAAATACCTTGAAGTATAAGAGCAACAGTAACCCTGGAGTAACTGCTGGCAATAGAGAGATAAATCAGAATTAGAATCATAGTAATCTAACTGAACCTTCCCGAAATAATTCATTTCGAAGTCTAATATCTTCATATTTATCTAAAATACCGGATACATGTTATCGTAAAAAATACAAATTATAAGAAAATAAGAGACTTATAAGAAAAGTACACTAACAAGTACAACTGAATCTTTTATCCACCAAAGTAACGCCTCTAAAACTCAGCGTTAAATTAAAAGACAGGTTTAAAACCATAGCGTGGCGTAATTCCATCCACTGATCAGCTTGAGATAAATTAAAAGAAAAGTCAATAGTAATGAACAAATAAAACTAAGCCACAAGATGGAGCATGAGTTGAAGGATTTGTCATAGACTCCTACGACAAACCCTTCAACTCATTTACTCAAAAGGCATTTAAATGCATAAATCTTGCTACTAAATGCATAAAATATTGCTGTTTAATGAAAAAAATGTTAAGAATACGGATTCTGCTCATAAGTACTGTATTTTTTTTGGTTATTTTGATAATGATATTGTCTAGGTTCTTGTCGATGGTTTCAAAATTCAAACCAATAGGGCCAGTTGTGTCTATTATCTCTATGCTGGCATTGATAATAATATCTCAGTGTAGTAGTTCCCAAGGTTATAGATATTAATAATGAAAGGTAATGGGATTATGATTGACTCGGATTAGGTTTATTCAATATAAGTGGTCTCTGTTGTTTATATTGTGTTCGCCGTCTTCTCGGTTATCTATGTTCACATGTGTTCTGTGCTCTCATTTTTACATGTTTTATCAGCTTATCCCATTCATGCGTGTGCTTGTTCGTATGCTCTAGTCAGAAAAACTAAGTACAATTATGTAAGTGCTGTTTAATTACTGTGTAGTGTAGTATAACTCAATATGGTAATATATTCTCAGTTTCTATATTTTATTTAGTTTGTTGTGATATGGTTGTAATGGGGGTGTATTATATTGTATTATTTTGTGATAAGTGTCTCATGTGATGTTATCCTATTGAGCTATGAGTGTTATTGCTCGGATACAGTGGATTCTTGGTTCATGATCATTTCTAGGTTTTTGGGTAATATTATATATTAGGTTTCTGCACTCCAGAATTATATTTTGTGAAGAATATTTAGTCTCGATCGTCTTCTGGTGAAGTTGATTTCTTCATTTCAATTTTGAGAGAGTTCGTGGGGATAAAAAGAGTAGACTATAGGGGAGCGGTGAGCCTTTTTTTGTAATCTTTTTCTAAGATCAATCCTTTCTTTAGGTCATCCACGGATTAGTTTCCAAGCGCGTGGGCTTTTCTATTGTGGTTAATATCTATAATACGTTCTGCCTCCTTTACATGGTGATTACTGGATTATTTGAGGAAAACGTTATGTTTAATATTGACTACTAGCCTTCTTAATTGAGCGTGGTAAGGATTCTAATATAAAATATAATATTTATCGTAGATTTAGCTATTTCCCTGTTACATATAGATTTGAGGTTGATTTTCTCTCTTCAACGCTGGGTTAATAAGGTTTTCTTGGTTAATAAGTTAACTTGGTTATGAATCGTTTTATACCTGGGCTTTTCGTGCAGGATAAGTTAGCGGTGAATATCTATGCTACGATCTTGTGCGACCGATTATTCGTGGTATAGTGTGTCTCTTACAATGTTGAACGACTTGGAAGACCATAAGTTTATTGTGTTTTATGAATTAATTCTGAAGTGCATTGGGATAATATTCGGGCGGGGATTTGTGTGACTTTAGGTTACGGAAAGTATTGCATTTGGTGGTTAACGGTTATGTGGACAAACTGGGCACATCAGGATCTATGGATGGTGGGAGTTGCTGTAATACGGTCCCTTTCTGTAGTCTTTTCCACGTCCAATTGTGGGATTCCTCTAAATGGAGCAGGGTTGCTCTTTTTGGAGTTTGATTCGAAGGAGTATGGAGCATGTCAGTGATTTTTGTCAATCTTCTTTTTAATTTACATAAAGAAAATTTAAATGCCAAATTTCTGTAGTTATTTTAGAATAGAGATTTAAGGCTATCTTGTCTTAAACAAAAATTAATACTGTAGTAAATAATGTCACCGATTTCTATAGGATTTTTTTATTGTGTAACGAATAAGTTAGATATATTGTTAAACCTCTGAGCAGTGAGGGAATATATTAGCAGGTTTGTTAGCCATCTTGATTTTATGATGTACTAATATCCATTGAGTTTCATAAATTATCTTTCTTTTTATTTTTGTAGGATTTTTAAACGCAATCTCGTTATTCTTAATAGAGTACTACGTCTAATAAGGTCTGGAAAGTTATGTATTATTTTAATGGTGTGTCGCCGTCTGATTTGAGTTGTGTCGAGCCAACTTGAATCTTGTGATATAAACTCGATTTTCTGAAATTATGTGAAAATTAGTTATAGTTTTATGACAAATCGAACGGACAATTTCCCAAAAATTGAATATTTAATGTCTTAGTGTTGGGATGCTAATGGTGTCTGATACATGATGTCGTCTATACTGTCAATGCTCCATTAGCTGTATGGAACGTCTGATAAGTGGGACTATTTCTCGAAGGCAAGGCAGTTCGTTATCAATTCAATGACCATTCCGTGTATTGCAGTTTGGTTACTATCCATTAGTTAATCTGGTTGGTTCGAAGCTATCTTGTTGAAGTATTGCAGTCTGTGTTGTAGCTGTTATCTTGGTTGGAGTGGGCTCATGTTTTTCCGTTGTTACTTAATCATACCTTCTATTTTGTTCCTATGATCTTTTCTTGAACTATCTCTAAAGGTGGGTTCGGGGTGATAGATGGTTATGTTTGCCTTAACTTTCAGTAACATGTTTTTTTTTGGTTGATTTTTTATTATGTTACAAGGTATTCTGTAGTTTTGAACAGGGATTTTCGTAGTGTTATTGTTATGTTGTTTATTGTATAGGAATACGGTTTGTCTCCATGTATGGAAAATTCTCCGAAATTCTGATTATAATTTTTCTTATTTCACGTTTCTCTTCAGAGTTCATATGATTGTTCTAATTTTTCGAATATGTCAATGAGCTTTTTTTATCAAAAATGCGTTTGTTTTTTCCGTAATCGAGAAAGTATTTGCGTGAAGGGGTTCGGTTTAGGTGAAGAAATTTGTATTGTTTGGTTAGTCTACATAGCCTGTATTGACTTGGTTCTCTGGAATTCATATTATCTTGATCATTGGTTCTACTTTTCTGATTGTACCTGTTTGAACTGTTCGATTTGAGTTTTTACTGGTCTTTTCTGTTTTCTCTTTTGTTGTGTGGTTTAGTCTGTTGTCTCGTGTTTTGTTTGTTTTTGTTGATTTTTTGTATTTTTATGTTTTTGATGTTTTATTGGTTGTGTGGGTGTATGTGTATTCTCGTGTCCCGTCCTTATTGTTACCTTGTGTTTAGTTGGTTTTCTGTTACGGTTGTATTTGATCATCTAGTCGTATATTGTATGGATCTAGTTTGGTTCATCGGTCGGTTGATTAGCTCGGGAAGGTATATTTGTTGATTGATGCCTCTGGGTGTGTTGATGTGGAGGTGGTTGTTTGAGGGATTGTCTGGTATTAGCTATAATTTGGAGTCTATCATTGTTGTCTTGTTGGTTTTCGATGCTGTGGTGTATTCTATCTGGCTTTTTCGCGGCTTAATTCTCTTATGTTCAGTATGGTTTTGTGTTCTTGTGTTCACATAGTGGGTGAGATCGAGTTCCCGTTACTTTTGTTTATTGCCTTGTATTGGTTATTCTGGATCATTTATCTAGAAGTTAGTTTAGCCACTGTATTCTCGCGTCAATTCCATGGTGGCATTTGGTTTAGGTATATTTGAGATTGCGCCGGTGTGTTTTCGGATAATGGGCGGAAAGCATATTGGTTAGGGTCTACTGGGTTAGTTTTGTACGAAAGTTTGGTTAGTTTTTGGTTAGCCTAGTATTTGTTGTATTGGTCTTTGTGTTCTTTGGGGGAGGGTTGATTGGTTGTTTTGTTTTGTATGTTTTTTTTGCTTTCTAATGAAATCTGGAAGTATTGGTCAACATTCGTGCAGTGTTCAGGCCGGTGGTTTTGTCCATGGATACTATTGGTTCTTTAGCCTTTATGGACCTCGTAATGTAATGCGTTATCGCTTTTAGTTTGTTCGCGCTCATTACACATATTTCGTAGGGTTTTGTGTTCACGTTTCTTGTCGTCGTGAAGAGTAGGTTCGGCTTGCTTACGATATCAGTGCAAGTCGTTTTCGTTCGGTTCCGTGTAACGTGTTGAAAGTTATGGAGGGTCGGAGGCAGTTATGAAGTTCGTCGCGTGGATAGTATATTCCGTATTGGTATATTCTATTATTGGAGGAAGTTGTCGTTTCGTCTTTGTCATAAATGATTAACTAATTTTTTCAATATTTCAAGATCAATGTTAAGGGACTTTGGGGTTTTATTATTGATTGAGTTTTTTTTGTTTTTTTCTATCTTATTTTTTTTTTTATGTGTTTATTATTTTTTTTTTTTTTTTTTTTTATTCTTTTCCTTTTTTTTTTTTTTTTATTTTTTTTTTTTTTTGTTTTTTTTTTTTTTTTTTTTTTTTTTTTTTTTTTTTTTTGTTTTTTTTTTTTTTGTTTTTTTTTTTTTTTTTTGTTTTTTTTTTTTTCTTTTTTTTTTATTTTTTTGTTTTGTTTTTTTTTTTTTTTTTTTTTGGGTGTTTTTTGTTTGTTTTTTATGTTTTTATATATTTTTTATTGTTGATGGTTTTTGTTTTTGTTTATGTTTTTAATGTTTTTATTTTTGTTGTGTAAATTAAATTTTTTTATGTTATTTTTTGAAATTAAATTTTTTTTTATTTTTTTTTAATTTTTGTTAAATTAAGTTTTTTGCACTTTACTTTTTTTTTTTTTTTATTGTTTTTTTTTTTAATTTTTTTTTTGACTGACAAATTTTTGTTTTTTTTTTTATTTATGTTTTTTACTCTAAAGTAAAAGGGACCCGCCGCGGAAGTAAATTAGTACTTCGCGAGTAAAAACCTGGGAAGACTTAAAAAACCGCACTACTTCACAGTTACAGTGACCGACGAGACGGGTATACCCTTGCAATAGAAATGTCGTGTATGAGACAGTACCAGACAGAAACACCTTTCGACTTCTACACACGAGTACAGAAACTGTTAAACTTACAAATTCCCTACTGGAAGAATACTTGTGCTATCGCCGCCGAAGCAGAAATAATTTGCGAATATACGCGTAATTTAGCATTACGAGTGTTCCTTAAAGGTCTTAAAGAACCAATAGGTAGTCTCATGAGGACCAAGAACCCACCGGACCTGAACACTGCACTGAACATGTTGACAAATGACTTCCAGTTTCATTTAGAACAGCAAAAACAAACATACAAACAAGACAACCATTCAACCCTCCCCCCAGGACTCAACAAAGACCATATACACAAAATAGGCAACCAGTAACAACTAACCAAACTTTTCGTACCAAACCTAACCCTGTGACGCCTAATCAAAACCAATATGCTTTCGCTCGACCCGGTCCCAGCACATCTAACAATATTCCTAAACCATATGTGCCTACTCCGATGTCGATTTCGACGCGGAATACAGTAGCTAAAACTAACACTTTTAGATCAAATGATCAGATGTATAACATGGAAGACATTAGTTCAGCAATAGACACAGTTAACGCGGTAAATACTGACAATTTAACTGAAACTCAAGACACAACATGTGAACTACAGACGGACACACAAACCTATTACCCTGATGAATTGTCAGAGTTTTTTAGAGAATCTGGCCTCGGACGAAAATTTGAGCTCATGAGTTTATATAACACCGAGAGTTCACTTCCGTACATCATTACAAAGACAACCTTAAAATTTTGATCGATACAGGAAGTTCCAAATCTTTCATTATTCCTGACATAGCACAGAAATTTTTCTCTCAATCAATACATACTGATCCATGTCAGATTGCTTCTGCCCATGGTTGCTCAATTCAACAATTTAGTACCTTGGTGCCAGGTGATAAATTTTATCAGACTCGACCGATGACACTCAAATTTCACTTGTTTAAATTCCATACATATTTTGACGGACTTTTAGGACTTGATAATCTAAGACTTTTACAAGCTACAATTAATCTAACAGAAAAAACCAAAAAACATTAGGTGGTCCAATACCAATACAGTACCGTACCACGAATAATAATAGTACTCATACTACCGCCATTAGTTCTCAAAATAAAACCTATAAAAAATACATAAAAATACAAAAACTCAACAAAAACAAACAAAAACCGAGACACAGACTAAACCAACAAAACAAAGAAAATCAGAAAGACCACAGTAATACAACCTCAATCCGAACAAGTTTTCAAAATTCAGGTACAAAATATCAAGAACGTACAGCATTAATGCCTAATGTACAGATTAATCTATTAGAAATTCCAGAAGGAATACTCAAAGTGTCTAATAACATGGCTTATTGTGTAATACGAAACCAAACAGATGACTCGCAAATCATTCCTAACCTGACCCCCCTTTTCACTGCAATCTTTCTCTGATTTTACGGAATTAGACCAAACGTACATTTTTTTGATAATAAAAAAGCTACATTTGACATTTCGAAAATTAGAACAAATCATATGAACTCTGAAGAGAAACGTGAAATAGAAAAATTAGTCAACGATTTTCGGATATTTTCCATACAGGAGACCAACCTTGATCCTTTACAAATAAAATCAAACATAACATTACTACGACAGACGAAATCCCTGTATACACTAAGACTTACAGATATCCTGTTATTCATAAAAAAGAAGTACAATCCCAAATAGAAGACATGTTACGGCAAAACATTATAAGACCATCTCACTCTCCCTGGAACTCACCTTTATGGATAGTTCCAAAGAAATTAGATGCTTCTGGTAAACAAAAATGGAGAATTGTTTTTGATTACCGTAAGCTTAACGAAAAAACAGTGGACTGCCCCTTCCCAATTCCATGTATAACAGACTTACTAGACCAACTAGGCAACTGTCAATACTTTTCAAACATAGATTTAGCTTCCGGATTCCACCAGATTGAACTAGATGAGAGTAGTATTCCAAAACTGCATTTAGCACGGAAAATGGTCATTTTGAATTTGTACGAATGCCCTTTGGCCTTCGAAATAGTCCGCGTACCTTTCAACGTGTAATGATGACATGCTTAGAGGAGTGCCATGTGCAGTATATTTAGACGACATCATTGTGTTCAGCACCAATTTAGCACAACACTTATTACGGTTAAGACAAGTTTTTGAAAGACTTAGACAGGCTAACTTTAAAATTCAACTTGACAAGACAGAGTTTTTAAAGAATTCCGTTGAATACCTAGGACATGTAGTTTCACCGGAAGGAATCAAACCAAACCCTGCTAAAATTCAAGCCATTCAAAATTACCCCCTCCCAAAGACACAAAAAGAGATTAAAGGCTTTGTGGGCCTTCTCTCATATTACAGAAGATTTTTAAAGGACCTAGCACGACTAACAAAACCGATGACAAAGTACCTTAAGAAAAACACAAAGTTAGATTTAAATGATCCTGAATATGTGCAAAGTTTTCATACGTGTAAAAATTTACTCATTAACGAACCAATCCTACAATACCCTGATTTTTCTAAACCTTTCATCCTCACTACCGACGCTTCAAACGTAGCACTAGGAGCTGTGCTAAGTCAAATTAAAAACGGTAATGATCTACCAGTAGCTTATGCTAGTAGAACTTTAAACACCGCTGAGGCAAATCTCTCAACGATTGAACGGGAACTATTAGCAATTGTCTGGAGTGTAAAATTTTTTAGACCTTACCTCTATGGACGGAAATTTAAAATTTTCTCAGACCATAAGCCTTTACAGTGGTTATTTAATCTCAAAGAACCCAACTCTAAACTTATGCGGTGGAGACTCAAGTTAGAGGAATATGACTTTGAAATAATTACAAAAAAGGCTCACATAATCTTAATGCTGACGCTCTCTCCAGAGTAGAGATAAACGTAACAGAAGATGACGATAAATTTCTAAGTGACTTAGTTAGAGACAATTTATTTCCACCGATGACTGACCAGACACCTGGACCGTCAAACTTAGCTCAGGACATCACTGACACTATCCGAACTATCACGATACAATTACTATCACACAACGATAATATAGAAACTGAATCACTTTTTGTACACCCGGATAACGACCCACAGAACATAAATGATGACGACGATGACGATCACACAGTACACTCGAACGCAATAGGGAACACATCAATTACCATCCCAATACTTTGATGCTCCAATCAATCATGGTACTAATCAAGTACTAATTTCGCTAGTGGATCATAGCCCTGCTGCGGTAAAAATCGATAAGCTATTTGACACTAAGACTAGGATGCACGTTCAATTTTCAAAGAACCAATTCGAACAAGACGTAATTAAATTTATACAAACGTATATTGTTCCAAAGAACAGGTATTGTCTATACTTTGAAAACGATGTATACGAACGATTCTGTGAATTTGTAATGAGAAATTTTACTCACTCACAAATTGAGTTTGTTAAATATACTCAGAAACTTGTCGATGTGACCAATCAGAACAGTATTATCGAGATAATAGAGAACTACCACCTAGGAAAAACTAATCATAGAGGCGTAGACGAAACAGACAATAAAATTAAACGTACTTACTATTGGCCTAATCAAAGGAAATCTATTCAAACTTATATAAATAAATGTACGGTGTGTCAAGCATCAAAATATGATAGACATCCTCTTAGGTTAGAATTTAACATAACACCGACCGCCACACGTCCTTTTGAAATTCTACACATCGATACCCTAACTCTAGAAAAAGATAAATTCCTGACAATCGTAGACTCATTTTCAAATACGCTCAAGCGTATCGCTTAAATGCTGCGCAAGGTATAGAAGTAGTTAATAAACTTATAAATTTCTTCACCCACCACAATATCCCAAAACAAATAGTCGCTGATAACGGTCTCGAAATAAGTAATAGCCTTGTTAAAGAATTACTTGATCTGCACAAAATAAATTTACACCTGATCAGTTCACAACATCCGGAATCCAACGGTGTAGCCGAGAGATTTCATTCAACTCTAGTAGAGCATATCAGGTTACTTAATAATAGAGAAGAATTCAAAAAGCCTATTGACATTAAAGTGAAATATGCAGTGTTGGCATATAATAACTCACTACACTCTGTTACAAAATTAACACCATTTGAAATAATATCCGGTCATATAGAATCGAACCCTCAACTAGACATTGACTTAGAAAAACAGCTGACGAACGACTATATCATTAAACACAGAGACAAAACAAAACTACTTTATACACAAATTAATGACAAAATTGCAAGCACGAAAGAAAAAGTAATTAACAAAGCCAATGAAACCAGAGAAACACTTCCGGAAATACCCAAGCAAGTTTTTGTCGCTAACAAACAAAAACAACAAAAGACAAATAACAGATATAAACCCGAAACTATCACGACAATAAACAAAGACAAGAAAACTGCGACTATACAGCCTCAACACTACAATACCAGACAGAATCCATTTGTCTAACATTAAACGACCCAGGAAAGAAACTTATAAATTTCCTGTTACAGATCCATCTGCTCAATCGGACAAGGGACAGAGTTCAAAGAACTGACTAATAATCTTGGAATACTGCCCATAAAATTAGGACCAGCAAGACTTGAGACTTCACAACACACGTTGGTGCATTACTACAGACTGAATCCTCTACAATCTCAGTTAACACACCTTACGACCAATACTTTAAATTATGGATAGTATTAAACTAACAAACTCTAACTTAACCGAACTTTCGAACTACTTTAAACTAATCGACTATACTAGAAATTTAATTAGTGATAAGATTAATAATATAGGATTAAGAATGTCTACGCATAGAGCAAAGCGTGGACTAATAAATGGATTAGGTAGCATAGTTAAATTAATTTCAGGGAATTTAGATAGTAACGATGGGGAAAGGTATGATACAATTATAAATCACATTGAAACTAACGAACACAGAATCGAGAGCCAAATAGCCCAACAATATTCAATTAATAAAGAATTAATCGTAGCCTTTAATAACAGTATAAAAGATATTCAATTTAATACTTTAGAAGTAAAATCTAAATTCCTTCAATTAAGTAATAGTGTAAAACAAGGTGCCACTGAAATAGAAATTCTAAATAAAAAAGACTTATTAAATCAAATACAAATAATTTATAACGAAATTTTGAATCTCTTACAAGACATTGAAAACTCAGTAACATTTTGTAAACTTAAAACTCTTCATCCAAGTATAATAACATCTCATGAGTTATATACAGATTTAATGAAAATATCAAAAACAAACAAACTAAATGGAGAGCTGCCCTTCGAAGTAACATATGAAAATATTCTTAACTTTGAATCTGTAATAAAAATTAATTGTAAGTTAAATCCTGAACAGATTACATTTTACCTAGATATACCCCTTAACTCTAAAATAAAGTATGAACTTTACCATTTACTACCCATACCTACCAAACATAAAAACAATTATGTCACTATAATTCCTGAGTCAAAATACTTATTAAAATCTGAGAACGATAAAATAGAGCCTTTGAATGGTATATGTGCTAAACAAGGGTGTACCAATGCTCACAAGACTTGATCGCAGCCAACGAAAGCTACTTGCGAAAAGAACATCATCCTGAAGGAAAAATCTGAGCACTGTCGATACATAAATCTCAATATTATGAACAATGATCTTCAATACATCTCAGAAATTAATCAATATTTAGCAATATTCATTAAACCGGACGAATTACAAATAAAGGGTACAAAAAATATTGAAACTAAATCCCTACAAGGAATATTTTTAATTCCTGAAACCAATACAAAGATATTCTACAAGAAAAACTCAACTTATCTATAAATTAAAATCTTTTGCTCAACCACACATCCTTCCAGAAATAGAATTAACGCTGACAGCAGCACAAAGACCTAATATCACGTTAGATCTTAAATCTTTAGCTCTAAGAGACTTAACTCTTCTGCCAGCTTATCCAGTAGAAGACACAACATATACTCATCATATCACCAGCATTTTGACAGGACTTCTCTACGTCATCCTGATCATCCTGGTAATAATCATTATCATCCATCGAAGGAAAATCTTCAACCTGTTCAACCAACTTCAACCAACTCCACAACCTGCAGAAAGGACAACTCCGCCTACAAGACTTATCCTACCCGGGGATGCTTCATTCTAAGGATGGAGGAGTTATCCACCCAAATACTGTGGATATAAGCATAAGCTGACTCATCAATATAAAGTAGTATAAAAGCCTAGACAGGAAGCGGCCACCTTCAGTCTAATTCTATAGTTACGTTTAGCTCCTTCTCTACGAAGTAAAAGTTATTATTATTAGTTTCTAATTGTGATTTATTATTTTGTGTTAATTAAATAAATCATTTTTTAAAAACTTAATTTGTTAAACTTGATATATATATATATATATATTATATATATATATATATATATATATATATATATATATATATATTATATATATATATATTTGTGTGTGTGTGTGTAATTATATATATATAAAAGCAATATTTTAGATCCTGTAAGATTCATTATCGAATATCGAATTACTGCTCTTTAATGGCGTAGTATCAAAGACAACACAGAAACAAGAGAGTTTTTGCAATTTTTCCCCCACAATTACGAAATAAGGTTAAAAATACATTTAGCTGCAAATAATAGCAGTAAAGCGAGAGAGTAGGGAGAAAACAGAATAACTGTATTTGAGCTTATCATATTTATTTGTGGGGGTTTTAGGTAAAAAAGTCACAAGATTGTGATCTGATCTTGTGACTTGTGCTTCTCAGCTTGCAAAATTTCAACCAACTAATCAACATTGTCCTGATTAGTGACAGTTCTCTAAATGTGTCTGTTTTAGTTTGGTCCCTTTTTATAGTTTTTCTAAGCTCGTTTTAGAAAGAATGAGCTTATGAGGTTGGGATCATGGAAGAGGGGAAGTGGATTTTTGGAAGGACTCACTGATCACGAATATACATGTGTGTGTGTGTGTATACACAGAGAGTGTTTGGTGATATATGTGAAAAAATTATGGGGGTGATTTTATGCCCCAAGGGCTACAAAAATGCAAAAAACATGGTATTGACCAGGGTCAATTCTCAACCATTCTCTCACAAGGTCAAGGTTCATCATTTTTTAGGGTTGTGTATGTAAGTTTAAAAACATGCTTTAACTCCTAAAATATAGATAATACAAATAAGTTATAAATATCGTTGGAAAGCCATGAAAATTTCCTAAAGAAAAAGGTATACATTCATTTCAAAACAGTTTAATGTTTATAAAATCTAAATAAGAGTTTGAAAAATTTTAAAAAAAATTGTAGCCAATAACTGTTTTAAATTAGAATAGGAAATTTAGTTAGGACCTTTGGAAAAAGCTTTTTTGTTTACACAGTTTTGTATCAAATTATAGCTCGTTATAGTTCATTAGCCATAGCATTTGGACCCAATGTTACTCCATTGAGTGTAATTCTCAAGATTAATGTAGATGAGTATTATGTGTTACCATTTTGATAATTACTTATTATCTCCTCTTACTCTCTCCCAAACAATCATAATAAACGATAGAACCTCCTCGGGTTTTATGCTTAGATTAATAATCGTCTCTTCTCAATATAAAACATATTTATTGTTTTAGAACTGCAACGTCTATTATTGAAGAAGCTGCTCAGTTAGTATCGAGTTATACAGAAAAGTGAATAATTTGTATTGGTACAGATATAGAGGAGATCAGAACGGAGAATCTATTTCGCGCTTGAGACTTAAACTCTCATCCCAGTTATATCGTAATAATACATTATAAACTATCTCGATGTGCTCAAATACGCTATTTAGTAGTCAATGATAATGTGTAATGATACAATGAGGTGTGAAATCAATGTATACTCTGCTCGATTTGTCCTTGTATATTAAGTAGCGAGATCATATTTGAAAACATAAGCAAGTGATAATCACTAGAATACTGTTCTGCAGAATAATGTTCCCATGACATAATATCGGTGAATTTCCTTGCAGATCTTCTGTGTTTAGATGTTGTGTATAATAATTATGAGATATAGCTGTTTGGTGATGAATTGATAAAAGAATAATTAAACAAAACACCTTTTACTTCGATTACTGGTGATTCGTGTCCGGTACCAAATTTTTGGAACTTTTTACTTTATCACAATCGGATTATGGCAGATGCTACATACACCTCTCTTGGGCTTTGATCAAATGTACTATTTAACCAAAGAGTTTTTTCTGAAGTCCGATAAAGTTCTTTATTTTTAGAAAACAGTTATTGAGCCGTCACATTTTGTTAAGAAACTGGTGTGACTGACTATAAATGCATTAGCTCTTTCTCTTAGTAATTTAGTTAATACACGCTATATATTAGTTCGATTATGTATATCGCCATCGAATGTACTTATCGGATGAGTGAAGTTATGTGCTCTCTCCGTTATGGTCCACTCTCGCGCAGACTCTGAGATGCTATACGCTCATCTCTGCACTAACCTCTCTACCTCGCATGAGCTTCACATGTCTTATCTACACTATATACTAGGTAATACCTACAAGAACATTATACATACTATTAGTAACAGCAAAAATTGCTTCAATATGTAGAAAACATAAGCTTATCTTATAGTGATTTACATAGTTCGATATAGAAAATATAGCTCTACGACACTCAAATAGAGTACACGACATTATATACACGTAATGTAGAAATTCCATCACTCTGTAGATGCGTGCTCGGAGATAGCGAATAATTTTCGGCTGGCGGATTATTGTTACACTTCTCTTTCGCTAGAGCCATGTGTACTCTCAAAATGTATCACAGAGTAAGAATTGAAAGAATTGCTGCGATCACTAAAGAGTGATATATACTGTAGAACTCTGGTGTCCTCTCGAGGTCTATAAAACAGAATTAGTTGGCATCAATTCATACTGACAGCTCATGTAGTGGCTGGACTCATTTTTCACTGTTGTCACTCATTTTTTATTCCCGCTATTATTGTATTTATTTTTAAAATCATTGGTGGACTCGGATCTGATCGTCTAATTTAATGTTTAGTTAAAGTCATATTTAATAAGAAAGGTGTAAAACAAGACGCGAGTTTTATATGTAATCTGTTATTCATGCCCCTTTTTTCCTATAATTCATTTATGATATTGTCCTAGATAATTAATGCACACAATATTTTTAGTTAAGCAATACGTTATAGACTGATTTTATACTGTTGTGTCATCAACAATAGAGTATTCTAATATAACATACGCATGTCACTCAAATGTATATTATTATACACTTAGATAAGAGATATATATGAATTGTAAGCTGACTGGGGACAGAGAATGCACAGCGAGAGCATCTAAGCATTGGACACTAATACCTAGGGATAGCTTGTCAGCAGTAACCCAGAACTTGCTAGGTCGCAGCCTTAAAATACTTCATCCTCTTACCAAACAAACGATGAGGCTACACGGAATGTTGCGGAAGTAATCAGAGTCTTTCCAATCGCGTGATATGTCAGTCGACATTGTATGGATTTCTTTCCATGATGGCAGCAATCGGAATATAGAGTAGAGTTAGAATTCGGCAAGTTATTATTGCGTGTATATCAGTGAATAATTTTCTGGAACATAGGTGAAATTTGTAGCGTAAAAGTTTTAGCGTCTGACAGAAACTTTTAGTTTATTTTTGTTACCTTCTTTATTCTATGCACACGCTCATTTGTTTCCACCCTTGTACTCTTATTCTGTTCCCCCTGGTGTGGATAACCCTCGCCTAATGTTCAATGTTGAATTGTTATGTGTTTCCTTACTTATCTCCGTTTGCGCCAACCGAGTATGTTTATATTAGACAGCAAATCATGTTATCTTGGTCTAAAACAATCAAAATGAATGTTCTATATTCTATTATTTTTTAAGATAAAAACGATTGAGTTGTTCACTTTTGAACTGGCTTCGGCAGGTGATGAGGGTAGCCTCCCAATGTGAAAATCATAGAAAAATAAGGACTCGCGAAATTCGTATTGAAAATACTGACGGATTGTCATATGATAGAAAAGATAGATATAAATCAAAGTACTTTATTTTTTGGATAATAATTGTAATTTTGATTGATGAAATGAAATATATCAGTTGGCGTAGCCAGGATCTTAATTTTCGGGAGGGGCTGAATGTTAAAATTGTAGGTATATATTTGGTT
>JACMZG010000002.1:31712287-31736156 GCA_018340805.1 Microvelia longipes | reverse complement strand
TTCTTATTGGGTCTTGTTGATTAAAACCTCACATAAAGATGGATGGATAGTAATTTTTCATCCTTGGCTACCAAGACCACCTGACTGTACATATATCTTGATAAAATAAATTTAAAATCCCTTCTAATTCTAAATAATTAAGTTCAATTTATTTAAAAGTTTGTAATTTTACGATTTAAAAAAAATTAAAATTGACTATCAACCTTTAAAAAAAATACAATAATTAGTTAAAAGTAATCATTTACGTAACAAAACAATTTAATTAAAAATTGCCACATGTTAAAGATGTCATCGATTGTATAAATCGAAATATTTGCATTTTATAACACTAGTTAGAGATCTCTACTATTATTTATTAAATAAATTTGAGTATTTTACGTCTATTTAGCAACTGTACATATTGTTTGTGTATTCTCAAGTAAATAGTGGCTAAATATTATTATTTTTTTCAAAATTATTTTTTGTTAGTTTATCTATAATCTATAGTAGTTTATTGGAAAAGGCTGTTATTTTAATGAGGTAAGTTTTTCAACGAAAATTAAAAATAGACAGTACAAACAATTTTATTTGCGTTTTATAATATTATTTTATTAAGTTACATAAAAAAACACTTTAATAAACACTTAACAATTTTTCATCTATACTTATCAGTCATCATATAATTTCAACATCATATGAATGATTTAACTCAGCATTATTCATTATTTTAATGTTAATCTTATTATAATTTCCATATATATCATCAATTCATATGCATAATTATTTTCGTATATTTCATTTAAATATTTATTGCGTAAAAAGATTATTAATACTTCTAACTTTCTCATGATTATTATTATAAGACGAGATTACTCATGGACCTTCTAATGCAATTTGTTTTGGTATTTGTTAGTGTTGAGATCATCACTTTCTTAATTATATATTTACAATTTTTGAAACCCCCATATATATACTAATGATAATAATAATAAATAAAATAATCATAATAATAATAATAATAATAACCAATAACAATATAGTAATCAAAAATAATAATAATAGTAATCAAAATAATAATGAATAGTAATCAATAATAATAATAATAAGAGAAGAAGAAGAAGAAGAAAAAAGAAGAAGAAGAAGAAGAGAGAAGAGAGAAGAAGAAGAGAAGAGAAGAAGAAGAAGAAGAAGAAGAAGAGAAGAAGAGAAGAAGAAGAAGAAGAAAAAGAAATAGTAAATACAAATAACAATAATATAACATAATTAATAAATAATCATAATATTAATCAATAAGTATAAAATATAATTTATAATTTAAAAATATATATTGTTACGATCTCATATAAATAAATATATTGATTACATTAATTGGATTTTTTGTGAAGTAAAAGAAAAATTAATCATTCGAAATAATTGCTTTTAAAAAATATCAGTTTTCTAGAAAGTTCTTAAATTCAGATAAAATATGTGTATGCTTATATTACTTAATTTATATTTAATTATAATGGTTTCATATTTATTTCATTAGTAAAATTTCGATAAATTATTTTCATTTATGTAGTCTATGAAATTAGTATGTTTAATCTAATTTAATTTATATATATATATATATATAATATATATATATATATATATATATCGATTAAAAATATATTCAAAAATTCTGTAAACAAATTCTACTGTACTTCTTTCATATAAATTACAATTTGTGCAACTAGTATTATTACATCAAAAAGTTCGGTTAAAACAATAAATTTCAAAACTAATGAAGAATGCATATCATTCGAATAATTCATTTAATATCATAAACTTTTAAGTAATTGTTTTTTGGTTTGAAAATAGGAAATATATACTATTTTATAAATTAATTTAATATAAATTACAGTGAAAGGTTAATTAAATTATTATTATTATCCATCATTATATCGTTTGGTCCAGCTTTTGCAATATCTGAAGAACTGTTCAATGTTAGTTAGGAATTGACATTTTTTAAGTACTTGTGAAGATTAAAAAATATCTTGCCCAGTATTTTGTTCTGTGATAGTAATGACACTAATTTTGCGTGGTGCAGTTTAAATTTTTACAATGAATTAAATTCAGAGTAAACATGATCAATCAAGTACATTTAAAATTAACATAAACAATATAGGGGGTTGAACAAATATTAATTATTATGTTTCTGCAATTGGCCCTGCGACTACTGGCCTCGTCAACAGGCCCTTGCGACTATGGGCTCAGTGAACTTACTTGTCCTTTGACAACTGGCTTATTATAAGAGATTTATGTTTTAAATACGATTTCTTTCAGGTTTCAATTCTAGATGAATAAATAAATTTTAATAAATATTTAAAATATAAAATATATATAACATATATTTAATTATAGATAATTTTATTATTATCATTATTATCATTTTTTATTATTATTGAAAAATAAATAACGCATTAAAATATAATATAAATATAATAAAATTTTATAACGTATTATCTGTAATTTTGAAATATATCTTTTCTTTGGTTTACTTTGTATTGTTGATATTGTTATATGTTTGTATATTGTTGGACCAGTCTTAAAAAAAGAGCAATTATGAAATAATATCTTTTATGTTTTTTGCTATAATCAACTAAGCCTATGAAGTCCAGTTGCATTGGGCCAGTAGTCGTAGGGCCAGTAGCGCGGGCTAATTGTCGGTCACCATTATTATTATATTTATTATATTATTATTATATTATTAATATTATTATTATTATTATTATTTTTATTATTATTATTATTATTATTTTTATTATTATTATTATTATTATATTATTATTATTATTATTATTATTTTTTTATTATTATTATTATTTTATTATATTTATATTATTATTATTATTATTAATATTATTATTATTATTATTATCACTATTATTATTATTAATAATAATTATTATTATTATTATTATTATTTTATATTATTTTATTATTATTACAATTATTATTATTATTTATTATTATTATCATTGCTTTATAGTACAGTTATACAAAAATATAATTTTAGCTACATATAAATATATTAAATATTATTTATTCAAATTTAATTAAACGTTTATTAAGTTATATATAGCTTGAAATATTGTTATTGTAAAACAACAAGTGTTTTCGGCTATTTCCAATCTTACTATGTAGTTCATGTAGTTAGGATAATAATACGTCTTTATCTTCACTAAAACAAACTAATATTTTGCAGTTTTTACCACTTATTGGTTATTAGTTTTCAGATTAAAATTACAATAAAAGTTCTGCGAAAATCTAGTTATATTGTCTTTAGCTATCATCTCTAATTCTCAGAATTTGTTTACTCTAAAAAAATTTTTTTTTAGTTATTTATAATGTTCTCCTGACATCATATTTGTTATAACAAATTTTTATTTCTTTTATAAATTAATTAGAAATCTGATTTTACAGAAATGAATTTTGGAATTATTGTTTAATTGAAATAAATTTCCAGATTTCCGTTTTACCTTTACATACAATCGTTGGTTTTCTAAGAAATGTCGTGTTATACAAACAATGAAGTAGTGAAATAGGCAGATTTTGTTATTTAATATATTATTTTCAATTAATATTTTTAAAGAGAAATGTGAAAATATAAGTATTCCATAGTTTTATACAAAATATATAGAGTTTTGTTTTTAATAATATGCTTGTTCAATTTCTTTGATAATAAACATTTGTCTGGTTGGATATGTATTACTAAACGTTTTGTTTTACTCTTTCTTTTTATATACTTTTGGAAGTTAAGTCAAATTGCTTGGTTTGTTCACTTGTTATTCGTAATCTATTCTCATTTTTACTAATCTACATTTCTCAATATCATAAAAAAGCTAAGATGCATTTTAATTTGATAATGTAATTTATTTTGCAAGTTAGCAACGAAAAACATATTCAGCAAATGTTTAAAAAGAACTGGTACATAAATGCATTACAGAAAAGTATTATATAATATATATCTATAATAATATAATTGATAAAAATAATATGAAATTAATTTAAAAAGTGAAATAAGAATTCGGTGTAGTGCTTTAAAGCAGTGTTCTCAAAGGCTGTGCCCGAGGTTAAGCTAGATAAGCCGTGAGATTTTTTTCTGAACAAAGTTTAGTAAAAAATTACATATATCATAACAATATGAAAAGCTTTTACTAAAAATTCTCTGTCTTGATCAAAATTACAAAAAATATCGCAAGGGGAACAACAAAAATACTAAATTAGGCTTTTTATAAAAATTCTTTAAAATCAAATTTATACTAAATTATATTGATGTTATATTGTGTGCGCGAGTATTTTATAATTTTTTAGTGTGCCGCGAGCGAGAAGGTCGAGAAACACTGGTAAGACTTGACGAATAAGATTGTGGATCCGGACTTGAATCCAAAGTAGACTTGAAAGTTGTTTATTATTTTTTTTTGATTATCAAAATTTGATAAATAGAAACAATAATGTTGATATTCATTAGTTTACATTTAATTTCCGTGAAATTTTTAACTGATTTTTTTTATTGGTTTAAATTGTTTATTGTTTTGTATTTTTGTCTTTTAAATATATTGAATTTCTTTAATATAATTACTTAATATTGATTTTAATTTATTTAAAAGGTTTAGTGTACTATTCTTTAAAATTAGATAGTATGCCATTGTACTAGTATAGAATAAATTTCAGAGTAGTTAATAGAAGGAATTGCAAGAAAATTGTAGATATTAGGAATGTCCAATTAAATTTTATTATTTATTGTGGAAATAATAAATAATCAAACCTCGTAATTAATTTTACACACAATCAAATATATATCGCACTATGAGCACCCAAGTTGTTTGAAATATATTTTAACAAAAAGTTATAGGGAAAATTTTGATAAAATTTTTAGTTTATAAATATCTTGGCCGTTTTGTGCTATGAAAAGTCTAGTGAGTTCAGGGACTAATTAGTATTTATGGTTCTTTCAATTATTCTTATTTTAAAGCAGAGTACGGTTTCAACCAAACTAAATGATTACTCCATAAAAAGGAATATTCTCAATTTGTTTATAGATAAATTAGCTCATAAACCTTTGAATAAATTAGGTAGTTTAATCGTTTCGTGCTGACGGTGTAAAGTTGTAGAAACAAATTGTAACAATAGTTATTTCAATACTTAATTCTAAGAGCATTAATAAATTTTCAAATTTCTATTAATAAATGCTCTTGTATATATTTTAAATATAAAGTTGTGTTTAGTTTATATTAAAGTTATTAAATATGTTCAATAATAAATTTAAAGCCCTATAAGTTTTATGTTCTAATTGGTTTATCTATTTAAATGTAATGAGTGTAACGCTGCTTATATTTCATATATGTACCAGAATCCAAGAGAATAGTCGAAAAAGGAAAAATTGTAGTACTGTTAAGCATCAAATAAAATTTATATATTTAATCGGGTTTCCTGCTTTTAGATCTTAAGCAATGTATTAATTAATGATTTGAAGAAAGTAATGAGTAGGACATTAAATCACAAAATAATGTTCAATTGACAGATTCAACATTGTTCTTAAATTATCTTTAAATTGTCAATTGAGATTGTATAATTGGAGTTATGTAATCATTTTTATCTTCATACAGTTGTGAATTTTAAGGGTTTATTTTTTGTCTGATGATGACGGTTATTCTATAAAATTGATTACAATAAAGTAATTTATCAAATAGTGTTTCTTCATATTTTCTTTTAAATAATTTACCAATAATTTTTGATTTTTAGATTAATTAATAATAATAATAATAATAAAAATTTTATTTTATTAAATTATTATTATTATTATTAATATATTATTATTATGATTATTATATTATTATTATTATTATTATTAATATATTTTATTATTAAATAGCATCTTTCTTGTCATGTTAAAGATTTGTTTTCTACCATTTTATAACATTTTTATAAAATATTTACTTAAACAAGTTACTCAAAATATATTTGAGGAAACTCTATCTGACGATGAATATACTTACAAAAAACCATTCTTCTGTTTAATTTATTACAATTAAATCAAAAAAAGCTTTGTAAGAGAAAATTAGATTTTCTTTCTAGATTTGCTTTGCATATTCACGATGAATTTGAAAGATATTTATCATTATGGATACAACTTTTATTTTCAGTGATTTTGCATATCTAATGAATTTGTTTTCTAACTTCATCTATGCTCGGAATTTTCAGATTAATTAATTTCTCAATCAAACAAGCAAGAAAGCAATAATAATATGATTAATAATAATAATAATAATATAATAATAATAATAATAATAATAATAATAATAATAATATAATAATAATAATAATAATAATAATAATAATAAATAATAATAATAATAACAATAATAATAATTAATAATAATAATAATAATAATAATAATAATAAATAATAATAATAATAATAATTAATAATAATAATAATAATAATAATATTTTGAGAAATAAATAAAAGAAAATTTGAATGTTTATACCAAATAAATTATTTTAGGACAAATCAAATATAGACGTCACTCAAATTAAATTTGTACCGTTCGTTTTCAAAGATCTTTTAAGAAAAGTGCAGTTTAAGATTTTTTTGTTACATTTTTTTGCTGCAATTAACAAATTTGAAATTATCAAACTTCCTATTTGAATTTTGGTATGTTTTCCATGCGAATATTTTTCTTTTTAACAGTATTATTATTATTATTATTATTATTATTAATAAAGTTTATAGTTATTAATTAGAGTATAGTTAATAAATAGTAAATATAAATAATAAGAATAGCTTATACCTGTTTAATAATAAGAATGATAATATGATAGTACATACATATAAGTGAAACATAACACGATGTTAGAATTAATGGAAAGTAATAATTCAAGGTAATAATAAAATAGTATAATGATAGCATGTTAGGAACCATAACCAAAATAATATAGCTTAATAATATGGTATAATAGTCGAATATAGTAGAAAGAATTGAATGTATAAATGTGTATATAAAGTGTATTAAATCAATAATACTCAATTTTTATTTGAAGTAAATTTTTATATTAAAAGAATTCATCAATGCTACTATATAGTTATTACTTACATTAAAATGCAGGTTGTTCTGATTGCTGTTTATATCGCCAAAATGCTCCATAAGGTGGACATTCAGGCAGGACAAAACAGAGAGGATCATGAGCAGCTCCAGCAATGTGCCTAAGAAAGAAATACGGCGAAAAGAGGAGGGATAGAACGAAATTTGGACCGAAGCAACAGGGTTGAAGATAGTCAGGGTAGAGTTCCCTACTCTGTGAACATTAATTGTATTGTAGTATTAGTCTTACCTTTGTCTCGAAGTGTCGTTTAATTTGATTTGAATTTTATGATTTATGGGGTAGATTGATGTTATAGGATTGATTTTGTTTAATGACGTCTTGTGCTAGTTTTTAGTAGAAATTAACGTGAGTTTACGAAAACGTGTGCGCAATATCTTCGTTTAGGATATCGATCTTGTATTATGGATATTTAATTTTAAAAATTATATTCCAATATATTAGAACGATCATGTCAAGAATCAGTCGCATACTCGCAGCTTACTATACAAAGGGCAGTGTTGGTAAAAAAAATTAGGCTAAGTTGAATTTGTTACAAAATACGTGTTACCACAAAGACCTGCTAGCTTGGGATAGACGTGTGAAAGCACATAAGTACTACCATTCTTTAGAGCTGCTTGATATCAATCAATAGTTAAGAGTTTCCACGCAAACAAATGGCTAACCAGTGAATAAGAAGGTGTAATGAAAGCTCATATCAAACATTCAAAGCCTAACAGCCAACATTATTATTATTAGTATTATTATTATTATAAAAATACAAAGTTCTTTAATTTAAAGATTGTTGACAAGACTGTTTTTAAAAATTGTAAATAAATTAAATAAATTTGTTTAAAATAACAATGAATAACAAGTCTTAGTTATTCAATATTTTAGACATTATTAATTCATCTATAGTTCAGATACATGGACAATATTTTATCTTTGTTACTAATTCTTCATTAGAAAGACATTTTAAAAATAGTCAATAGTATTATTTGATGGCATACATTTCACAAAAGAAAAGTCAGTTTACTTTTAATTCCTTTTCTGAACACTTTAACTCAAAATAAACCTGGTGAGATATTAACTACTCAATTATACAGGGTGTCCCAAAAATCCCCGCGGAACAGTAAACTAAAAAAAAAAAACAGATTGAGATATTTAATCGCTGTTTTATTTAAAATTAAAGACAAATCTTTTAAGTTTTATTTCATATAAAATATTCACAAGAATTGTTCAAAAAATGACTAACATTAACTGATATACATAAATTCATCCTTTTTACAATATTTAAAAATACGCCATTCAAAGTTCTTTACTAATACTTTTTATTTCTTCGGTTTATTTTTGTTTTAAATCGTCAATATTTTTTATTTCAGATTTTGTATATTATATTCTTAAATGGCCTCATAAATAGTATCAAGAGGAGTTAAATCTGTGTGAACGTGGAGCCCATCGATTTGAGCTACCTCTCCATCCCACTGTTTGGAAATGAGCGTGCAAATACCGTCGTAAATCTGTTGAAAAATGCGCAGGAGCTCCATCTTGTTGAAATACCAGAGTCCGAACTTTGTGCAATTTCCTCACTTCAAACATAAAATAGTCTTGAAGCATTGATAGATAATTTTGGCCGTTAACAGTGTCATCTCAAAGAAATACGGACCGACAATTTTATTTTTTGACATAACACACCAAACATTTACTTGAGATTTTCTGACAGCTTCAAAAGTAACATGTGGATAGTTTCAGACCAATACCTGACGTATGTTTATTACTAATCCTTTTAGGTAAAACGTTGCTTCATCTGAAAAGAAAATAATTTATTGAATATCGACATTTTCTAATATTGGGACAGGGTTTTGCACATCTCAACTCTGTCTTGAAAATTCTCTTCATGTAATTCTTGCGTGAAATGCACCTTAAAAGGTTTCAATGACAACTGGCCTGTCATAATTCGATGGTTTTGTTCGCGAAACGGAGCAGGTGGGTTGTAACAGATCGAAACACTGTATTGAGGGTCACTTCGAATAACTTCACTAATTTTCTTAACTTCATTTTCAGTAATCACCTTTGATCTTCCAGAACGTGCACGATCTTTCCACGGAGACAGTTTCACAAAAACGATGAAAGGTATCTCTTATAACAACTTTTCAATTGGCGTGGTTTTTCCCAGATTCTGGCATTTAATTTCCTTTTAACTAGACAAATTGAGTCAAATTTTGCCATTAAAAGTACAATTTTTATTCCTAACTTCATATCAGCGGCATTTTGCTAAAATATAATATTAAAATATTAATCAAAACTTAGACTTACATACTTCAATATTATATAAATAGAAATATTCAAGGGATTGAATTTAATGACAAATATTTAAAGTTTACTTTCCGCGGGGACTTATGGGACACCCTGTATATTAAGCCATTTCACAATGGACGTTTATTACCCTGGAGTAGTAATACTAACATCAGACAAAAAATTGGTATAATAATTTATCTATAATGAAATTTAGCTTTTCTGTGATTTTTATAAGGTTTTAAGTGTTTTCTTTTTAAAATGTTTTATTTTAATTAATTATTTTTATTTTTTTGAAATTGAAATTTGTAATAAGAAAAAATAGTTGTTTTAATATTTAGTTTTTGTATATTTGGATTAATTAGATATTGAAAATTATTCTTGAAAGAATTATTTGATTATAAATTGGAAATCATTTGTGGAAATTTAAACAAACTTTGTATAAATTTAGAATATTTTTGGTTTGGCATCAATATCAATTTGTTTGGTTGTTATCCTGATTTATATTGAGAATTTATTATATTTTTCATAGTATGCCCACTACCTAACAATGATAAAAAATGTTTTAATAATTTCAATAATATTTTCTTACATTTAAATATATTTCCATTAAAAAATTCAATCATTAATGTATTTTTTTATTCGTTTAAACAGGATCAATTAATATTAACAACACTGAAAGTTTCAAAATAATTCCGCCAATATTACAACTTAATCTAATAATCAATTAATAAAACAAAATTAAATTGAATTTGTTTATTGAATGAAAGATATTTTATTTAATTATATGAAATAAAAAATTTATCACATTGTTTCTTATTGAAAAAAATTGACATGGTGAATTTTTCTTTCTAATAATTTGATGCTTCTTTATTAATAAAATAAAGTTACAATTGATTAAGATTATTATAAACTGTCTACGAAATTATTTTTAGTCGTGATGTTTAAATATTTAAGCAATATTCAGTATAAATATTTATCAAGATATATCAAGATATTTAATTTTAGATATTTGCAATAATTTTATCAGAAACTTATAGCAAAGAACTTATGAAAAGGTGATTGCGAAATTTACTCAAACACAATATCGATTTTCATACATGAATGTATAAAACACCATTTTAATGAGCGAAATTTTTCATATGAAAAAATACCCCTTTGGGAAAAGACAACTAATTGAATATCCGAGATATTTGAAAATCACTTTCATAAATTCATTTTATTAACACTACATTAATTATTAAAAGGTTTCCTGTTCAAAATGATTAAGTTGATAATATGAAATTTTATAGATAATTTACAGAAATCTATCTATATCTTTTCTATAAGAATTCTTCTTATTATCATAGGTCGATTTATATTTTGTTCGTTTTGGAATGTTGGAATTATTAAAAAGCAATCAGTGTTTTATAATTTGATTAAGAATCTCTCAAAATAACATAATTTTATGTAAAAATTATATACAGGTTTCTCACTTAATTTAATAATCTTTGCAAAACATTTAATAATCTTCTCAAAAAATTTAATAATCTTCTCTTCTTTTCAATAATCTTCTCAAAAATTTAATAATCTTCTCAAAAATTTAATAATCTTTGCAAAGAATTAATAATATTGAAAAATAAAAAATCAAAATTTGTAATGAATTGTTTTTAGAAAAATATAGAAAAGTATATGAGATTAAAAATGTGTTGGAAAGAAATGATGAGTAATATTATAAGAATTTTGGAGGTAAAAATTAAATATTATAGTACTACTACAGGGTTTCTCTCAATAATCTTTGCAAAGAATTTAATAATATCACTCATGTTTGCTGTAAAAGCCTTAAAAAGAGTTGAATTTAAAATAAACCTGAATTAAAAAAGAATTTTTTATGTATTCTGTAAAAATTGTATGAAAATTATGTACAAAATACGTTGTGTTTAATAAATTGTTAAAAAAATTTTTATTATTCTTTTCCAATAATTTGAATCGTGATTTCTAAATCTTATTAGTAGTACTACAATATTTAAATTTTTACCTCCAAAATTCTTATAATATTACTCATCATTTCTTTCCAACACATAATTTTAATCTCATATACTTTTCTATATTTTTGTAAAAACAATTCATTTTTTTTGATTTTTTATTTTTCAATATTATTAAATTCTTTGCAAAGATTATTAAATTTTTTGAGAAGATTATTAAATTTTTGAAGATTATTAAATTTTTTGAGAAGATTATTTTTTGAGAAGATTTTTGAGAAATTATTAAATTTTTTGAGAAGATTATTAAATTTTTTGAGAAGATTATTAAATTTTTTGAGAAGATTATTAAATTTTTTGAGAAGATTTAATTTTTGAGAAGATTAATAAATTTTGAGAAGATTTTTTTTGAGAAGATTATTAATTTTTTGAGAAGATTAAATTTTTTATTAAAATTTTTGAGAAGATATTAAATTTTTGAGAAGATTATTAAATTTTTTTGAGAAGATTAATTTTTTGAGAAAGATTATTAATTTTTTGAGAAGAAATTATTAAATTTTGAGAAGATTATTAAATTTTTTGAGAAGATTATTAATTTTTGAGAGATTATAAAATTTTTGAGAAGATTATAAATTTTTTGAAGAAGATATTAAATTTTTTGAGAAGATTAATAAATTTTTGAGAAGAATTATTTAAAATTTTTTGAGAATATTATTAAATTTTTTGAGAAGATTATTAAAATTTTGAGAAGATTATAAATTTTTGAGAAGATTATTAATTTTTGAGAAGATTAAATAAATTTTTTTGAGAGATATTAAATTTTTTGAGAAGATATTTTTTAAATTTTACGGTGAGAAGATTATTAAAATCTTTGAGAAGATTATTAAATTAAGAGAGAAACCCTGTAATGTCATAAAATGTTTTGGTAAACTTTACTTTGGAAAATTTGAAGTTATTGACAAAAACAATTTAATTGAAAACTAGCAGAGTTTAGTTGTTAGACTAGTAAGTATGTAATGTACTTACTTTGATTGGTTGATTCAATAACAGTTTATAACACAAAATCTAGTTTAACGATTTCCCGACTTTCAAAAACGCTCAGTTACATTTTCAACATTCAGTAAGAATTTTCTGTGAACATAAGCAGTGCAGCTAGTAGGGAAGGGGGAGCCTCGGACAAGAGGGTGGGGTAAATGTGGAGGTATGGTGGAGGTGGAAAACAGTGTCGCTCTTTCAATTCAAAAGGACAGTGGTTCAATTCCTCGTGATGCAGCTATTCTAACTTTTGATCCACGAGGAATGGTGAATTTAGGCTTTACAGATTTAAATCAGTGAAAACATTCTATCCGATTAGTATCTATTTGATTTAATTCAAGATACTTGGTTTTCAACTAAAATTCAACCTTCCGAATACCGAGGAAAAAATAACTTGTGGACCGCAAATCCGCGACCGTTCCATGGCAACGATTACCCCATCTTGTCCGACTTCTCCGTCCTACTACTCAGTGCCAATCCGACAGTCTGTCTTCTGTCCATTCTTGTTCTCAGCCCAGGTTTTAATTCTTCGCAAGTTTGAAAAGCTCGTTCAGCCTGCCAACACTAACAGGACAACGTTTTAATAATTGAAACAACTTGTGATGATTGGATATTGCACCAGGTCACCAAACTCAAAACAACAGAAAAGTTCGTAGGAAGTGATTGACTCCGTCTCAATTCATTCCTCAGCATTATTACTCTGCCACAGTCAACTTCCGATATGAATCAATGTAGGATACTGCACTGCGCAAAAGTCTTGCCCCCACCTTTTGATTTTTTAGAGTAAAAAATGAAATATTTATATAAGTAACCATTCCAATAATATCAATTGATTTAAATTATTTAAAATAATAAAATAACCTGTTTGTAACACACTTATTTAAAGCTTGATTGTTGCTTTTTGCTTAATTAATTTGCTTGCCTTAATATTTGGTCTTTTAAGTCTAGAATTTGCTTTCACTTACATTTAATAAATGCCGGTAAATATTTAAGTGAATCGCAAGCGGTTCTGTAATTTTGCTTTAAAAAATGAAAGGTAATCTAATCGTCAAATTTCCCTTACGAATTCCATGTGATCGTCGTACTGTTGACAGGATTGTCCATAACTCCCTATGAATGGCAAAGTTTCTGTAACCAAGCTCATATAAATCTACAGTAAATTTGCATGTGAATTTTAAAAACATTAAATCACACGTTTCTATTTAAATATTGAATATATTCAAAATATATTGAAAACTTTATAATTGAAAACATGGTTCTTTTATTATTTTTAAATAAATTTAAATCAATTGAATATATTGGGAAATGTACATAAAAATATTCATTTTTACTAAAAAATCAAAGATGGGGCAAGACTTTTGGCCGGCAGTGTATGTCCAAGAATGGCGCCATAGACACTACTGAATTATATGAAACAGAGTTTCGACCAACACCTTTATGATTTAGTTTTAATCAATATTTTTCTGGCATAAAGAAATAAGATTCGGAGACACTGCAAATTTTCCTTTAAGAAACGAGTATTTTTGTCCAATATCAGTGCATCAAGAAGAGGTATGCAAATTGATCGTCCTGTTAATATTCTTCCAAATGTATCCGAAGGTACATTTCCCCGGCATGTCCTATCGGTGCCTATTCTTTTGTAGAGGCTGGAAAAATCGTTACAAAAGGCCAATTATAAGCCGTATTGAATCAGTTCGAAAAAACGAGGTTAAGAAGAACGAAATTTTTGTCGTTGCTGACATTCCATCATTCATCAGTTAGACTCATCTTCGCAACTAATACGTAGGTGACGTTTAAGGTCCTACCATAACTATAGTGTGGTCGTATCATTTAATCATTATATAAACTATTAAACAAAATGATATTACTCTTCAAACAGAATATTAAATATGGTAGGCTAGTCACACGCGATTTAATAATTTTTATAAATATACTAGCTGTGGCCCGATCCGCTTTGCTGGCCCTCTCTGTCGAAACATGATTGTTAAAAACAGTTATTACTTAAAGTTAAATTAACTAAACCTATTAAGTGTTTCAATTTACAATTAATTTTTTAAAAATTAAAATTTCATCAAAACATTTCTTTGTTATCCTCTGGTTGACAATTTTATTAGGTTTGTAATTTTATTGTAATTCCTTTTTCCTTCTTTTTTTACTTTTATTTTAGACCTTATTTAAGTAGTTTTTATAATTTAATCTTTCAATTCTGAACAGCTTTTGTTGAACGACAATCAAATCTATTTCACACATTTTTTATTCCTCAAGTTTTATATGTAAGAACATTGTTAAGGGGGCTGTGGGGCAATTCAAATATGCACTATAATCTGGCCAGGAGTGCAATCTACAAACTTCGTAAAGTTTCATGCAATCCGGATCAGTAGTTTACGAGTCTATAAAGAGACATACATAAAGACAGATATAACATTTACAGATAGATAATACATATACATATTAAGATAAAACAACTTTAAATAATTTTACGTTTGTGATTCACAGACCATCTGTCAATCGAAGGAAGATAATAAATATCGACAATAGTGGACATATTTACTATTTTGGGGCATTACAAAAATCGAATTTTTTTTGCGTTTATACAAAAATAGAACACATTTTGAAATAAAATTACAAAATAAGAACACTTTTGAAATAAATTACAAAAATAGAACACCTTTTTAAAATAAAATTACAAAAATAGAACCTTTTTGGAATAAATTACAAAATAGAACACTTTTGGCATAAATTACAAAAAATAGAACACTTTTTAAATAAATTAAAAAAATTAGAACATTTTTGACATAAATTTCAAAAATGAACCTTTTTTAAATAAATTACAAAAATAGAACACTTTTTGAATAATTACAAAATAGAACACTTTTTAATATTACAAAATAGAACACTTTTTAAATAAATTTACAAAAATAGAAACACATTTTTAATAAATTTAAAAAATTGGCCAATAATATGGAAATATTAGGTGAAGGGAATGTAAGTTTCGCTTTTTATCTTAAAAATCAAAAGTCGATAAGTCACATAAAAAGGCTTTTATTCATCACAATATGCACCATTAGCATCTTACAACACTTTGCCAACGTTCAAAAAATAGAGCATATCATGAAACCAAGATGTTTGAGGAATTCCCAGTGGATCAATATCGTCTTTCAGTTGGTTCCAAAAGGAATATAAGAAATATGAGTCAAGATCACACTTTCTGTAGTGGCAGTCTAATAACAATATAATTTCTTGTTGCAACAATTTACAGTGGATATAAAAAATAAAACATGCGAGTGTATAGTTGGCTATGATCTTGATTGCTTGTAAGCCATGTACGTGCCCGTTATGGAAATTACAACTAAATTTTTAAAAAGTGTTTGCATTTTTTAATTTATTCAAAAAGTGTTCTATTTTGTAATAAAAAGACAAACAAAGTTCTATTTTTGTAATTTTCCCTTATATTTTTCATGTATAAATATTTAAAAATGTTTAATATGTTTTTTTTTGAAAATTTTAATAAAATTTAAATATATGTATTTGGTCCTAAAATTAGCTTTGAAAATATATCATTGTCCAGAAATTGGACATTAAAAATATAAAAAAAATTTTTCAAAAATAAAAATTTTAACTTTTTATTCAATTTTTTCTTTTGATTTCTTCCCATACAACATCCTAATTTTTAAATACAAAAATAATTTTTCAAACAAGGTATACGGCAAGGTTCGCTCAAAACATGAGCCCGACGCCGAGAACAGAAATCTTTGAACCTATTTCGTCAACCAGTATTTCAAATTAAAATGTTAAAAAAATATCATAAATTAATTATGATTTTTTGCAATTTTTCCAAACATTTTCAAAATCTGTAAAATAAAATTATTGTTTTTAATTTTTCTGAAAAAATTTTTCAAAAATTATTTAAAAAATTTTTTCTGTCAATTCAATAAGCCTATAATCTGGCCAGAAGTGCAAATCTACAACTTCGTATAAGTTCCATGGCATCGGTCAGTAGTTAGGAGTCTATAAAGGACATACATTCAATTTTTTTAAATATATAATTAAAAAAGTGGGGGGGTGAAAGAAAAAAGGGGAGTAAAGGCAAGATAATAATAATCCATGCATAAAAAGACTGGTAATAGAGTACTAGCCTTCTGATTTTACTCTTGCTCAATCTGTTGATAATTGTAAGAATTAAAATTTCCGAAGTTGGTGCAATAATGAAAAGTTATAGACTCTGTAATTATCGACTGCTGGAGAAAAACTTTCCAGTTGCCATCAATGTTACAGAATTAGATATGATTTTCACAAGAGATTTTGATTGTTAAAAATGCTGATATAATCACAAGAAGTTAGTTTTTGGAGCTAAAAATGCACCAGAATGCATTACGACGCTCCCAAACCCCTAATTTGTGAGTGAGGCTAGCGCCTGGCGCCCGCCATTGCTGGAAAACTACAAATCGCCCCCTCTTACTAGTGAACCGGAATTCCGCCACTGCCTGTGCTTTTCCTTTCATTTGGTGGCATATTTTTTTATTTTATTTCATCAATTTGATAACTACATGCGTCTTCAACAATATGAAACTGAGAGACAGAGTATGTGTTCCGGTAGCATAACAGTTGAAGGTCTAAATGAAACTCTATATAGCAGTTTTCAATACCATCAATGTTTGCAAGGCTGTTTTGGATTAAAAGTAGTTATACAAAACCTTTAAGGTTTTTTTTATTAATAATGTTGTTAAATATATTTTTATTTTTTAATTAGAATCTTTCTTAACGGAGCAAACTAAAGGACATACAATTGATTTATGTGAAAATAAATAACGGCTTTTTTAATGCTTTTTTTTATTTATTTAATTCATTACTTTGGGTGAAAAATCAATTTATTTCTATCTCTGATAAAAATAAAATACGCAAAGAAATCCTTAATTAATAATTTAATTTATTAATTATTGAAATAAATAATTTGAAAATTTTCTTAAAATATTTAATTATAATTTAATTATTAAATAATAATTATAAAAAAATTATTTTGCTGAAAACTAATTAATTTAATTTAATATAACAAAAATATTGATTTCTGATTAAATATTTAATAATTAATAAAAATTATTTACTGAAATAATTAATTAAAATAAATAAATTTTTATTTGTGAAATAATAAAAATACTGGAAAAAATAATTAATTTTCTATAACAAACTTTATTAATAATTTAATTTAATATTAATAAAATATATCTGAAAAAATAATTAATTATCAAATAATTTAATTTAAATATTGACTTTTGAAAAAAAATATTTAATTAATAATATTTAATTACAGTAATGAAAAAAATTTTTTTTGAGAATAATTAATTATCGAAATAAATTATTTAATTCATTTACTTTGTTTGAAAAATCAATTTTTTTGTATCTCTGAATAAAAATAAATTTGCTGAAAGAGAAACTAAAACAACTTGGATGGATATAAAATTGTTAATTTTTTTTTAAAAAAAAATTAATATTATTATTTCTCTGATAATCTGAGGAAGTTCTGATTTACTTAATTCTCATCGTTCTACATTGAACATTTAATTACCAGAATAATATTGTTTACAGGAAACCTTATTGAAGAAATGTTGTACCAATTCATAAAAACTACATTCCAATGCAGACAAATTAAATCATCTGAAATCAATCGATTGCTAACGATTCCATTTCAATCAGCAGCGCAGTTATGTGCTGTAATAGCACTTTTCATTCCTTGTACACATTTGCCAATTTTGGTCAATCAATCACCGTTATACTTCCGAGATTTCTGTAAGTAATTTAAATCCTTTCTTTCTTACATTTTCAGTGCTCAAATTTTTTTATCCAATGCTCTTTGACGTGCAAATATGGCAACCTGTGACTGAAATCGATTTTTAAAAGGTATCTGATAATATAATTATAACACTGGGAAACAACCAAAAATTTCGCTATTTATTATCGTAAACATATTCCATGCAAAAACTTTCAAAGTCAAGTTCGTGATTTTCTCTTGTTTGTTTTACATTATAAATGTACTTGGTAAAGGGTTATAGTTCTTGTAATTAATAAATAATCATACATTAATAATAATATAATAATAAAATAATAATAATAATAATAATAATTATAATAATAATAACTAATAATAATAATAATAATAATCAAAAAAATAATACTAATAAATAATCAATGATAATAAATATAAAGTAAATAATAATAATAATGATAATAATAATAATAATGATAATAATAATAATAATAATAATAAATATAATAAAAACCAAAATATGATAATAATACTAATAATATAAATAATAAAATAATATAATAATAATAATATAATAATAATAATAAATGATAATAAAATAATAATGATAATAATAATAATAATAATAAAATATAATAATAATAATAATCATAATGATAATAATAATAATAATAATGATAATAATAATGATGATGATAATATAATATATAATGAGATGATAATAATAATAATGATAATGAATAATAATAATGATGATGATGATAATAATTATGATAAAGATTTGTCCAAATATTTTTGAATGTGTTATAGATTCCCAGTATACAGTTGACATCAATCGAATAGTTTGACTAGTGAATACGTCAATGACTGTTATAATTTAAACCCAAATGCTTACGTTCGAATACAGGTAATTCATTGTCACAAATGATTCGGAAAAGTGTTGATACGAGAGAATTGGTTGAAACTGTGTTGAACCAAGGAGTGTTCGATCATAATGAAAAGAGTGGTTGAAGATATGTCGATTGATATGCAAAGTAATATCGGATTACTAGAGACTTTCTGAAAATAAATCTGCGTCATTTTCAGGTTAGTCAGCTACTACCCAGTAAACAAAGAACTGGGGGAGATCAAAAGTAGTGATTCTAGTCGGCGTAGTTTTGGAGAAATAGTATTACAATGCTGTTTGAAATCCTGGTATGCCAATAACAAAAATCATTAGATGGCATTTGCACCTTCACGAGTCATTCTTCAATCAGATGCTCCTTTCAAAATATCAACAAATGTTTGCCGAAAAAATACATATCTTGCACCGGTAATTGCCAGTTCGGGATCTTGTGCTTACTGGAGTTGTGAAAGAAACGGATTAAAAGTAAAATTGAGATGGTTTATTTTATTTATAGATTCGACATCTAAATTTATGATAAAATATAAAATAATTCATGAATAAATAATCAATAATAATGATCAATCATAATAAAAATAAATTGTAGTAATAATCAATAAAAAATATAATAAATAAGAATCAATAATAATCAATAATAATAATCAATGATAAGGTGTAAGCAAGTATAAATAGAATATAAAGTATATATTAGATCGAGGTGAAAAGAATCTTGCTCGTGTTAAAATTTTGAATTTTACATAATTTTTAATATATTTATTGTTTAATAATCTTATTTCAAGGCTGTTAATAAAAAATTTATTAACTTTTCATGAATGTCTTTTATGAAATTAACATATTTGGTGCCTCTGAAATTACAGCATCATTAATGGAGAAGTATTTACAACGTTGAATATAAAGATAACCACGCACTGCAATAGAAAGGTTTTAAGCGTTTCAATAAGGGGTATTTAGATTTTGTGGACAAATCAATTCAGACGACCAAAATGGTTTTGAACAAAGGTAACTTGCAAGCCATTTTGATGTTGAATTCGTCACAAGTACCCCGAGATTTTGGCAGAGAACCTGTTGATCAGAGGACAGTTTCAACTCTGGATTTGGTCCATCAAAATGCTACGCAAAGACCTGCGCAAGCCAATTAAACGAGGTGAAAAATTTCCGATAATTGCTCAACTATCCGTTGATGAACGTTTTTTTGGAAATGAATTTGTGATTTCAAACGAGAAGATCGAACCCAAGCGTTGGTCCAAAAAGGCAAATTTTAAATCTGTTCCAAAGAAAAATAAATTTTGAAAGAAAGACATGGAATTTGGGGGCAAATTTTTTTGGGGTGGGAAACTTCGAGGAAATCTTGCATTTTGAACTCATTGCCGATTGGTCCTGACCAATTCACTGCAAAACTTTACTTGAACCAACTTTGATCGATTACAAAAACTTACTGAGTAGCACTCAAAACCTACCGAAGATGTCTAAAACGGGTCTCTGAAATGGTTCGCCTCGAAACGAAAAATTCTTTTGAGACGCATCCACAAGTTCCTGACAGATGAGCAGAAATTGTAGTAATAATCGACAATTTCTTTGAAATAAATATTTTTATTTTTTTATAATTTCGTATTTTGGTTTTTCAAAAAAAGTCTGCATTACTTTCGGTACACCAATATAGTAAAGGTTCCGTATTATGCAATAAAAATGTCATAAAAATTCAAACTAAATTAGAACATTCAAATAAAGATTTAGAAAAAAACATTTTGAACATTAATTTTGAGATCATAAGGATCCATCATCATCAAATTTAAAATAAATATAAATAATTTTGTTTAATTTACAATACGTTCTTACCCAGTTAAATTTTTTGTTTTATTAAATTCTCAGTGACGGAATACTAATTGCATTTCAGTAGTCATAATCCAAAAACTTGAA
This sequence comes from Microvelia longipes, assembly GCA_018340805.1. Taxonomy (NCBI): domain Eukaryota; kingdom Metazoa; phylum Arthropoda; class Insecta; order Hemiptera; family Veliidae; genus Microvelia; species Microvelia longipes. The sequence goes on along the minus strand of JACMZG010000002.1, from coordinate 31,715,197 downwards.
AACAACAAACTGTTCAATTAGTTGATTTGAAATGAATTTAAAATAATGAATTAACTAAATCGATTTATGTTAATAAAAATGCAATACTATCAATTACTGCTGAGCTCATATTAAGTCGAATATATAAATGTGCATTTATTCCGAAGTAGATTAGAAGTCTATTCAATATTTTCTAAAGGAAAAGACGGCTAAATTTTCAGATAATTATTTTCTATCCTAATTTTGGTAATTCCTTCAATCAGTAGATGGGATGTGAGCGCACTGGAACATGACGTAAGACCCCCTCCCCCTATGTAATAATTATGTAATGATGTAATTTGATACGGTTTTTGTTAATTATGTAATGACGTAACTTTTGCTCGTATTTTTGTGTGTGTGTGTCTAGTTCGAACTAGGTTACGTCATTTTCGAATTTTTTAAAAAATTTTTTCGAATTTTCGAATTTTCTAGAATGTTCTAGAAATTTTCTGGAAAAAATATTTTGTTTAAAAAATTTTTTCAGATTTTTAAATTTTCAAATAATTTTTTATGAAAATCCCGAGGTCGAATGAAAATTTTTTCGAAAATTTTTCAAAATTTTTTGTCGAGATTTTTATATCAATCGATTCGGAATCGATGGGGATCATTTCTATCATGATAAAATTTTTCGAAAAAAAAGTTTTTCGAATTTTCTCGATAGTACTATTCGATAGAGAATTTTGCGCTGATTCCGAATATCTAAACCTAAAATCGTCAAACCTTATGGGAGAGTGGCAAAATCCAATACAAGTTTATAAAAATCAAAAAGTACCCACTTTGAGCACATATAAATCAGTAACCAATAACCGTACAAGATTAAAGACATATATCATTGTATACACATCTCCACACATCTATTGGAAATATATGCACATCAATATAAAAATAAACTAAACTCATAAATAAAGTCAAAGTATGTTTCACTGTTCTCACGGAGCTCTCCCGAGATGCTTAATGACATGAAATAAAAATTATTTCTTTTAATTCTCAACCAAATTTATTGATTTATACATCATTTTAAAGAGAATTTTTTACTGATTTAGAATATAAGACGATAAAACATGTCAAAATAAATTATTCTGAAGAGACTTTAAATTTTATTCAAAATAGTTAATTAAGAATTATAAATTAAATAAATATGAAATTTAAAGTAACTCAAATTAAATCATTTGTATCTATATGTGTAGAATTTATGGTGATCCTAATATTATAATTTAAAAGCATGAAATTTATAAATAAAAGTTATTTGATAAAATTTATAAAACTTAAATTTTGAAATCAAACATTAAATTTTCTACCAATGAAAAATTAAAAATTCGATAATTTTTAAAAAATCATTTCACAAATTTATAATAACACTCTATTAAGTGTAAAATTTTATCTCAATTCAATACTTAATTAAAAGCAATGAAATTTATAAATAAAACTTAAATCGGAAAACAAAATAAATAAATAGAAGCTATTCGACAATGAGAATTAAAAACCATGGTTACATTAACCTCAGAACCAATGCTCCGAGCTCAATCTCCGAGCTGAACTCAAATCTTAAATTAATCAAACCATAAAACATTACATCAATACTTTAATTTTACCCTTGAACATTAAATATTCTCAGATTCAGATTAGTAATCAGATAAGAAATTTTATACAGAGTAAGAAGAAACATGGTTTAAAAATAGCAAAAGCATTAAAATAGCGAAAATTTAAATAAAATGATATTATTTCATGTATATTTTTTCAAATTGATACTAAAATGGTATTAGTTTGGTATTGAATTTTGTATTGAATGATTGGTGAAATAAATGAATCACTTGAAACTCCTGTGGCTTCTCTTGTATCTTCTGGCTATTGGTGGTGAGAAACATCTTGAGTTAAATTTGGAACTAGTAAGAAGGAAGTATATTCTGTATATGTAATATCATAATTTCTTCTTGTGAAAATTATTGTTCAACGAAAAATGCTGGCGCCTGTCCAAAAACAAAATCACTGCACATAGATGCTTATAGGGTAATCTAAATTCCCAAAGATTGCTAAACAACTACAATTTTTTGAAAATTTCTTTCAGCTAAAAAAATGTTATGAATTCGATTGCGGGGCAGCTAGATAATATGCTAACATGACATTAGATCCAAAACCCTGATAATTGTTTTTTAAAAATCAAATATCATTTGTTTTGATCTTTTTTGATTAAAAATGTCATCTTAAAATTATTGAATCGATACTAATAAATTTGTTACAATCTATAAAATTTCCAAGCATGATAAAAATCTTCACCTCATATGAACCCTGAGAGATGGTAAAAAATTGTTGATAAATAATTGTCAATGTTCCAGAACAAAGCTTGATCAGAGGCTAAAGGAGAGACTAAATCCTTCAACGGAAGACACGATAAAAGCCAGAGGAAACGAATTGTTTTCAATTGTTATATACATGATATTACGACCATGAAGAGAACTAAAGGGAAGAAATAATACATTCTGGAAATGGTAGATAAACATAAAAAATACATCGTATTGACAAGCGGATCTGCAGCAAACAAGATGAGCACAAACGATAATCAAAGAATTGGATATTCATTTGGTTGTGTCTGAATTTTACCGATCTATGCGGAAGAGTATTTGAATCGAATGTCATGAAAGATTTTGGCAGAAAAGTATTCGAAAAGAACAATACGCAAGAGAGAAGATCGGTATGCAGCAAGAAAAGGAGATAAATACATCAGACAGGAAAACTATAATTGACAAGACACATTTGAAATAGGTGTTCAGATAAATAAAGGTGGAAGGACGAAATAAGAATCCGGGATGGGATTTATCGTACCTTCAATTTAATTAAGAAGATAGGCGAGAGAATGGTTTGTAATAGAAGACGAGAATGGAAGACAGTGGAAGG
>JACMZG010000002.1:31675703-31711287 GCA_018340805.1 Microvelia longipes | reverse complement strand
ATTCTCAACCATTCTCTCACAAGGTCAAGGTTCATCATTTTTTAGGGTTGTGTATGTAAGTTTAAAAACATGCTTTAACTCCTAAAATATAGATAATACAAATAAGTTATAAATATCGTTGGAAAGCCATGAAAATTTCCTAAAGAAAAAGTATACATTCATTTCAAAACAGTTTAATTGTTTATAAAAATCTAAATAAGAGTTTTGAAAAATTTAAAAAAAATTGTAGCCAATAACTGTTTTAAATAGAATAGGAAATTTTATAGGACCTTTGGAAAAGCTTTTTTGTTTAACACAGTTTTGATCAATACCATTATTATTACCCATGCATTGGACCAAATTACCAGTAATCCAAGTTAAAAGATGTTTTTTAATTAATTTTTATCATTACCAAACAATCATAATAAACAAACCTGGGTTTTTGCTTTGATTACATTTTCCTTCTTTTTATAAATTATTTATAAAATTCAGAACATTTAAAAAAAAATTTGTATTGGTACAATTAAAATAACAATTTATGGGAGACTTAAATTATTTTAACGTTATTACATAAAACTTACTGATAGTAATAGGTATTAGTGGTAATAAAATAATAATTAACTATCTGTTGATTTTTTGACAAAAGGCGGATAATTTAAACAAAGCATAAACCTAGATAATTCAAATAAGTTATGAATATTGTAACTTATCTTCTTTTTAGTTGTTTGTTTATTATGAATGTTTGGTATAATGATAAAAAATAATTAAACAAAAACACCTTTTAACTTCGATTACTGGTGATTGTGTCCTATACATGGGTAATAATATTGGTATTGATCAAAACTATGTTAACCAAAGAAGTTTTTCTGAAGGTCCGATAAAGTTTTTTATTGTTTAGAAACAGTTATTGAGCTACATTTTTGTTAAAATTTTCATAAAAATGCAACTCTTTTTAGTTTTTTATAAACAAATAATAGTTATTTATGCCATAAGGCTGAGAAGTGTGTCTTATGTCACGGCAATTAGATTACGTCATTGAATTCATTCATAGCTTCACACTTTTACTCAAAAAAGTAAAAGCTTTACAAATAAACACACAAAATTGTCAATATAACATCTTTAAAAACGAAAAAAAATAGTCTACGAACAAAAAACAGAAACTAAAGTGATGTAGAAATTCATACAGTTTGGGTCGGGGCGGGGGGGACACAGTGGTCTAACTCCCTGGTTTTAGGTGGTTCCGAGAAAAACAGGAATTAGTTGCATCAACTACCGCACCGAGCGCTAGTTTTCACCTTGTCCCCTTATCACTATTGTTATCAGTTTTAAATCGATACTTCTATTTATGTTATAAAATGTAAACAAGACGAATTTTTTCTTATTCATTGCCTTTTTTCTTTTTTAGTAGCTTATATGACAATTTTTTTTAGAAAAATAGGATAACGTGTGTTTACCATAGATAAACAATATCAACATAGATGGCTCACCTCAAAGATTTTTAAAAAAAAAATTGATGGGATGCAGGAGGCTCAAGTTGAACACTCTGGTGTGACAGCGTGAAACTGTCAGATATTTTTATTAACCAAACAACGAGCTGATGGGAGTAATCAGTCTTTCCATCCGCTATTCAGCGCTAGAATGATGAGGAGTCGATGGAATGAGTGATCCCAAATAAGGTCTATATGAATTTCGTATAAATTGGTAAAAAGTAAAAATTGAATTTTTCACTCTTTATTCTCTCCCCTTCCCCCTTACTGTTCCCCCTTGGATTCGAACCTCTAATGTCAATGTTGAATTGTTTGTGTTTCCTTAACTTATCCGTTTGGCGCCAACCCGAGATGTTATATTCAGACAGCAAATTTTAATCTTAAGTCTAAAACAATCAAATGAATTATTCTTATTTTTTTAAGAAAACGATGGTGCTGCTTCGCGTGATGAGGCCCCCAAGTTTTGGAAAACAAAAATAAATCGCGAATATTATTGATATATTAGAAGATTATCAAAAGACATATAATGCACATTATGAAATGAAAGATATCAGTGGCGTAGCCAGGATTTAATTTCGGGAGGGCTGAATGTTAAAAATTGTATATAATATATAATATAATATATATATATATATATATATATATATATATATATATATATATATATATATATATATATATATATATTATATTATGTATATATATAATATATATATAATATATATATATATATATATATAATATAATAATACATATACATATATAATATATATATATATATAATATATATATATATATATATATATATATATATATATATACATATACATACATACATATATATATATATATATATATAATATATATATATATATATATATATATATATATATATATATATATATAATATATATATATATATATATATATATAGTTGTATATTGTTCAATGTTTTCAAATTTTTTATCTTTTAATTTCATTGTATATTTGTTATATATTATGATATTTATATTATAAGTTTATTGTTAAAAAATATTGTTATGTAATTTATTATTTATATATATTTTTCTAGTTTTATTTTTTCACACATTTATTGCGGGTTTAGGTTATGTAAAAATTTCGGGGGGGGGGCTGAAGCCCCTCAGCCCCCCCCCCCTTGCTACGCCACTGAAAGATAAAATGACGTACAAATCCTAATCAGCTTACTTAAATAATAAAACAGCTTACTTAAAATGTAACTTTGATTAGAATAAACTTGATTTTCACATATTTTTTTGATTTTAGTGGCTTTTAATAAATTGTTGACTTAGTTTTGTAGTTTTTTTGGAAAAAAACGGAGGTTACGCGAGCGGTTTTACTCGTACTTCGCTCGGTACTAAATGTAAGACTGTTTGCTAATATAATTTTACCACGTATATAGAATAATTATATATACATTAATATGTAGATAATAGATAAATTTATATATTATATACCACGTATATTATATATTATATATATATATATATATATATATATATATATATTATATATATATATATATATATATATATATATATATATATATATATATATATATATATATATATTAATAATATTAACAATAGTTTTTTAAAAACCTTTAAAAAATGTACATCGTAATGAGTTGAATGAAACCCTAAAGTTTTCATTTGAGCTGAATAAAATTGGTCCGGACGACCATTTCAAAGTACTCCAAGAAAGGGTACCTTGGTTCGAATACTGGGTACCCTCGATAATTTGTATAGTTTTTTCACGTTTATAACTACAAAATAATTCTGACGCGGTGGTCTGCATGTTGGGTGAAATTTTCTTTAGAATGCGTGTTTCCGTGCTTAACAACCCATTATTGCCTAAGGTTCTGGTTTATGCTTTTATGACGTAAGCAGTTACTCAATTATCAAGCACTGCTCGCACCTAATTTTGTCAGTATTTTTCAGAGGAATGCGCTAAAACCTTAAAAGCTAAAACTAACTGAGCTTTAATCTAGTTCGAATAATAGTGCGCACTGCCAGTTTCAGAGGCATGGTTTTGTATAACCAAGTGGATAATTATGCGCATTTCCTTGAAAAGTACAGCCAAAAATGAGTACGAGCAGTGCTGATAATTGAGTAAACTGCTTAGGTTTAAAGCATAAACCGGAACCTTAAAGCAAGTGGGTTGTTATGAACGGAACACGCATTCCAAAGGAATTTCGACCAACATGCGGACCACCGCATGTTTGCTTGTTTACTTGCGAATTGTTTACTTGTTTTATCATACAACCTATTGTTTGCCATTTTACGCTTTGTTTGAGCATACGCTTTGATATATATTCAAAAAATATAAAAATTCAGTAGCATATTAAACTCGTTTAAGATAAATGTAATTATATTTTAACATCATATTTCAGTCTAAGTTCATTTATTTTACTACTTGGGTCAGTAAACATTAAAACATAAATGGATTGATGGAAAATATTTCGTAATTACCCATAGGTCTTTTTTACTTTTTATTTTATTTTACTAAACGATTAGCAACTGTTTGAGTTTAAAAAAAAACTACAGCACAATCTGGTAGAGAATAGAGCAAACAGATTTTACTACTAGCGCTCTTCAAGATTTGTGATGAGGCCCCCAACTAAAATCATAAACACAAACTTGTCAATTGAGTGTTCCCACTAGGGTCGGGAGTGAACCCATCTATTGTGTTACGAATGAGACAACGAAGAACGTAAATTAAATTTATAATTTCCCAGTTTGATGTTTGTTACAAACATTTGATGTTTGTTCTACAAATCATGGTTACACGATATCAGGTCTACTTAAAATTAACACAGCGTTTATATTTTTATAACATTTTATGAAAATTATACCTTTAAATAATTAATACAATTTTAACATTGTTAAGACCTTTTAAATAATTTTAACCTTAGAATTGAAGAAAATAATTTTTATATATAGGGTACAGGTCAACTGACCCGCCACTAGCGGAGAAAGGGTGAACTTAGGGCAGGTCCATCTAAAGCAGCTAAAACCGGGGGAGTTAGACCACTGTGTCCCGCGCCCCCACCCCTACTGTATGAATTTCTACATCACTTTAACAGAAACAAAATTAACGTTTTTAAAGAAACCTCATGAAAATTTTACACAGATTGTTTTTTGAACACGCTACATTACAGTAATGGCGACAATATATGAATTACTTTTACGTCCTAGAAGTTTTTTTAACCTTCATTATTGTCCTCGAAGGTGAAAAGTACTAAATAACCTCTATAACAATAATGATTGGCTTCTCATCCTAAAAGCGGTCCAATAAAGTGCTCAATTACGTACTACCTCAAAAAAACTGTTTTATGAAATGAATGTATACATTTTCTTTAGGAAATTTTCTTAGTTTTCTATCGATATTCATAACTTATTTGTATTATCTATATTTTGGGAGTTAAAGCATGTTTTTTAAACTTACATACACAACCTTAAGAAATGATGAAATTTGACCTTTTGAGAGAAAGGTTGAGAATTGACCCCTGGTCAATACCATGTTTTTTGTAGACCTTAGGGCATAGAATCACCCCATTCATTTTTTTTTTGCATATATCACCAAACACCCTGTATATGTATGTATGTTTTTATCTACAAGATTTTTGGGTCCTAGACGTTTCTATGGGACACGGTAATATTCGAACTCTTTCTCGGATCGAAATGTAACTTATTACAAAATTCAACCTTGCTAATGTTTATATAATATGTGTGACCATTTTACAATAGTTACTGTAACTTCTCCTTGTTTACTTGATTAATTAATAATTGTAGGTGTTACTATTTCGAGGTTACAAAATTCAATCGATAGTGCCTCTCTAGAAATAATATCTGATAATATCTTTTTCCGAAGAATGGTGTATTGGATAATAACATTCTCCGTTGTAACATCTGTATGGTAAAGTACTTTTTGAACAAATTAAATCTAAAGAAGAATGTTCTCACTTTTTTCTCTTTATAAACACAAGTATTATATCGCTCTCTGATCTTATCCAGTTCATATTTCGATGTATCGAATCTTTTCTTTAAATGTCCATAGTAGTCGTTGTAAAGTTTATGGCACATGTTACTGTAGGTAATTCTTTTCATTCTGTAATATTCCTGAATAAAAAATAAAATCATCATTAATTCCAACATAGAAAATTATTTATTATATAAAATTTTGGAATTTAAATAGAAATAATTGGTTGGTCATGACAGGCGCTTAGATAGGGAGGTGACAGGAGGCGTCCCCACCTAGAAATATATCCCCCCTTTGATAAAATATTGTTAAAAGTCTCTTAAAGGTGTGCGAAATATCGCACCCTCTAGGGTTGGTTCCCCCCCTACGAGTTTTTGAAAAAAACAGTTTTTGAAATAGAGTTCTTCTAAAAATTTTAAAAGCTACCAAAAAACCTTCTTATTCGACTACTTATTACACCTTTTTACATTTCCTCATTTATACCATAGGTATATAGGAAAAGTATTGTGTTTGCAAAAAGTCCAAAACCGGGATGAAACCGGAATTAACCGTTTCAGATGTTTTTAAGGCCTCCTAAGTGGTTTTTTCAAAGTTGTCTGTCTGTATACGTGTATGTGTGTCTGTTATCATAGTAGCTCCTAGTGTATTTATATGAATAATGCCTCAGCAAAAATTCCGAAAAATCATAAAACATGGAGAAATGATGTGATCGGATGCAGCACCCATGAAGCTATGTATAAGACTAATAAATCTGCTAAGTTTTATCTAATTATCAGCATTAGTTCAATTTTTATCGAATGACTTGTGACTTTTGTACGTTCTTTAAAAAATTGTAATAAATCAGAAAATGATTCAATTGAGTTAAAATTTTGTACAAATTGTAAAAGGTTTGGTTTCAATACCACTAGTATATCCGTAATTTTTGTTGGATCATATAATTTAAATAGCATTGTATATTCTGAGGACGAGCGAAGCGAGTCCGAAGCAGGGAGGAAGAGCTTAGCGAATCCGAAGTGTTGAGGAAAAGTTCCGAGGTACCCCACACCCGATTAACTATTTGTTAGACTAAAATTATTCTCATGGTTCATGGGTAAAGGAAAATACCTGTCCATTGCTGAGTTCGTTGTCAGAAACAGCAAAAGTGTCAAGTGATTTCAGCATGGGAAGAGTGAATAAAACTATGGTTCTGTAGTTGAGAATGTTAGCTATGGGAGACACTCTGAACATAGGATCAGCGAACATTAGGTGAGACAGTGTTTGTATCGTTTTTAACTTGTTCACTTCCTGCGAGAATTACCAATATAATCAAAGGGAAATAATCAGTAATTTATTAAGTAAAATAATCAGTTATTTAGTCAATAAAATAATCAGTAATTTATTCAGTAAAATAATCAGTAATTTAGTCAGTAAAGTAATCTGTAATTGAGTCGGTAAAAATAATCAGTTATTTAGTTCAATAATAATCAGTAATTTATTCAGTAAAATAATCAGTAATTTAGTCAGTAAAATAATTAGTAATTTAGTCAGTAAAGTAATCTGTAATTTAGTCGGTAAAATAATCAGTTATTTAGTCAATAAAATAATCAGTTATTTATTCAGTAAAATAATCAGTAATTTAGTCAGTAAAATAATCAGTAATTTAGTCAGTAAAATAATCAGTAATACCTGACATTTGCGTCAATGAACACAAAAATTCCAACGTAACAGTACTAATGCTATTTTTTACGCTTAAACCCGTAGGGTCATTTTAGCGTTTTCCCCTCACTCAAATCTCACTCAACTAATTCACACCAGAGTTTGTACACATCTAGGCAGGCATCTAATCATCTAGGCAGCACAGCACACCCTTCGTACATGGTGGCACATATGACTAGTTCACAGTGTGTCTAGTTCATCCAGACCAACCAGACTCTATCCAAACTCACTGCTCTGGCTAGTGTCTGAAACTAGTTTCACAGTGTGCCTAGATCATCTAGACCAGCTAGACTCTGGCTAGGCTCACTGCTCTGGCTAGCGCCGACTAATAGTTCACTTTGTGCTTGTTTCATCTAGTCTTACTAGCTCCTCTGATCCCATTAGTCCCACTTGGCCTCGTCCTTCAACCAGTCTCACCAATATCATCAGCTCCTCTAGCATCACCAGACTCTAGCTAGGCTCACCGCTTTGGCCAGTCCAGTGCCACCCAACAGAGATCCCTAGCATCCAGATGTCGGCGTGCACAAATTCATTCTTTAGCCCTGCTCTGAAAGTCAAAGTTCCGCAGTGCTATTAGGATACGCCTATCTTTAAGAACCGAGCACTTCGTTCCTAGTCACTTACGTTATTCGTGACACCGCCTTCACTTTCAATGAATATGTTTTCGGACATACAAAGGCTCAGTATATCTTTCCGACCTTCATCTCCATCAGCCCGCAGAATATTAACTATTCGTGAGCTGGAGACAACGGAACCGTGGATCTAGACTTGTCTCAGATGAAACTAGATCCAACCCCGCATTTGCGGATTAGTAGCCAAGGAAACCATGCAAAACCCTGACTGGGTTGGCCGGCCTTGAATTCAAGACCTCCCGAGTGTACGGTACAAGGGTCCATATTGAGGTCCTCCCCCGGCTGGATTTGAACTCTCAACCTCCAGGTTGAAAGGCGAGCGCTCTGCCACTGAGCTACCGGACTCGGTTACCTATGCTATTATAATGCTTTGTAAAAAAAATTATTTCCATATAGTAATGTACTTATGATTTAAGTATAAATAAGGTTGCATATAACCATATGATTAAAGAACTTATCAAAGCCGTCAGAATTCACTTAAGTAGGCAAAAATAAACTGATTGCAGGCTGAGAGTTTTCCCGTATTTTAATGTTTCATTTAAGAACCTGATGCCACGCATTGCTAGATCAATTAAATAGTAGTTGTATGATTTACCTCGATATCATAGACAGGGTTTCCAGATAAGTTCAACAGTTTAAGTGATTTCAAATTGTTTATATAATTTAAATTGCTTATTTTGTTGTTGGCTACACACAATTCTTCTATGCTCACACACTTACACAAATACTAGAAAACAATCATAGCGACAATAATGGGACAAGAAAGAAGCGTATGGACATAGATTTGAATTAAGTAGGAGATATATCTTATTACTGTGTAGTACTCAATTTTGGTTAAGGACGTCCAGGGTTCAAGGCCGGTACTATAATCTCAGTGCCTAAAAATAAAAGGTGTAGTAAGATAGTTTCCCTAATTCAATAATGCTTCGTGTCTCGAGGATGGCCTAATTGAGTTGTTTCCACTGGGAGTGAAAAACAATTAATGTGAAAAAAACCACTAAAGAGCTTTAGTGGGAACAACTAAAGCCAATTAAGCTCTAGAGCTTAAAGGATAATATTTAAGCTTATGCATTACAGCAAGCATGATAGCGGTAAGCATCGCTCATTCTTCAGAATTTTAATGGAAGGTCAGAATGAGTTCAGGCTCTGTCGGCGCCCTGATGAGTTAGAACGAAACAGAGTAGGACATGACCATTAAGTATGTCGAGCGATCAATGATGACGAATGATGGCATAGTTCCCAGATGTAGGCATTGCATTTTGCTTGTTACATTTCCGAGGTGTCTTGCACAATTATACTGTGTTAGCTATTCATATTTTGTAAAACTCGGTAGGATCAAAAAGGATTATATATATATATATATATATATATATATATATATATATATATATATATATATATATATATATATATATATATATATATATATATATATATATATATATATATATATATATATATATATAATATATATATATATATATTATATATATTATATATATATATATATATATATATATATATATCTATTGATACTACGGAGTTTTACAAAATATTAAATTAAATGAAAATAGGAAAAATATAACATGAATAATATATATTAGAAAAAAATTTAATGCTAATATATTTATCAATTTTGCATGTGAAAAAACTATTTTTAATAATAACCAAATAAATGGTTATTATTAATAGTATTTAGATTTAGAAGGTAAAGTGGAATTAATCAACTTACTGTTCTCTCCGGGACCTTCATGACGGTCTTTTTTTAATAAAATTCCATAATGTCGCAAGCCTTGTTACTCAATCTACTATTATTTGAATATTTTTTTCATAAAAGATAATTTGGAAACAATTTTGTGTAGTTAAATGTATTTACCTCAATATCACTTATATCATTATCGTTAAGCCAGAGCACTTTTAATTTCTTGAGGTAACTCAGATCACTCACAATCATAACGTAGTTTGAATGTAAATAAAGTTTATTTAAATTTTCAGAATGTATACGAGGAACTTCCTGAAAATAAAAACAATGGCATATGTTTTATTTGGCACTTCCTTTGAAAAATATAGACAAAATGAGTTACGAGCAGTGCTTGACAATTGAGCAAGCACTAAGCTTAACTGCTTACGTTTTAAAAAATGAACTAGAACCTTAAGCAAGAAATGGGTTGTTAAGCACGGAAAACACGCATTTCTAAAATTAAATTTCGCCCGACAGCGAACCACCGCGCCAGAATTATTTGTAGTTGTCAACTTATATTAAGTAAGAAAAAACTATAAAAAATTATCGTCCCTACCAGGATTTGAACCCAGGTACCCTGAGTTTGACTGCTCGTATTGACTCCGGACCACTGCCATTCAACTCAGAGGCCCAAAAACATGGAAAACGACACCCTACTCGAAATTTAATTTTTATACGACCGTGTGTACTAACTAAGAGTGGTCGTATTGACTTCGGACCGGTTTCATTCGATTCAGCGCCCAAACATACATATAGGAAAACGACACCTTTATCGACCTAAATTTTGGTTTCCGGTAATTTAAAATGGTTTTTTCGACTTTTTTGGTCACTTAAAATGGTCGTATCGACTTCGGTTTCATTTGATTCAGCGTCTCAAAAAACATAAATATTGACCACAAGTCTAAATGACCTAATCTAATGGGCCTAATCTATAAATGTACTAATAGATCTATTACCTCTAGATTTGACTCAGTTATCCAGAGCTCTGACAGAGAAGTCATATTTTCTAATTCATCAGGGTCTAAACTTTCTTGTCCTATGATTGTCAATTTGCTTATTTTATCAACGTTAACTTCCTAACATACAAATAAACATAAACATAAAGAAACCATCTAAAGTACAAGTTAACATAAACACAAAGTAACTATCTAAAATACAAGTTAACATAAACACAAAGTTTCTTCACTAATGGGCTACTTCCCATTTTTGAAGTATCCATAATAATGCTCTTTAATACTTCTAAGAGCAGATTAAAAAACATTAAAGGAAAAACTAAGGTACGGGGTATCTTGTTGCGTTTCCTTGCAACTTCGTACATGCTTTGCTTATCCTTAAAATTTCATGTTTACCCAAACAAAGCTCATTCAAGAGTAATCACTTTTAACTTGCTGACATCAATATTAAGATATAGAGGTTATAGTTTTTAACTTACTAAAGGAGAAAAGTAAATTTTTGCTCCTTAAGCAGTCAAGTTGATTCCTGAGGCAAAAGCCGAAGAAACAATAATATTGCTTGCCGAGGGATTTATTTATTTCATGCATTGGATTTTTTTTTATTTGGATCATTGGATACACTGCTATACTACGAAATGAAAAGTCAAACTTAATATGGTATCCAGCGGATCCCACTGTTGCCAACTCTTGCAGCGTGCTTCTAGTTACTAAATCTTTTACTGAAATACTAATTATTACTCTATTACTATATTTTATTACTCATTATTACATTATTATTGTAAAACCTTATGGATTACCTTTGTCTTGCTTCCTTTAACAACTCTTAGAGGGACAACATTACTCAAAACTAGAAATTATATAAAAGTAATAAAATCACCGACAAATATACGGCATACGTGGGCATATATTTTGTCATATTGACGAGTACCATTGTCTATACATTTTAATTCGTCAAATATGTGATTTAGCTCGGAAAAATAAAGATCACTTAATATTGCTTTTTGTCCGATTGCCGGACAAAAATCTGAAAAAATGTGACTTATTTTGTACTACTTCAAACCAAATTTTTCTGAGAGTACACCTTAGATTATGAAGAAAAAACATAGTCTGCCTATCCAGAGTGGAGCCCTTCATATTATTGCGCATGCTCAAAATTTTATAAAATCGCACTAATTTTAGTTTTCTTGAAATAAGTGGTTCCCTGTGCAAAACATAAAGGGAACAATTTTTAAAGCTGATAAAATTTTCTATTAAACGAGTTAATCAACATTATTGGATGACTACAACCAAAGTTATGGTTCTTTCAAAAACACCAAACAAATTGTTAATTTGTGCAAAGTAAGCGAATTTCTTTGAAAAATATTAACTTTTTGTGCTTTGTATGGCCATTTAACAAATATCATAACTATGGTATCCGATTTTGACGAAAAACACTCGTTTTGTAGAAAATTTTATCAGCTTTAAAAATTGTCCTCTCTACGTTTTGTACAGGACTCACACGGAACCACTAATTGCAAGAAAACTGGAATTTGTGCGGTTTTCTAATATTTCGAGCGTAGGCATTCATATAAAGGACTCCACTCTGGATAAGCAGACTATGCTTTTTCTTCATAGTTTAAGACATATTTTCAGACAAATTTAGTTTGAAGTTGTATAAAATGAGTCACATTTTTTAGACCTGGCTCTCGGACTATATGTCATATAACGTATCCCGCGCGTTTGTTGGTGATATACAATGTACAGATGTCGTTACTTTAATATAATTTCTATACAGTAAGTTTTGAGTAAAAGTGTGCCTCTAAAATTTGTTAAAGGAAGCAAGGTAATCCAAAAGGTTTAACCGTCATTAATCAATGGGATCCACTGGATATCGTATTAAGTAACCCATTTGGCCTAAAATGATGGGGGATCCTAAAAATTTTGGGCTCGATCCTAAAATCGATCCTTATAGATAAGGAGGTCGAGCTCGAGCCCAAACTCGAGATCAAGCCCAAGATCGAGCTCGAGCTCAAGTCGAACTTAAGTCCAAGTCGAGCTCGAGCATAAGATCGAGGTCGAATCTAAGAACGAGGTCGAATCTAAGAACCAGGTCGAGCCCAAGTTCTAGCTATAACAGCGATAGTAAAAATGTTATGGAATTGAATTAATGATAATAATTTTTTTCAGAGGTCGAGATACCAGGATCGATTTTGAGCTCAGGCTTATTGTCGAATACAGGATCATGCTCGATCTTAAGCTCAAGCTCGAGCCCAGGCTCGATGTCGAACCCAGGCTATTCCTCGATCCCAGACTCGAGCTCGAGCTTTTAATCGAAAACTCGAGCACACTTAAAGCTCGATCCTCGTCAAAAGCTCGAGTACTCAAGCATTTAGCTCGAGCTTAACCATCACTACATTAGGCGAATGGAATAATATAAGCATAGGCACTACCATCTCTATATAAATTAAATAACAGCTAGCATATATACCTTTAGAAGCTGGTTTAAATCTCTGGTAACATTAAAAAAGCACATTACTTCAACTTCTGAAGGACTTTTCTCACTTTTCTTATCAACTTCTTCTTTATCTACTCTTTTTGCTTTTACTTTTTTATCTTTTGCTCTATTTAGCGGCATGCTTGTTTCTCTCTGTTATAATTGATTATTTCTTGAATTTTTCAATTCTTGACTTTATTTGTAGCAAATAATGTTTACGATTCAAATAAATCGCCTAAAAGTATTATTGCATAAATTAATAAAAAATATTTCAGGAGTTTGTAAACAATTATATAATCAGATGTCATTTTACAAAGTTTAAGATACAAATCAATAATGTTTAACCCTAGCCTTGTTATGTTGAGACCGAGTCATTCTTACACGTACACACAGCTTATGCAACACATTCGTTGCATTCGCATCCAACACGCACCGTTTCTTACAATGTACATAAGTTCTGGGGACAGAAAAGATTACGTTATAACAAAACCCGTCAAACCATCTCGTCTTTTGGACTTAGGGTAAACACAGGTTATAAGTAAGGTGAAAACAATAATTTTGCTAAATAACTAAAACTTTTTATAATTAAGGAAACTAATTTATAAGAGTGAAATGTTATAAATGTGATTTTGTTGAACAGTATATAAGATTCAAAGTCACCTATGGGTCACCTATGGGTGAAAGGAAGAAAAATTACAAATTGTAATTTATTTACGTAATAATTAAGATTATAAATAACATAAATTTAAAAAGTTTTCCTCAGAGAATATAATAGGCATGTAATGTCGAAAGGCATACGAGAGCGGTAGACTGAAGGAAGGGGTGAACACGTGGCTGGTCTCTATCGGCAGCTCATACGACTGATCGGAAATTTGAACCCAACAGGAACAACCGTTGCTGCTTAGCTGTGATGAATTCAAGCCGATTTCTCCACACCAAGTCTGCTGAATAAAACCGTGACGAACTGTATGATTAAAATGTATATATTAACCCTTCAATCTTAACCCCACTCCATATGACTTCGGTTTATACGTTAAAATACCAATACATGGTTGGATCCACTAATATGGCGAAGTTGCTTAGAAGTAAATACAGCTTTGACTGATATCTCTCCACTTCTATCAGGCTTCACTTTGGCTTCTATAAACGCTTCCTGTCCTGCTTCTACGTCCCTAAGAAATGTAAATTATCAATAAGTATTGAATACAATGTATAATATTATCACTTTACCTCATTTATACAATAGATATGTAGAAAAAGTATTTAGTCTGGGAGTCCACGATGACCCAGACAACAGAGCTTGC
Source organism: Microvelia longipes (assembly GCA_018340805.1). Taxonomy (NCBI): domain Eukaryota; kingdom Metazoa; phylum Arthropoda; class Insecta; order Hemiptera; family Veliidae; genus Microvelia; species Microvelia longipes. The sequence goes on along the minus strand of JACMZG010000002.1, from coordinate 31,697,024 downwards.
GAGTGATGTATACATAACCTTGACACTCTTAGCAGCTTCATCAACAACTTGTAAACTTATTTGCCTTTACATTGAACAGTCGTCCAACCACAAGGAGCCTACAAAAAGTTATGAAATCATAAAAAAACCGCACTTACGTGGTAAAAGTACCTCCGAAGTCGAATACCTTTATTTTTGATACAAAAATTAAAATAAGGCTCTTAATTTAAATAAGGTCCTTTAGTATTGTCAACCTAACAAATTCACTTTGAAACATCAATGACCATCTCAGGTCAAAACGTACATGACTTCTGTCCCACCGGACAGAAAGGTTTATTTCCCAACTTTTTTGACCAATGATTTGACGAGGAGTTTTTTTTACCACATAAGTGGTTTTTGTTAAGATATTTATATCTTTCACGATTTTTATTCCATGGTAACTCACAAATATTGTATATGCGTGGTCTTATATAACAAAGGAACTAGAGATTCCGCCCTCTTCCCTACCCGAAAAAAGCTGTTTCGAAAACTATTAAATACCCTATCAAGTGATATTGGTTGTAATTTGGAAGAGGTGATGAATCACCTACAGAGTAGACCTTGTTGTTAAATCTTTTTTGCTATGTTCCTTAGATAGAAGATAGTGTGTAATTTACTCGTATATGCCCAAAGAGACTAATACAGAGGGAGGATACAACAGCTCTTATCATTCCTTGGGTAGCTAGGTTTGGGGGCCTTTTGTAGAGTGTGTGCCTTAATAGGGGTTGTAGAGGGGTGGAGGAGTATCTAGTCTCTCTCTTGGGAGACTATAGTAGGGGTAAGTACAGTTACGGCACCTATGGAAAATGTCTCACTTCCAGACCCCTTATCACTGTGTTAATCGGGTTCTGCACTCCCTCTAATAGTATTAGTCTCTTTGTATATGCCCTAGCCCGGGCATTTTTCCTATTATTTTGTCAAATTTGATTTGAAAATTTGCACTTCTAACTTACTTTACTTGAATCTTAACATTTCTTCCAATCCCAGGAGCTTCATAAGTTAAACTACAGTTGGTTAGTTTGGTTTTCAACAAATTGACGAATTGGAACTGAAGAACTCCTACCTTTCCCTCCTCCAGATCATGTTGGCTCTGAAATAACACAAAGCACAACACCTCGCACAACAACATTTCGCCTCTACTAAACTTAAAGTAAACAAGACGCCACTGGCCTCTTTTTGTTGTACTGTATCAATTAGTTGTACATCTATACCTATTGAAGATTTAAGTCTTCCGGTGGTGACCGCGTCAATGTAGAATGTAGATGAAGAATCCGACGTTTCGCTTCCACTGAACTGTGCGTCCATAGTTCAGTTTTGTAGAGCATTGTGATTCTATCCATGATGTCCTACATCCCTGAAGATGCCTCCCACAGTGGAAGCGAAACGTCGGATTCTTCATCTACATTGACGCGGTCAATGTACCGGGCCTAATGACTCTGTTTCCTCGCTTGGTACGTAAATAACAATTTCCATTATCTCCCAGTTATCTTTACAGTTATTATAACCCAAACATGAGTTCAAAGACTGGATTTTTTCTCCCACAAGTATTTCCAAGTCACTAAAACTGTATCGGCTCTAATACTTCTAACAATTATTTTTGTTGTATTACAAATAAAAACTCGGGTACGGGGTACCACGGAACTTTTCCTCATCAAATCGTATTCGCTTCACTCGTCCTCAGAATAAACAATTTGCAAAATTTATACTGCAACATATATTAGCTATCTTCAGAAAGTAATTACATTAGTTTTATTCCCATCGGTCACCCAACCAGGCACCGATCTCGCTCGATGCAGTTTCACTTTTATGATCGAACAAAAACCATAAATATGACCTATTAATCGAAACTTACAGTCTATCGTTTAGTTTAAAAATCTTGACAGGTCAGTTTAGACACCACCGATTCTTAAGAAAAAAAATCCCTGCAAGAAGGGAGCGGGAAAAAACTATGTAAACAAATCAGGTTATTTTACCAGTGTTTTCTTCGCCATGTTTTTTCACATTTCTTTTGTGTAGTTTTATTTTAAAATATCATTCTTAAGATTAATTTGAAAGTAGTTTTCCAAAACGATGTAATCAAAAGAAGAACCACAAAACAAAGTGAACGATTGTTGGGAAGGAGGTTTTTTCCCTACAGTGGTTATTGTGGTGGGGATTTTTTTCTCTTTTTAAGTGAAAGGTTGGCAGCGGCTTCTCTGATTGGTCAATCCCCAAAAATACTTATGACCTTGGGATTTTTAAACTAAACGATAGACTGTAGTGTACTTATTTATTGCGTAAAGAAATACACTTGTACCAAATTTTAACTCAATGAGATTTTTTTCATTTTTACATTTTTAAAAAAAAACTTATGCAAGTCATTGGATAAAAACTAAACTAATGCTGATAATGGGATAAATCTTAGTACATATATTTGTCTACATGCTTGTCAAATCTCAACCCGATCAAAACATTTTTCCGCGATTTATGGTTTTTCCGCGTATTTATAATTTTCGAAATTTTTGGTGAGACACAAATGCGGACTAATGACGTCATAACGGATAGCACAACTAGACCTAAAGATTAATTTTTGGACCAAGTTTCAACTCTCTAGCATAAATGCGCTGTGATCTACGATGATTACAGAAACACACACACACCTAAAACGGATAATGCCGGCGACATCCCGGTTTCGGATTTTTTACAAACACAATAATTTTTCTTATTTACGTATGGTATAAAAGAGGAAAAGTAAAAATGTATTCGGACTGCTCCGTCTATCTACTTCTATCTACGTCTATCTACTCCGTCTATACTTTTGTATTTTAATGAAACTATGATGCTGACTCCTAATTCTAGTATCTAATATTATATTAAAAGAAGGGGTTTCCGCAAGCTGATAAGAGTTTATATTTCTATCATCTTGGGTTTTCCGTAACAAGAAACGAGCACTATTAATTTGACATAAAATAACAAAACGTCAAAATATTTTAAAAAATAATAAAATTCAAAACTAGGAAAGGCGCTGCAAAACGATAGGGAATATAACTCCTTACTACATATAATAAACTACATTTTGCCCCTAATCTTCGGGCCTTAATTATATAATTCTATTATATTTTGAAATACCTTTATTATTATTAATAATTTTAACATCCCTATCATGTGAGAATATATGATAATATTCGACACATTAAACCAAAAAAACTGCTTACTAACTCTTAATATAAATTTATTTTCAGAATGTTAAGTTATTAGACATAACTACTTACACAAATAGTGATTTCAGGCATATCCACAATGGTGACTAAGTCATCAGCCCAAGTAAAGTTGGTTCTCTTAACGGTAGCTATGGCATGGATTTTAACATGAGTAAATTCGACCAGCTTAGCGCCATATTCTTCCGCTGTCATACATACAGATAAGCTTTCTCCTGTAAAATACCAGTAAAAAGGAAAAACGCTTGCGCTTATTACCTGAAAAAACTTGTTTTCCTGAACTTCCAACAATTCTAAATTGTTGGAAATTGCTTTAAAACAATTAAGCCTCCAAATAACAATTCCAAGCAACTTCCAACAATTTCCAAACTTTAAAGTTTTCGTATACAATGTGTCTTGCAAAGTATATCTTGAAAAATAGTTATTTTTTCACCAAGGGAGTTAAGATTACAATTATTTCCCTAAGCAGTTAGTAATAGTCACTGACTTCGACGTAAGTTCATTGTAAAATTTATGCATCTCTACTTTGTCTTTGATCATGAACTTACTTGATGTAGACTGGATAGTTATAATTTTAGTTTGCTTCTGTATTAGACCAGCAGTAGCTCCGTTATAGTACATAGCGCTCGCACCGAGACAACATTCAACTACTTCTTCTTTATCTCCTTTATTCTAAAATCAAGACAAAACATATTTGGCTTTAAGACAAATAAGGAATTGAGAGTAAATGGAGCTTGAAATAGTGGTGGGGTTGAATGTTCAAATTTTACGTTCATCCTGTCTCACACTTTCATAAAAAATAAGATGTTTGCATATATATCCCAACAAAAACACATGCGTGTAATAAAAGAAGCCAAGTTTAGCGTAACAAATTGCGAGATCATTGGATAAGCCAAGTCAAACATTCCTAATTATGCTTGTAAGTATACGAGGTCTTGGCTGTTTCACTTTGTGACTTGGCCATTACACAACACACACAGAATTGCATAGTGCGCTTAAAATAAGCTGAATGTATTTTTATAATGTATGTCTACACTCTATACTTCACCTTTACCACACTGCCTCAAGCTGCGTAATGGCCAAGTGACGAACTAAACCTTTTAGTAAAGGAACGTTTGACTTGGCTTATCCAATGATCTCCCAGCATTAATTTTTGCTTGACTTAGCTGATTTTTGTACACGGATGTGTTTTAGTTGGGATTCCATTCCTTTGTGTAAGCTTGAAACTTATGCTCTACAGTATAACGCCAAAATATTAATTAGTTTATTAAGTTAAAATATATAATATTATTGAGTTATTAATTAGTTTCAGTTTATTATGCCATTAATTTATTACTAAACAGCTTCAATTTCTTTAATTAAACATTAGAGAAGTAAATTGTGTTATGTTCTGTCAAAATAAAACTCTCAATATTCTTAGTTTTAAAGTTCTCTACTAGATAGCTCTAGTTGTCAAAATTTTTCTTTATACGTTAAATTGATGTTAGGATTTGTACTTCTCACAATATGTAACTTCGAAAGAAAACCAAAATTTTACTTATCGAGCTGAACTTTGGCGCAAAGTACTTCTTTAAGTGACAATTAGATCCAACCAATATTTTAGAAGTTGTCAGATTTACATGTCCGGACTTTTCGACTGTAGATACCGATTCAAACATTACTTCTGACGAGTATAAACTCTTTAATGATTACTAACCTCAATGATAACTGTAGCAACAAGTGGTTCTCCGAATAGAATAGCTTCAATGTCTTGTATACTAAACGTAACAGATTTATCATCAGATGGAATATCAACATGATAAGGTATATCTTCATGCCATTCGTCTCGGTCATCTTCGGCCTTACAGTGTTTTATAGCATTGTATAGAGACATACGTTCTTCTTTGCTTCCTAGTTATAAAAAATACATATATGCACACACACACACATTCAGATATATGTATACATATATATATTTATATATATAAATATATGTGTGGTGTGTGTGTGTGTGTGAAAAAGCTTTGCAAAACCTTTTCTCGATCTCATGAAACGAATTTTGATGGCACTCCCAAATCTAACTCTTTGTCACAAATTCTATTCGTGAATTTTTTTAAAGAACATCCGTTACACTAAAATAAACATAAACTGCTCAAAAAATGTAAGATTATGAAAGCAGGGAAATAATATTTTTTAGCATCGAGATATTATTACACTGTGTTGGTTGATTTGTTACTCTTCGTAATATTTTTACTTTTCCTCATTAATACCGTTAGGTTTTGTACTTTTGGAAAAGTATTGTATTTTCCAAAATTCCGAAACCGGAATGAAACTGGAATTATCCGTTTCAGGTGTTTTAAGGCCTTTTGAGTGTTTTTTGCAAATTTGTCTGTCTGTTGTGTGTTCGTCTGTTATCATCGCAGCGCCCAGTGTTTTATGCTACAGAGTTGAAATTTTGTACAAAATCAGTCTACCGCTGTAGTTTGCTAATCAAAAATATTTTTTATGTCGTCATTAACAGACAATAATGACTCAGCGAAAATTTCAAAAATTCATAAAACGCGAAACAATGATGCGATCAGATTGAGATTTGGCACGCATGTGACTATGTATAAGACTAACATATGTGCTAAGTTTTATCTCATTATCAGCATTAGTTCAATTTTTATTGAATGACTTATGTCCGTTTAATAAAAAATTGTAAAAAATCAGAAAATTATCGTGTACACAAGTAAACAAGTGTACACTAAATTAGCTTTTAATACGATTATTACATCAATGATTTTTGTTTGATCAAAAAAATTAAGAAGCATTGAGCGTGGTCAGTGCTTCCGCTAAGGATGATACGAATGCATTTACTATTTGAGGACGTCCGAAGCCGGGAGGATGAGCGTAGCAAATCCAATGTAACGAAAAAAATGTTCCGAGGTACCCCGTACCTGATTTTTTGTTTTCTCAATATACGGAATTATTTTTTTTTTTTGGATTTTCACCAACAAGATTATTGTCCACCTAATAAGCTTGATCCACAGATATACGAGTACAGTAGGTTAAACTGGTTCTTAGACACTTATTTTAACGGCTTCAATCCATATTGTTTTTATATGATTTATAATTATATGATTCCGTAGAAACTTGGAATTAGTGTTTATATACTTAGTGGACTTTGCTAAATACACCATGGGATGCACATGCACATCGACTAGGAACCTCTAACAACCTTTAAACACTTGCGTTCTCGTAACATGATTATTAACATGATTAACATGAGTCCCTGCTGGATGATTAATGCCCCAGGACGATGTCCCTACTGGATACTATAATACGACACACTGCTAAATCAGTTGACAGCGTGGAAAATAGTGTTGAGGAACCAATAAGGTTGGCCTGATTTGAATTGAGGGTGTGGTTTAACCACAGGGACTAACCTCACTGACTCCCTCTCATTATTTTCCCGCGCTATTAACTGATTTTAGCCATGTATCGTATTATAACACGCCCCACTCAACGAACAAGTTTTGGGTATTCTCATCTGCACCAAGTCCTCTTCCTGGCCTTCAGGCGTAAATTGTATGAGATGTTTCGCAGAAGTAGCTGGAGTACTAATAAAAGAGGAAGAAGTCCCTCCACGAAAATATATTTCTGTATAGCAAAGCGCTTACCAGCAAGAGTTCATCATCAGTGTGCTAGCCGTTGAATAAAGAAGAGGTGATAGATGAGTCTTACAGATCAGATATCAAAGATAGACTCAAGATTGGGTCTATCTTTGATATCTCTGCCAGACTCATCTATCACCCTCTTCTTTATTCAACGGCTAGCACTGATGATGACCTCTTGTTAGGTTGAAAGCGCTTTGCTATAAAGAAATATATTTTTGTGGAGAGACTTCTTCCTCTTTTATTAAGATGAACTCCATTAACGCTCACCTTAGTTCTTTAGCTGGAGTACTGTTTAGCCCTGTTTCTCTTTTCCCCTCCGGAAAGAGGTGTGGGCAGAGAGATTCTGTCTCGCCATAACGACCTAATGGCTTTAATAAGAGAAGCGATACTACTATCAATCATTCTATTGATTGGATATAGTTTTGAGAAGCTGGTTTCATCCATTGTGACCTGTTCCGGACAAATATCTAGGGTCGGTACTATTCCCCGTGGAATGCTCATAGCTCCACTCTTGTCGCACAATGACCGGCGGGTGCAATATCCTTAGGCATGACTTATAATTATCTACCATAATAGTGAATGATCTGAAGGATGTGTGTTAGACTCGCGAGCGCCCGTCATGATCGGGACGCTCTGTGATTGTAGATGTCACTCAGATTGTATCCATATCGCGTTCCTTCGATAAGAGAATATGTCAGAGAATAATCGATTTGACCTTAAAGAGGATAAGACGAGAGATATAAAGTAAATTCCAAAGCAGTTCAAGCGATGAGCGCAACCCTGTCTTGAAGGTACATAATCGGGGGAGGGTCGTAATTTTTTGGAGGACCTTGAATTTCTTTGTTTAAGGAGAGTATTTTTATATATTGAGAGGATTGTTTAAATCAATATAGGCACAGTAGTATTTGTTACATCGAAGACCTACCTTCAGGTTCTTTGTAATCCAAAATGATGTCTTGGTAATCAGTATCTCCATGAGGATCGTATATGAATGGTTGTTTGGTTAGCATGGCTCTACCTATGCTAAAACAAAGCAATCATTTTAGTCCTTAAATGTCATACCACACTAAGGCAGATTATTTATATAGGTGAGAAGGAAGCAAAGTTATTATTATGATGTATCTGTAATGATCTGTAATGACTCGTGATGACTCGTCAAGAGCTAGTAATATTAAAATGGTGCTCATATTTCCAAATGAGCTAGAAATTGAAATAATGAATTGAACTTATGCCCTAATATGCAAATAGTACCTTAGAGTGAAAAATACGCATTTAAATACTGTTCAAAATGTATTTAAATACAAAATATAATGCAAAAAATAACAAAATACAATGTATGAATGTATTTAAGTACATTTTTAAAGGCTTTGAACTTCTTAATCACTTTGCATTGCGGGCCCTTCGTGAATCGTAGTTGTCCTGTTGCAGTTCATCGTATTTAAGCAAATATCAGTCGAAAAGTGGGATTAGTTTGAATATATATATATATAATATATATATATATATATATAATATATATATATATATATAATATATATATATATATATATATATATATATATATATATATATGACTTCGTATATGTACTTGACATGCACGATCTGATAAACAATCCATGGCGCCAAACAAATTTTATAAAGAATATAGTTTTCTGGATATTTATAAGGTCGATTCTTCAGCCAAGTTTCATTCAGATCCGAAATGCGATCTAAAGTTATTGTGCCCCATAGAAACGTCAGGGAACAAAATCTTGTACACACTTACACACATTTTTTTGGAGCACGCTAATAAATAAAAAACACACAGACACAGACAACACACACACAAACACAACACACCACACACCACACACATATATATAATATATATATAATATATATAATATATATATATATATATATATATATATATATATATAATATATATATTATATATATATATATATATATATATATATTATATTATTCATTTCTGGCTACTACAAATTCTTCACCATCCTTCTTTTTTCAAAAAAAGATGATTTCTTCCTTCCTTTAAAAAAACCCCCCATGCTCTAACCCCCTTGAAATCAAATATTCAGCTTAGCCCTGTACCTATCATAACTACTCATTACTGCAATTTAAAATTATTATAACAGAAGAATTACTTGAATCGGTGCAAGACTATAAACTGTGTGAAAAAAATTATATAAATTTTGGGTAATATATAAAACATAGATTTAAACTAAAAAGTCGGGTACGAGGTACCTCGGAACTTTTCCTCAATACATCGGATTCGCTACGCTCATCCGCCCTGCTTCGGACTCGCTTCTCTTGTCCATTGACAACGCTCAATTTTTATGATCCATCAATAATCATGGATATCATTGTTGTATTAAAACGAAACTTAGTGTTTTTTTTTTGGTAATGGAATGCACTTGTACCAAATTTCAACTCAATTAAACCATTTTCTAATTGTTTATAATATTTTAAAAAACGTACACAAGTCATTCAATAAAAATTGAACTATCGCTAATGTCTAATATATGTGCTAAGTTTCATATCAGTATATGAAACTTAGCACATATATTAGACATATACATAGTCACATGCGTGCCAAATCTTAATCCGATCGCATCATTTTTCCGCGTTTTATGATTTTTCGACTCTGCAGAGTCATTATTGTGGGGTAATGACATCAGAAAAACATTATTTTCCGAATAGCACAACTACAGCGGTAGACTGATTGTTGTACAGAATTTCAACTCTTTAGCATAAATACACTGGGCGATACGATGATAACAGACGCACACACACACAGACAGACAAATTTGCAAAAACCACTCAGAAGGCCTTGAAAACGCCTGAAACGGATAATTCCAGTTTCATCCTGCTTTTGGATTTTTCGCAAACACTTTACTTTTCCTAAATACGTACAGTATATATGAGGAGAAGTAAAAAAGGCATAGTAAACTTACTGCTTGGTATCGATATTGATGAGATGATATTTTCCGTTATCATCAACCGTCCACCTGACTCTATCGGAGTTAACCTCGCCCAGGATATCTCTACAGTCGAAATACAAGCAAATTTCTCCTTTCCTAATACCTTCCAGAGGTGCTGGTCCGATACCATTAGTTGCATCCGTTGCTTGCCACCCTCCATAACCCGGTGATAGGTCGTATCGTGCCATCCATGCGTCGTTCCACACATGGAAATTCCAAATGGATGCTGATTCGATCGTGTTACCGCCCTTATCAAAGACGTGATTTACAGCCATATTTCGACCTCCTGTTGCCGACACGAAATTTGTTACACTTCTTGCTGGTATTCCAACTGCCCTCAACGCTGAAACATAATTATATTAAATGCTTTGTTACTATTAGGGCATAGCCTAACTCAATATATATATTTGAAAAGGTATGAAACCTCTTGCTATAGAGCAATCGCACATTTTAAAGTTTTATGTATAGATACGTATTACAAAAGGAGCTCTAGCCTAATTTATTCATTTGGGAGGCTTGAACCATTTTTGAAGGGGTTTTATGCAAAGGAACTTATATAAAAAGTAAAGGAGAGTATCATACCTAACCAATGTACGAAAGTTATCGTGTCCCATAAAACTTTTTACCGTCAATTTAGAAACATGTCGAGCCAAATTTTAGTTTTTTATTATTGTGTGGAAGTTATTTGTAAACACTTAAAAACACTCAAATTCTGAGCTCATTTGAAATTATTGAGTTATGAGTCCTTAAAAAATAAAATATTACTTTTATGATAAGGATGTAAATAAAAGTCTATCCACAAATAAATTTCAACCAATGTAATGATGACAAAACCGGTTTTCAACCTAATACAGGTCATCCTCAGTGCCGGTGAGAAGTTGCTAACTTTTTTCCTCTTGAATCTTGTTACAAGATTTGAGATTTGTCTGCATCCAGTCTCAAATCTTGTAACAAGACTCAAGAGGAAAAGTTAGCATCTTCTCACCGGCACTGAGGATGACCTGTATTAGGTTGAAAGCCGGTTTTGTCATCATTATATTGGTTGAAATTTATTTGTGGATAGGCTTTTATTTACATCCTTATGGTAAAAAATCCACTAGCGCTTATAATTTAAATATTTTTTATGCTAATAATACAAAGTTTTTTGTTAGAGTGGTACCTGTTCTTAAGACCACCATAAAATTGGCTTTCATGTGATCAGTGGAATTCCAATGTGTTCATGGTTGCTTCATCTATCTAGTATACTCATTCTCTTTTTTTTTATTTAAAAAAATATATTTTGTCAATTTATATTTAAGATATAAATTCCTCCCGTATTATTTAAGGATGGACGGATGAAATAAAATCACTCAGAGTCCATCCTTTTTTGTATTTTTTAAGACACATTTTAATAGAGTAGATAAGCTATTTATTTATTTATTATTCTAAGCTTCTAGTAGTACATAATAGATATTTCTGTTTATGGAAAGACGTTAAATACACACCTGTTGTAAAAACAGCAGAATAGATGAAACATTGGGCGTATTTAACTGGTTGATTTGTTTTTAAAAACTCATCGTATATAGATATGGAACCGGTCCACAACCAGGGTGGAGTTCCATTCTTAAAGTTACCACTCCAGTTACCTTCCACTATGTTACCTACCTGCAATACATGACCGACCTTTAAAATAATAATATTCTAAGACCTTAATAATGTGACTCATTTTGTAGTATTTCGAATCAAATGCTTATATACGGCGTCTTTTAATTCACTTTAATCTCACCGGTGGGTGAAATTACGTCACGCAGTGTTTTTCATGTCTGTATTTTAATGCAACGGTTTATTTTAATGGCGTTACCTCTCTGGACTTCATTTGCCGGGCTCCTCCCTAACTACTCCCCTTTGAAATTAGTGGGAATTTAATAGTCCGGGATCTCACGGCTTATTTTCTACCTCATAAGAGGCATGAAATTAGTCTGTGGGATATTGTAGGAGGTAGTTAGTACATCGTAAAAAATGGTCTGTCACCGAAAGGGGGACCGTTTAGAAGCAGTCGCGCCTGCTGAAAAATGGTCCGTTTTCAAAACGGTCCCATAGAATGCGACAGACCTTGATGATTTGAGTTTGTTTCAATGCCTAGAGTAAAAATATAAGGGTCTTTTCCATTCCCTTTATGAGGTAATGTTTGGCTTTTTTTAGTTTTTGAGGCGCGACTGCTTCGAAACGGTCCCACTTTTAGCGACAGACCAAGGCTTTTTACGATGTACTAACTAGCCCCTACAATATCCCACAGACTAATTTCATGCCTTTTATGAGGTAGAAAATAATCCGTGGGCTCCCGGACTATAAGGACTTCACCTCTCCGTTGCAGTGACAACAATATTAAAACCTTCTCACATACCACGCTACACGCCCCTCCTTTTAGCGGGACCTGTCTTCTTTCCTCCCCCTCCTCCTCTTTTACCAACCACAGATCCACCTAAGCCCGATCAACAGTTAAATTCTCAGTTGAATTAAAAGACAAGCCGATAATGAAGACAACTAGAATTGACAAGCCACTTGTCCGTTCCGCTGACTCAAAACTTAAAGAATACATATATAGCAGATAAAATGAACGTGTTTAGTCCAGTAATAGAATATCGGCAGCGATCTGTCGTGAATAGATGGCTGCTTAATCTCAAAGTCAGCTTGTGAATAATCGTCTTCGAGATGATACTTCATTTGTTTGACATCGTAATCGAAAGCATGGTGTATATGAAAGTAATTCAAAACATCTATGTACATTAAGAATTAGCAGATTTTGAGTGACTGAGTGACGTCACTAGAGGAACCTTGAGGAATGTACGCGTATATCGAATTAAAGTTTAGGGTGATTCAATCTAAAAAAATATTTCTTACTTAATTAGCAGCGATTTTCACTTCTACTACCATTACTTGATAATGGCATTGTGAAGGGAGAGAGATGATAATCTCTCTTTGGGAATGAGAATCTCTCTCTTGGTCCTGGACGGCATTTTTCCTTACTCCCTACGGATATAAGGTCACTCTGCACTGTCATACATTTAAGCTAGTGGCCAAATAAGACATTTTTGTTAGTAGATTCATACTAAGACCTGCATACTTACACTCCTAGCGAGATGGTAGCAGAGCTGAACAGGATTTCCCAATGTTTCCTCGTCTAATTTTTGCTCATCAAGTAATCTCCTAATTACTTCAATAACAGATGCTGAAAATTGGCCAAATATCCATTTCATGCCGATTGGTTTTCTAACAGATGACGTATACACTTTTCCGACATCATTGAGAATGTATTCATCCAGGTATCGCGTATCTGGCATAAACACTTCGTCATCTGTAATATTAATTAACGGTTAGTTCAGTATAATCCAAGGATAAAAGCAATGAAATATATTATCTCCATGCAATGTTTAAATTGTACGTCTTTTCGGATTTTTCAAGTCGTTAGGTTGTATTGTATAGGGAGATTGTATGTAAGTTAAGGTCACTTAAAATATGTATGTCTTTGATCTATAGACCCAGATCTCAATCCTGAGACGAGACGTAGCTTATTGTGTTATCATCTGCTATTGTGTTATAGCTCAGGCTTCAAGATGAACCATATAGTTTGACTGCTCCTGTGATCAGGCTTCAAAGTAAACCATATAGGTTGACTGTTCCCATGCGTTAATGTAGAGAGATTTTTTATTCTTTAATTTATTATGATTGATAATCGTTCACACTTCTTTAAGAATAAACTAATTTCTTTTCCTACAGAAAAAATCATTAGTTCGACTGTACCAGTCTCGGGCTTCAAGATGAACCATACAGTTTGACAGTTCCCGTGATTAGGCTTCAAGATGAACAATACAGTTTGACAGTTCCCGTGATTGGGCTTCAAGATGAACCATATAATTTGACTGTTCCCGTGCTCGGGCTTCAAGATGGACCATACAGTTTGACAGTTCCCGTGATTGGGCTTCAAGATGAACCATATAGTTTGACTTGACAGTTCCCGTGATTGAGGTTCAAAATGAACCATGCAGTTTGACTGTCCCCGTGATTGGGCTTCAGAATGAAACATATAGCTTGACTGTTCCTATGCGTTAATGTAGAGATTGTTTCTTCTTTAAATTATAATTATTGATGAACGTCCACACTCGGTTCACTTCTTTAAGAATAAACTAATTTCATTCTCCTACAGAAAAATATTATTTTAAATATTGAGTACTGGGTAACTTGCTTTTTCTTACAACTTCGGTGTCGCTACACTCGACCTTATAATACAGTTCTGATCTTAAGTGTAAAATTTTAAGGATTCGAACTCGCTTCGCTCGTCCACAGAATGTCATGATTACCTACTTTGTATTGCTTAAAGTAGTATTAATTTGGTCTTGCTACGCTTAAACTCAGGATTATTAGGTAACCCAATGTCTACGGTGTTATAAATTAAGGTTGTTTAAAACTTAGAAAAGTAATTCAGTGGACAGCCATTCAATAATATAATACGGCAAACATTTTTATATTATAATCACGAATGCATTAAAAAACTTGTTTAAATAATAATAGCAACCTAGTTTTATCAGACTACTAGTTCTGTGTGTTACGCTATTCGACTAAATATCATGCGTCAAAAACAGATCAAAAATGAAGTTTTTTAAAAATTCAAAACTGATTATTTACAGAGCGGCAAATAATATCAAAAATAAATTTAGTGGGATCATTGAATTTAGTGGTTTCATAAATTTCGATTAAACATATACATGTACATTTGTGTCATTTTTAAACTCGATTGGCTAAATTTTCAAATTTTAACGAATTTTACTTATATTTGGCGACTCAGCAAAATAGGTTAACATGGTCTAAAAAAATATCTTCCGGGCAGCACAACTTGACCTTAAAACGATAATTGCGCCAAGTTTTAACTTATTAGCAACAAACACAGCGGGAGTAATGCTTGATGAAGACACAGACAGTCAGGCTGGATAATGAAAACCACTCAGAACGTTTTGTAAGCGCCTAATTATAATGTAACCTCAGTTTCCGATCTTTAAGACGAACGGTAATTTACCCACTTTGGGGTATTTTTTGCTGCTCGTAAATCCGTTACCTTGTGCCCAGGGGTTGTAAATGAGATAGAACTGAGTAGGCGATTTCCAAATATTAGTTTTAGCAGATGTTTTCACGCTCGTTTTTATCATTAAGTTCCAAATTCCCCAGGCTGCCTGAGAAGGACTACGGACCTGAAAATTACCATATATATAAATTGATAATTGTTCAAAAGAAAGCGTAATAATTCCGGTTGGTTAGCTTCCGCTTTATATCCCATACCAGCAGTTTGCACCTGAGGCCCGCTGTCGTGATGAATTTCCACACGCACTCAGTACCAACGGTCCTTTTCATGACCACCAAGCATCACCCTCGTCTCCGGGGCAAATCAGTCCTACATGCAGATAATCTCATTCGCTGCGCCGTATAAAAAATTATATTTAATTTTTTTTTATAACAACTGATCACGTAATATTTTTTGACTCATTTCATAAAATATGAACATATTTTTTAATATACGTATCAATATTTACTATAATAATTTTTATATTATTTAAGAAAAATGTCACAGGGCATAATATAAATAAAATAAGCACTAAAGCTTTGTGCCTTGATTAATTGTAAGTTAATTATAAAACTGCTTTGTCTACTCACTAGAACAGTAACATAACTTTGTTGGAAGGACTGTATCTGAAGAGACCACTGATCCTTAGAATCGTTCAATCTGTTTGATGAAGTTATTGTTGTATTCTCAATCATTGACTGCAATCTAGGTGTTACTTTCTCTTTACCTAAAAAAGATATTTAGAAGATTATTTTGAAAAATTATGATTTGAAGAAACTAAAGCGAATTTTCATCGCCTCGCCTAACGGTCCGCTCTGCAGGCCAGTGAGGTTTGCTATGGCCCCTTAGGAGTCATATAGACCTCTGGTGTACAACAAAATTTAGCGATGACCAATTATTTTACACCTCCTGTATAGCAAAATAAACCTTGCTTTTTGGTGATGAGGTCATAATTAAGTTATTTTCCAATTGCGCCGCTTAGGATAGTCCGATTGTGCTGAAATTGGTCCCAATCGTATTAGAGTGTCTACGACCATATGAAGTCACTACAAGGTCCTTTTGCTTTGCGGTTTCCTTTTGCTTTTTCTCTGATGGCTGTGGTTTTACATTTTTGTCCTGTCTGTCTGGAACAGTAAGCTAACGAGGGGACAAAAGGTAGAGGTACCTTTTCTATACTACCCTACAGCACTACTCAAACCAACAAATATCGTAGAGGACATTGACCTAGACGTATACATATATATACACACACACATATATATATATATATATATATATATATATATATATATATATATATATATATATATATATATATATATATACACATACATATGTGTGTGTGTGTGTATGTATATCAAATCCCCCCCAGAATCAATATCAGTATTCAAATAAAATCACATCATTTTTTTTAATACATATCATTTCATGCGTTTCAAAGACTATATAGATTAGTTTGATAAAGTAAATTAATTAAAAAAAATAATTAAGGAATCAAAGTAGCATAGGCGGTAAAGCAGGTTATATAGGGGGATTCATATACATTAGATATTCTTAATCTATAAATTAGTTCTAGATATCTATATTTAAGTAAGGAATAGCTATGAACTCTAGTTAGAAGTTGAAGTTAGTGCACTTAGTTGAACTAAGACGATATTTTAGAGGCTGATAGTGGTCTAGATCAGTGGTTCTCAACGTGGGCGCTAGCGCTCCCACAGGGGCGCTTGAAGAATTTAGGGGGGCGCTAAGACGTAGGGGGGCAATTAAGGGGGCAGTGAGTAGTTAGGGGGCGGTGAGACGTTTGGGGGGAATGATGGGAGTTATTGGCAAATGTAGAGAAATATTATTTTAAGTTTTGCGAAGGATCTGACGTATAAACTAATTTAAATATCATGTAAGATGTTAAAAAATAAATACATTTTATTTAAGGGTCCTGATAAATAAAACACCCTTAAAATTTCAACTTAACTGATCTCAGTTGTATTGAGCCACTGTATGTACAGAGTGAGCCAAAAACATAAGTTTTGAGCGCCTGAGGTGCTGCCCCAGCTAGAGATAATTAGGTGTGGTTTGCGGAGCCTAAAAACGAATTTTTTTACAAAAAAAATAATACTTATGGCTACAAAACCGATATAGACACAAACTACTGCTACGATGTATAAAAATTGGGTCTTCAAAACAGTTGTTTTTAATAAACAACTTTACGTAATTAATTATTATGAGGTTAAAGAGAAGACGTTTGTGGCTAAACTAATGGAGGTAAACACTACAAGCCCTTTAAAAATCCTTTTTGGGTCCAGTCAGTATATAAACATACTCAATTTTATTAAATACACTAAATATGTGTAATATTAGGTTATTAGTTGTTTAATTTCCTTAATTTAGAATATTAGCACAAGCAATTAAATAATGTATTGGCTATACAAAGATAATAAGCAGGTAATTTGGATACTGGTTTATCACCTTATAAGAAAGGGGGGCGATGATACACGCAAGGCACTTAAAAGGGCAATGAGTAAAAAAAGGTTGAGAACCACTGGTCTAGATCAATCCATTTTTAGCAGAGTTCAATTTCTCTTTCTTCATAAAGTTGGTGGTGATCACCCAAAATACCCACGCTTACTCAATTCTATGGCAAATTTTTAAATAAAAATACTAAATCATAGGAGGTAACTGGAACATGATGGCGGCAATGCGTAGACTTTTCTCGCAGGCCTTTTAAAATAACGGATTCCAGGGTTGCCAACTTTAAGGAAATCTAAAACCAGATCCGAAATTTAAACTCAGGTTCGGATGTGGTGTGTTTTGTGAGTCAAGTGTACTTTGCTCCTAGACAGAGCTACTTATTAAATGAAACAGATTAAACATTAATAATTCCAAAGTTGATCAATGACAACAAACCAAACCAAAAGCAAACTGATTAAAAACATACCGTGAGTAAAAAATAATCGAGCTCTATCTTTCCCCTCATTGAATTCTCTGTTGAAAGTTATAGAGAGCAAAAATGGCTGAGATCTGCGATATATAGGCATAGATTGAGATATTTCATATCTATCTGTGTGATGAGACTTGGTATTTTCAGGCAGATGAAAATCTACGTTTACTACTTCCAACATAATGTAATGCTAGAAATAAAAATATTTTTATTGTAATTTTATTTTTATTTAATTTTATTTATATTATTAATTTTATAAGTTAATATTTAATTTTTAACAGTCATATAATACCTTCAACTATTATTACAATTAATAATAATAATAATAATAAAAAGTATTTAAAAAATTTACATTAAGAACAACCCATTTTCCAAATTTAAGATAATAATTGAAAAATTACATCAGAATATTAAAATAATAATACATTTTAAAAGATTATTGCACTTATTAGTCCTATAAATACTTAATGACAACATAAAACATATTCCAACATAACTTTAATTACATTACATGAATAAAATTAAACATATCCCAACATAACATTAATCACATTACATGAATAAATTAAACATATTCCAATATAACTTTAATCACATTACATGAATAAAATTAAACATATTCCAACATAACTTTAATCACATTACATGAATAAATTAAACATATTCCAATATAACTTTAATCACATTACATGAATAAAATTAAACATATTCTAATATAACTTTAATCACATTACATAAATAAAATTAAACATATTCCAACATAACTTTAATGACATTACATGAATAAAATTAAACATATTCCAACATAACTTTAATCACATTACATGAATCAAATTAAACATATTTCAACATAACTTTAATCACATTACATGAATAAATTAAACATATTCCAACATAACTTTAATCACATTACATGAATAAAATTAAACATATTCCAATATAACTTTAATCACAATACATGAATAAAATTAAACATATTCCAACATAACTTTAATCACATTACATGAATAAAATTAAACATATTCCAACTTAACTTTAATTACATTACATGAATAAAATTAAACATATTCCAACATAACTTTAATCACATTACATGAATAAAATTAAACATATTCCAACATAATCTTAATTACATTACATGAATAAAATTAAACATATGCCAACATAACTTTAATCACATTACATGAATAAATTAAACATATTCCAATATAACTTTAATCACATTACATGAATAAAATTAAACATATTCCAACATAACTTTAATAAATAAATAAATAAATAAATAAATAAATTTATTTATGCTTAAGTACAGATTAGGTACAATCACAATTCGTCATTATTTAGAGCTTAAAATAAACATTTATAAATAAACAAAAGTCCTTTTTTAAACAAATAACCACTGATATAAATTGGCATAAAAATAATTTGACACAATTTTTTTAAATACATTACAGAGACATAACAGCTAAAAACAAACAACAGTTTAAACCTATAACGATTAAAACAAACAAAAATCTAAAACACTTAAATTTTAAAGAAATCTTTAGCTTGAAACTCAGTTATTTTGTAGATGGGTTTATTGACTAATATATTATTGATTTCATCCGCAAATACATTCGCTTCCTTAATATTCTTTAGTTGCTCCGGTAAGCTGTTGAAAAGTTTAATACTAGTATAGTACTGACTTTCCTCGAATTTGCAAGTTCTGTGCTTTTTAATTATTAAATCATTTTATTCCTAGTATTGTAGGTGTGGACGTCAGAATGTTTCTCTATATTCCCCTGATGAGCATGCATATTTTTTTTTAAAGTTCTAAAAACATATAGACCAGTTATTGTCAAGAGATCTAACTTAGTGAACCATTTTCTGCATGATGCGCGGTAAGGTAAGTCTAAAATTAATCTAATAATCTTTTTTTGAGTTTTTTAAATTTTCTTGGCTTTTGATGAATTACCTCATATTTCTATTCCATACAGCTTAGACACTACCAGACCATAATAAATTTGAATTAGTTCATCTCTATTTAAGTACTTTTTTAAATGCTTTATAAATAGCTAGAATTTAGTTTTTTGTTCACTGATTCTATCTGGGTTTCCCAGTCAATAGTGTTGTTTATAAAGAGACCTAAATACTTAGCTTCCTTACATTCTATGAGCTCTTTTCCATCATACATAATCCTTAAATTATTTGTATTTGAAAATTTCCCTAACTTCATAATTTCCGTTTTACTTTCATTTAATACTAATTTGTTATTTTGTATCCATTGTTTCAGGTGCAGCAGGACTCTATTGCATCTCTAGACAAGCTCTATCTCATCTTTCCTCTTTAAAAATATGGTAAGGTCGTCGGCAAATAAAGCACATTCATCGGCCTCGGACAAGGCCCCAGGCAGATCATTAATGTAAATCGAGAAAAGCAGGGGCTCCAAAATACTGCCTTGAGGCAACCCTCTCAAAATTTCTAGAAAACTTGATGTCATCTCTCCATTGTCATCACTAATGGAAGTGCATTGTTTTCTCCTACAAAGGTAATCTTTTATTGTATCATATATTTTTCCCCTAATCCCTAACTTATACAATTTTCTTAATAGGATTTTGTGATCGACCAAGTCAAAAGCCTTTGACATATCAACCACAACCACAATACATTTTAATTACATTACATGAATAAAATTAAACATATTCCAACATAACTTTAATCACATTACACGAATAAAATTAAACATATTCCAACATAACTTTAATTACATTACATGAATAAAATTAAACATATTCCAACATAACTTTAATCACATTACATGAATAAAATTAAACATATTCCAACATAACTTTAATCACATTACACGAATAAAATTAAACATATTCCAACATAACTTTAATTACATTACATGAATAAAATTAAACATATTCCAACATAACTTAATCACATTACACGATAAATTAAACATATTCCCAACATAACTTTAATTACATTACATGAATAAAATTAAACATATTCCAACATAACTTTAATTACATTACATGAATAAAATTAAACATATTCCAACATAACTTTAATCACATTACATGAATAAATTAAACATATTCCAATACAGCTTTAATCACATTACATGAATAAAATTAAACATTTCCAACATAACTTTAATCACATTACATGATTAAAAATTAAACATAATTCCAATATAACTTTAATCACATTATGAATAAAATTAAACATATTCCAACATAACTTTAATCACATTACATGAATAAATTAAACATATTCAACATAAACTTAATGACATTACATGAATAAAATTAAACATATTTTTAAATCATAATAATTAATCCTAGGTAAACATGGTAACTCTCCTAACAGTATGTGCGTTTGTATGTGTATGTATGTATGCATATGTATGTCTGAGTACGTTTGTATATACGTGTATATATATATATTATATATATAATATATATATATA
>JACMZG010000002.1:31621524-31673364 GCA_018340805.1 Microvelia longipes | reverse complement strand
ATTTACTTGATGGCTAAACTTATGTATCAGTCATACTCTTTCATTTAACTTAATATTTGTTGCTTCTTAGTGATGTTGAAATTCAAAAATTTCATTCCGTGTCGCCTATATAAAACTACAACGTTATTGTGTGATTGACATAAAATTTTCGTGGTTTGCAAAGTGTCTCCTCTAATTAAATTATCGTAAAATCATAGTTAACAGTAGTAATATTGTTTGTGTTTTGTGTTCTTAAGCAATATATATAATAAAAAATGGTGGACTGGCAGAGTAGAGCGACTGGTATAGCTACTAGATGTAAATATATTTTTGAAAATAAAGAGATGTGTGATTGCGAATTCGTTATAGGTAAAAAGAAGGTACGTAAGTCAAAAACTGAGAGAATATTTTTTAGATGAATTTTTATACTAATGTGAATGGGGGGGGGGATACTTAAAATTTTAGTGTTGGTTTAGCGAAAGCTGAAATGGTTAGGGGAATATATACACTTATTACTTTTTCACATTTATACCGGAGGTATATAAAAAAAGTATTGTGTTTGGAAAAGAATCCGAAACCGAGATGAAACCGGCATTATCCGTTTCAGGTGTTTTTAAGGCCTCCTGTGTGGTTTTTGCAAAGTTTTCTGTCTGTATGTGTGTGTGTGTGTGTGTGTCTGTTATCATCGTAGTGCCCAGTGTATTTATGCTAGAGAGTTGAAATTTTGTACAAAAATCAGTCTACCGTTGTAGTTGTGCTATTCGGAAAATATTTTTTTATGAAGTCACTAACCCGCAATAATGCATAAGCGAAAATTTCAAAAAATCATAAAACGCGGAAAAATAATGCGATCGGATTGAGATTTTGCACGCATGTGACTATGTATAAGTCTAACATATGTGCCAAAATTTACTTATAATAGATAAGTACCCTAAGTTTCGTTTCGCTGCTGCGTTCCTAAATAGAATAAATATGCGTATTTTCTTTGCGCAATTTGAAAAAAAAAATAATAACATTATTACATACACACCGAAAAATCAAGCTAAAATTGTACTGATAAGCAAGAAAGCGCGCATTTCAACATAAATTCGCCCGGCTTTCGCTTGCGTACCTTCGCGCCAGAATTTTTTAAAATGAATATAAAAACATACAATTTAACTAAACAGTATGAAAGATTAGCATAAAATATAAAACAAATTTAAATTAATAAATTTTTTTGTTAAATTCTCAAATAGTTTCTACGGGATTGTTTAGAAAATAAAGGCCTTATCATAGCGCATAACAGTCAGCGCGCTTTTATCATAGCGCTCAATGCTACCAACATCAAGAATTGAGTACAGCTATTTATTAAGCATGTATTTTAATAGCGCGACAAAGAAAAAAAATTTAACGATAGTTGCGCACTATTCTTCTTTTCATCGACAAAAGAACACTACCCCAATTCAAGAATTTAATTCACAAAATACTTTAGATAATCCTGCCAAACACTAAATATGAAATGCATATATGTTTTATGTTGTCTGTCAGTTTGTGCATGTTTGTGTTTGTCTAGTATCATTGAAGCTCCCAGTATGTTTATGCTAGAAAGTTGAAACTTGTATATAAGGTACGGGGTACCTCGGATTATAGTAATTGCTCGATGTTTTTAATGTTACAGGTTTACTGTCACAAATTAATCCTAGCCATGGGGAGTCCTGTGTTTCAAGCCATGTTTTTCGGTGAAATGGCGGAGGCTTCAGGTTCGGTTAAAATACCTGACATAGACTATTCTGTATTCGTCCAAGTGCTGCAGTAAGATTTGTTCTGATTGGTAATAATGTTAAGAGAAACATTTAAAATGATACTAGAAGAAGCATAGGATCGTAAACACTATGGAACTCTACTGATTATGTGAAAGACAGATTTCTGGAGTCTGAAATTGTAAAAAATCGTAAAACAATCCAATTGAGTTGAAACTTGTTTCAAGTATATACCTATACTTATTGCGTAATAAATAAGTACACCAAGTTTCGTTTTAACACAATAAGTATACCATAAAAGTTAAGCAGCATCTAGCGTGGTCAGTGTCAGGATGGATAACCGCAAAGAATGAAATGAATGTTTTTATATTCTGTGGTTGAGCGAAGCGAGTCTGAAAGGTGAGGATGGGCGTTAAGAATAAGGCAAGGAAAAGTTACGAGAAAAAGTACTTCGTACCTGATATTACTTTTCCTCATTTATACCGTAGGTATATAATGACTTGTGTACGTTTTTTAAAAACTTATCAAAAATTGGGGAATGGTCCGATTAGGTTAGAATCAGGTACAAGTGTAATTAATACATAATAAATAAGACACTAAGTATTGTTTCAATACGTCAAGTATATCTATGATTTTTGTTGAATCATAAAAATTAAGGAGCATTGAGCGTGGTCAGTGCTGTATGGGTGACCGCTGAAAATGATACGGATGCATTTACTATCTGGAAATTCGCTCTGTTATTATAATATACCACAAGAAAGACGTCAAAATTTAAAAACCCTTTCCAGGATTTCTATGATGAATCCAAAAGAAACCCTAATACAAGCATTTTTTTTTTTTTTTTTATTATAATAAATAATAATAAATAAATCGTTTTTATATATAAATACCTGTTTACAAAGGTTAAATTACAAATTATAAATAATAAATAATATATATTGACCATTTGTGTCGCATAAGCTCAAGGCTTGTGCGCGACACGTCTACTTCTTATATCTAATACTTATATCTACTCCTATATCTAATTAAATAAAGTAAAAAGCATAAAAAAAGTATACATTTATAAATTTAAGTCAACAACGTTAAACAAACAAAAGAGAAAAAATAAATGTATTGCCTAATTAGGTACCTAAGAATTTTTTTAACTTATTTTTAAAGGTCTTGTAAGGGACAGTAGATAGAATATGTATGGGCAAGTTATTGTACAGTCTAGGAGCTGTGAAAGCACTGTGATTACACGCAGCTGATGTTCTGCAGCTAGGCGCAACTATCCTCTCATCGTCTTGACTTCTAGTCTGATATTTATGTCTGAATAATGGAAAATTAGAAATATTTTTCTTAATTAATAAAATCTGCTTAAATTTGTACAAATCTCTTATATAAGGCACGTTAAAATCCTTAAAAACTTGGTCTGAAGCATATCTTATGTTTTTCTTTAAGCAGATTTTAATAATCCTTTTCTGTGTTATTTCCAATAATTCATACTGGATGGCACCAAGTCCGCCCCATCCTAAAATACCGTACTGAAGGATGGACTGGCAAAGAGCTAGATAAACTGTCCTCAAGTTCTTTAATGAGAGAATAGTTCGCAGCTGAAGAAATTTATAAATGGTTTTTCTAAGCCTAGAACATAGATACTGTACATGTGCTTTCCATTTCATATTCTTATCTATTATAATTCCTAGGTACCGAATTTCTTCACATTTCTTTAAAGGCTCGCAACTACATTTATATGTCAAGCAGTTTGAGTTGTGCAATTTAATTTGCCAGGTTTTATCATTATTTAAGAGTACTGCATCGGGGATTATAAATTAATTTTGTTTGATTTTCGCAGATATCTATACAGCGACGAGCTTACACTTAGTTCTCAAAAGAACGCCTGCGATGTTTACAACGCAGCTAAGAAATATCTCATATCATCACTTGTAAAAGAATGCGTGGACTATTTAAACTCAAATTTAGACATAAGCACTGTCATACCTGTCTACGAATTCGCTAAATTTCACGGAGAAGAACACCTGCAGAAGCACTGTATAAAGGTATGTAAATTAACATGTTTCAAATTTCGCCGTAGTTTTACCTGGTATCAATTTTTGACGTATATCTTAAGAGTACTAAAAGTTAGAGGTACTGTCAACTGGGCTCCGAGGTACCCCGTACCTTATATACAAGTTTTAACTCTTTAGCATAAACATACTGGGAGCTTCAATAATACTAGAATAATAATACTAATACTAATAATAATAATACTACATGCACATACTGACAGACAACATAAAACGTATAATTCAGTTTATATTATATATATTATATATTATATATATATATATAATATATATATATATAATTATATATATAATATATATATATATATATATATATATATATTATATATATATATATATAATATATATATATATATATATATATATAATATATATAATATTATATATATATATCCCAGCACGGGCCTCTGGGATTTTTATGAGAGGGGAAAAATTATGCGTACCACGTCCTTCAGAAAAAACGTAAAACCGGTGGTCTCGAGCCTGTGCGTTGTCAGGTACTCGTTAAAGATCCCTTACCCTTAATGAAACTGGGTGTAGGCAAAATTTAGGACTCTCATAGTAGATTCATTATAATACTATAGTGTGTCTATAATACTATATGCGGCCCGAGGTTCAACTCCCGCCATTCTATTAGTGAATTTTTATTCAAAGGAAATTCGCTAAAAGAAGCATTAAGATACCTGAAAAACACTTATTTGAGCTTATATCGGCGAAGAACTAATTAATGACATCATTATGGTTATTCACGTTATCGTTTATTAAACTGTTCAATCGTATAGATCCTAGCGGTATATGTTTCATAGGATGTTTAAATATAAAAAAAATAAACTGATATTACAAAAATCCAATACTTCCTTTTGATTTGAAAACTCCACAGGTTCAAAAAAGTAGACATTCAATCCACAAAAATTTTACTGTGACGTCATTTTGGTGACTTCAAAACTCAAACTCATACCAAAAATGAGTCACTTAAAAAATTAGCAAACTAATTTTGTGTTATATGTTGTAATTAATATGATTACAATCAAAATTAACATTAGATTCTTAAAAATATATTAAATCAGTAATCTGATGCAAGTTCCTAAAATTGGATAAGACGCTCATTAGTCTTAGATGTTTGATGTTCAACCCGCAAAGCCTTAAAAACATTTAATGTGTACTCGTAATTATATCGTTTAGGTTTTCTGTTTATTTACCCCGGTTTTTCGGTAACGTGGTCAAATCCGAATCGACTTTGACTCCGCACCGATTTTATTCTACTCAGAACCCCAAGGGAAATTGATAAAGACACCCTACTTGCATTGTTTACCTCCAATTTAAGGTATCCAGTTATTTACCCCGGGTTTTTATAATCACTTGGGGTGATCGTAAACTTCGGTCCAGTTTTATTCGATTTAACGCCCCAAAAACACGTTGGGAAAGTAATTTTTCCCGGTTTTCATGTCAACCTTTATTGAAAATGTTGTTAATATAGCAAAACTAGTTGGTGTTCCGTGTTATCCTCTATTTATCCAGCATGCCACCCCATTATTTTCCAAAGTAAATTCATTAAAAATGATGGATTTAAAAGTTAAATTTACCTATTCGTAAAAAAATACCGAACCAGTTTAATAATTAATATTGGATATGTTATATCTAATAACATATAGAATAGTATCCAATTGTATATCCAAATATATCATAGTACATCCTATAACGTATAGAATATAGATATAATCTATGATCGACCAATATGCGTTATAATTGTTAATTCTAGGAGATCCAGTTAAACACGAGTGAAGTTATTAAATCAGAATCATTTCTCGAAGCAAGCGAAGAGACCCTGAGTGACATACTGGACTTCAAGTGTCTTAATATTACTTCTGAAGTAGATTTAGTCGAAGCTATTGTCAACTGGGCTGAAGCCGAAAAGGAGCGAAGAGGAGCTAGCTTTAGTTCTTGTACGTTCAGCCTGTATCAGGGGCGGACTGAGCCAAAAAGGCCCGAGGTGGGTTTGGCCTAAAAAGGCCCAAACCTACATGTCAAGGGGACCAATGGGGGAGTCCTATATTGCTTCTCAGAGGGGTCTACTTTTAACTAGAGTAGTAATGATTATAGTAAGCTTAATTTAATTTATTTAACTTTAATTATATATTTAATAAAATTAAATCATGATATTATTTTATTTAAATAAATTTAAGTAAATAAATAAATAAGTAATTATAAAATTAACTTTTAAGTAAAACTCAAGTTTATTCTTTGAATAAAATATTTAATTAAACTATTTTATGTTCAATATTTAGGGCCCTTTTTGTACTTCTGTTGGGCCCTGATAAAGTAAATTAAGGGCCCCTTAAGGCCTTATCTTCCGTTTGGAACCTTTAAAAGTCCAAATAAAAAGAATGGGGGCCTTAAAGGACCTAAATCTGTTTGAAAAACATTGTGTCTTTGTTGTGAATAAAATTTGTCTCTAGGAACTTTTAAGGCCCTAACTTAAACTATTGGGCCCCTTTGACTCTTGTGTTATGAATATATCAAATATTAAATATTTTAATTTTTTTTTTAAATTTTCTTTGATTTTTCTTTATTTATTTTTGGCTGAGGTGCCCAAGGAGGGCTGCTGCCCTCACCTCCAATTCTCAGTCCGCCCCTGGCCTGTATTTAAGCTTACCGCTAATTCGACGTTTCTATTTACTATTCTATTTACTATTACAGACTATACCAGTAATATTTACTATTACCAGTATATATTTACTATTACCAGTACATATTTACTATTACCAGTACATATTTACTATTACCAGTACATTATTTACATACCAGTATATATTTAATATTACCAGTAATATTTACTATATGTTGTATTTTGGAATCCGAATTGATAGACAATAGATTTTAATTAATTTAATACGGAAGTAATGAGACACAGACTTAAACTTACTCTACGACAGTAAGTATATATATATATATATATATATATATATATATATATATATATATATATTATATATATATATAACATACACACACACACATACACACACACACACACACACACACACACACACACACACACACACACACACAACACACACACACACATATATATATAAT
This sequence comes from Microvelia longipes, assembly GCA_018340805.1. Classification (NCBI taxonomy): domain Eukaryota; kingdom Metazoa; phylum Arthropoda; class Insecta; order Hemiptera; family Veliidae; genus Microvelia; species Microvelia longipes. Next base: position 31,666,484 of record JACMZG010000002.1, on the reverse strand, counting down.
ATATATATATATATATATATATACGTGTGTGTGGGTGGGTGTGTTTAGCAGCTGATCTATTTTAAAACGGACGTCTTAAAAGGTAATTGCAAATATTGTTTACTTATCCGTTATTATCGTTTTTAAAAAGTAAATAAAAATGATTCACAACAAAGTAAAAAAGAAGGAAATAAATCAAAGAAACGTATAACTAATAAAACTTGATAAAGATCTATTGATAGAAGTAGAAATTGGCATATCGTTGTTTTGGGCTTATTGTTGTAGACCGAAGATCACTTGTGTGTACGTATCCACTTGTGCGAACATTCGACCAGAAAAGAAATTAAATAAATTTAAAGGGACTTTATCCATCCATTTCCGCATGGATTCATTTCTGCATCCATGCAGAAATAGTTGAATTTATTTTTTGTGTTCAATGTATAAATTCCTTATAATTCCAAAAGGGCTAACAAATAAATCAAAGAACATTATCAGTTTCAGGTACTAAAGAGTCGCCACGACCTGTGGTTCTAAACCTAATCAAGAAGTTACGTTTCTTAACACTAACAGCTAACGAATTCATTGAAACGTTAGGATCATCTTTAGTATTAACAGAGAAAGAAAAGTTCTCTATACTGAGTCACATAATCAAGCCTGATCTTCCTCCAATGAATATCGGTCTGTGTGAGAAGAAATCAAAAAGAAGGCCTTGTAGATCAAAATGCTTTCTACCTATAAATTTTTCAGTTAGTACATTTGTTTCATCTCAGATATTTATTACTTTTCTTCATTTATACCGCAGGTTTATAGAAAAAGTATTTAGTTTGCGAAAAAAATCCAAAACCGGGATGTCACCTGAATTATCCGTTTCAGGTGCTTTTAATGCCTACTAAATGGTTTTTACAATGATGTTTGTCGGTATGTGTGTTTGTGTGCGTGTGTTTTGTTATCATCGTAGCTCTCAGCATATTCATGCTGTACAGTTAAAACATGGTACAAAAATGAATCTTAGGTGGGGTTGTGCTATTCAGAAAATATTTTTATGGGGTAACCCGCAATAATTACTCAGCAAAAATTTTGAAAATTCATATAACGCGGAAAATGTGACGATCGGTTTGATATTTGGCACGCATATAGTGTATAAGTCCAACACATGCGCCAAGTTTCATGTAGTGTTTCTGATTAGTATTATTCTAAGGGCGTATATGTATCATGACAACGACATCGTTCTCTATTCTCCCAATTCATTTTTAGAATCAGGTGACCACACGGGATCGATCCTTCCCCCACCACTTCCTTCATCATAAAAACCTCATTAGCGTAATTTTTGATGAAAATTTAATAAGAAAGAATTAAGAATAAGAAATTGAGATAGTTTGGGTAAGCCTGAAAACCAGACAGTTATTTAATAACTAACCTTATAAGGTCCAAGAGCGAGACGCCTACAAGGTGACAGTCGAGCCCTAAAACAGCCATAGAGATATTATTACTTGAGGGGCCCTATAGGTTAAATTTTGAAACATCGACAAAGTAACCTGACCTCTTTCGCTTATAAATATAATGGAATAGTTAGTACAAAATTACATTAACTTACGTAGTAGGAGTTAAACATACAAATCAAAACAAAAACAATGTGTGAAATTGTTTGAAATTGGAAGCCGGAAAAAATTGATTTATTATAACTCTAACTCACTCTTGGAAGAGGTTTCAATGAGGTTACACAGAGCCTCGAAAAGATGTTTCAGGCCTCTCTATGTATTGAGATAGGCTATGCCCCTTCTAGAATATATATCTATTTTAACAGCCCTAAACTTAATGCTAGGTCCTAGCACCTAAGGTTGAGTTATTTGGGCTTCAAAAAGAAAAAGGTGGTCTGCTTTTTACATCATCAAATTCAGGCCCCGGGACTATTTTAAAATATAAAAAATGGTCTTAAATTGTATTTATTGGTTTATTGAAAACCATATTAAATGGCTCTTTTAAATTTTTAAGTTATATAAATTTGTAACACATGGATTAATTGACTACTAAAATTGGTTTTATAGAACCATAGACATGACTATTAAAATATAAATAATAAATCACTGATTTACACACTTAACCGTGCATCAAAACCTTTCAATTGCGTGTTTTTAAATGTTACCTCAGGTAAAGGATCCTGCTCGGCCACCTGATACTTTTGAAAAGAATAGTAAGAATAGAGAACGATGTCGTTGTCATCATAGAGATATATACTAGAGGGAGCATAGCCTATTTTAATACATTGAGAGACCTGACACATTTTTAGTGGGGCTCTCAGGGGCTCTGTGTAACCTCATTGAAACCTCCTTCAAGAGGGAGCTGAGGATAATCAGGAGATAATCAGAGGGAGCTGAGGAGCTTATAATTAATCAATTGTTTTGGGCTTCCCGCAGATTGTTTGTGTTGTGATTTGTATTTTAAACATTCTACTATATAGTTTACTGTTTTTTTGTTCTGTTTATTTGATGATAATAATAATCGAATGTGGTCAGGTTACTTTTTCGATGCTTCAAAATTCAACCAATAGGGCATATGGTTGTCATGATACATTTACAATTCTAGTTTCGCTAAACAAATCATAGAGAAGAGATTTTAAAAAAATCGAGTACGAAGCACCTCAGAACTCTTCCTCATCACATGTAGTTGTAATTTTAAGTTATATTTAGGAAAATACATTTTTGTCTGTACGTCGATCAAAACCTTATAAAAACATGATTTACCTTTACTGCAGTTTCTTTTTTCTATAACTAAATGATTTTAGTGATTATTTCACAGAATTTAATACAAACTTTTAAACCAGCACGTACATAATAATGTTCGAAAACACGATGAAAAGTAAAACTCACCTTAAATTATCAGTGCTACCACACAAAGTACCAATAAAGTAGAACACAAAAAAGGTAAATCCTAGAGGGCTCATACGCAGTTATTCCAATTTTAGCGATTTTTCGGTAAAATCACGGGGTTCAACCAAGGATGTTGAATAAAGGGGATGACGCATTAAGGAACATTTCTGACCCCATGGAAGTTTATGAGATAGAGAAATAGGAGCAAACTTACCTCCCCTTAGGTTATAAGTTTGCCTCTAAATTTTAAGACCTGCGCTGTTATAAGGATCATAAGCATGCGCAGTTTGTACCAAGCATGTGCAGTTGGTTTTTGACGTGTGTTTAGTGTTGCATTCATCTCTATGTTTTGATTTTCGATGGGGTCACTTTGTTGAATGGCAATTTGACAGTGCGTCATCCCCTTTATTCAACATCCTTGGGTTCAACCCTGAAAGTAATTTTTTCAGGATAGTCTTAACAAGAGGTTACAAATGCCGTTAAAATATTTGGGGTTGACCTCCATACCAAACCCCGCGTGGGAACGAAGTGTATATTACTTAAAGGTTGAAAAAATATGGTTGATTCATAAGTCTGTCCGAATCTTAAACGCTTCATAGATAACATTAATTACATGCAATTTAAGGCTTTATATGCTTAAAAGTACCAATAAGAGATGTTTGTTCTATTTTAAGTAGTTTTTAGAGAATTATATTTTTTTTATTAAAACAATTTTGATAGTCAATAAAATTGATTTGACACAAATTTAATAAACTTGATAAAGAGCCATCTACCATTTTTTTCAATAAAAACAAATTATAACTTGTTAAAACCGATCTGAATTAGCAGACTATTTGATTTTTTATCAGAGAGCCAAAATAAGTCAATCCACTCAGTGCGACCTTTGGGACTTGACATTCACGCTTTTGGGGTCTGACCCTTGAACTATATTAAATTATAATTGATTTCAGGAAGTTAGTAAGTCCCGGTGCGATGGCAGTGAATGGCTCACATCGAATTTTACTACAACTTCAAGAATAACATTACTTGGAGTCGAAGTAAGTTGGTTGTAAAGTAAAATATGCTTCTACAGATTTCCAAAGATTATTTAAATAATTTACCGCATTGTTCAATTAATTCTCTCATAGGACATTTGGGAGTCCAGGTGGTTTGAAGAACTCACTAGTGGCAGGCAGTGTTCAGCCATAAAAGTATTCAGGAAACCACCAATCTAGCGGTTTACTGCGGCTCTGGATGTGTCGCCCAGACATGCTGAATCACTTTGTTTGTGACAACTCAAAAAGTTTAAATTACCATGGATTTTTTTAAAGTTATAAAAAAGGTTTGAAATAAAAGTTGTAGTACTCAAGAAAACAAGCATTTCTAAACATATTCACTTTTAACTACATTGTTTTATTCGCGAAGTATAGAGTTGAAGGGATAAAGAAAATTGAGTGAGAAATAATTTAAATTGAAAAAGAAAATTATCTTTTAGGATCCTATCCTCCTGGGACTTTAAGGTAATGAAGTCCCACCTTTAAAAAAACACGAAGTGGAATAGATAAGCTCTTGTATTAAAATGTTTGATGATTTCCTGCGTTGTCTAGACCACAATAAAACACCAGATTGGTGGTTTTCTAATCCTACTCAATGGTCTTGTAAATAGTATGGTTATATGTATCTGTTACTTGTGAGGTAGAGAACCGCCCCTGTGCTTTCTTGCTGTTTAAGTTAATACTGTTTTTTTTTTCAAATTTCAGGTAGCATTACAGACAAACAACGATGAAGACGAATATTTAGAAAGCATAATGATTAAAGTGAGCGAGGCTAACAACACTGAACATTTCACCGGTGCAAGTTTCTACGGCGTTGTTCAATACAACGGAAAACTCCACATTATGTTCACATCTAAATCCATGTTGGAGCCGTACAAGGAATACTCTATTCACACTTTCCTGTGTAAACCTGGTTTTTATCCCATTGGGAAGAACACAGAAATGATTTGTAGGGGCAGTAATGTAGAGATAGAGTTTTTATCACATTCTAGCTGGGAAAGATCACATCCGTGGAACACGACAGTCCTCACTGGAATTTGGTATACAGATCCGTTAGATTAATGATACACTCTTCGAATAAACCATTAGTTTTTATGTGCACTAAGGATACCAACCAAAACCATCAAAGAAATAACCGCATCAACAATTAGTAGAAACTGGCACAGCTTATGCCGGTGGAGGCGCAACTTATGCCCACTTGCAGTAAGGCCACCAACCTTCAATTAGGCCCAAAAAATCCAATTAACTTGAATTAACATGTTAATTAAATCATCATTCTTTATAAATATACATATTTATTTATCACATTGTATCATGTGAAATTTTTAAGAGGGAAGGGATGGATTTGGGGTCCCCAAAAATGTATTGCAGGGAGCCCCCAGTGCTCTAGCTACACCTTTGGGCACAGAACCTAAGCTATTATACGTCTTCTTACACATTGTAACAGTTAATGTACTCAATAAAATTAAATAAAAAGTATGCTAATTATTTTTAGTTATGTCAATAGACCCACAAGAAGAAATTTGGGGCCCATATGAAAAAAAAATGTTGGCCCACAATTAGCTTGGTCTGAAGGTTCAGTATCTTGCTGACCCTCAACCAGCTCACATAAGTTTACCTTCACATTAGCAAGAGACAACAGAAGCAGGGACATCCAACCTCACATATGCATAATAGCCAAAAAAAATGTAAAACCTAGGCTGGTCTTAAATTCAAGAACTCTTGAAAGAACGGTTTAACCTATGTAAGGTCCTCTTTTGACTGGATTCGAACCCTAGAGCTCAAGGTTGTTAGCCGAGGACTTAATCACTGAACTACCAGTCCTCAGTAAATGAACATATTATGCATTATACTTTTAGAAAACGTCCCACAATTTTTCAAATATGACACCGCCTAGAAAACCCAGTTTATAGAAGGCCTAAAATAGAAAAATACAGGGACCTTTCAGAATTGAATATAATATTAAATTCTGAAGCAACCCTGTATTTTACTTTTTTTGGCCAGAACCTAATTTGACCCAAATAGGGTGAAAATTTTAAGTTATTTGCTGAATGCCCAACTGGGCTTAAGTAATTACAAAATAAAACTACATCCATTCTTTAACACTTTTTTTTTATTTTTTCACATTATATTCTATACATTTGTTTCCTTATAAAATCTATATTTATCATAAAATTTTTATTACTAAAATATATATAATAATAATAAAAATAAAAGAAATAATTGAAATTATTTGACAAGATTCATCAGAGTAACAAATTATGTACTTGTAGTTTTGAAAAAAAATTTGATGCATCAGGGTTTTAATTTTTAACAAAATAAGTTACTTATTAAATAATTTATATATTTGTACAAAAGACTTTAAGTTGCAGTGGGTGGATTTATACCTACCCTTGCAATAAAATAATAATTATATACTCACCTCCACTTGTTTATTTCAGTTCCTTTACAGTTTTAATCTATTTATTATAAATTATTTAAGTTTTTTATCTATATCGACAATTAGCATTAAGATGCTATAATTTAAATTATTACATGAATAAGGCCTGATGTAAAAGGCGAAAGATAATAAATAAGAGAAGTTAGTGGTTGTTATTCCTCTTAGTGCCCAACCTAACTATTAATATAGTTATATTATAGGAACAAGAAAAGAAATTATAATAATAATATATATTACATTAATCACTTGACAGATTGTTTAGTGTTCTCTACAATGTTTGCATTGATTTTCTAAGGGACTGCATTTTGTTAAATATCTTGCTAATATTAATTATACAATAATTGAATGAAAACATTAAAACGAAGAGATCAGGGCACAAAGTAAATAAAAGTTAAATTTAAAGTTATTAAGTTGTCAATAACTCGAGTTATAAGTCTATACGAAGAAGATAGACATTTTGCAACTGGATTCAACAATAGATCAAGCATTTAAAAAAACAGTGAAGGTTGTAAATTGTTGACTATATCAACAATTTTACAGTAAATTATAAATATAAAAAGTAAAATACTGCTCCAACATAAATGAGCCAAAAACAGCTAACATTCTTTCAAAATGACAAGCACAGTAAAATTAAAAAATAAAAAACTTTTTTAACATTCATTATTTACACTGACATTAAATTATTTTAAAATCATACAATTAAGATTTCTCTGTATTAACACTTATTTTTATATGTTTATTATTGTTTTACATATTTATTATATATATATATATATATATTTAAAAAGAATAAGAACTAGAGATGTACAAACCAAATTAAATAGGGATATAATGATTTAAAAAAAGTATTAAATTAGAAAAAATAGGACATAAAATTGTAATGCCCAATTAAAAAGGAAAAAAATACTTCAGCAAATCAAAAAGTAAATTAATTTAGTTAAGTGTTAAAACATTTCATAACAAAATAAAAATATAAATAATAAATAAATAAAAAAACAAAATGAAGCAAACATTTTCTTTAATTATTATAATAATAAAAAACACAATAATTATAAAAAAAATTATAAAATGTGATATGAAAAAACTGTAGTGTTTCTTCTAATAATTTAATTACAAAAATATTTACAGAAAAATTAGAAGTACTTATCACAAAGAACAATATTAAAGTATTTACAAAAAAAAATCTTATTTTTTTAAGATTTTTATAATATGTAAGATGGTCTGGAAATATTTAATGTATCCTATTCTTCCTATTAGCTTATTCCTTCTTAAGTTCGAGTTAATCAGAAACAGTACCTAAAAATATGAACCGTCAAAGGACTAAATAAAGGATTCTTATTTTAATACTAAGAACTATCCAGTTCCAGCTACTATAGTATGGCACACGGTTATTATCAGTTGACAGTGAGGGAAAATGGTGTTGAGGAACTAATGAGACTGGTCTGATATGATATTGTGGATTTGGTAAAACTTCCAGGACTAACATCATTGACTCCCTCACATTATTTTCAACAGTCAACTGATTATAATCGTGTGTTATAATATAGTGTTTCTAACCAACCAATCCCAGAATTAAAACAGTAAATTCTCAAGTCTGGAAAAGACTCAACGATGCAACAAGTTCTCTGCAAATATTTTAAAAATGTTTATCAACAAGGTACATTCCTCAAAATTTTCATATTAACTTACGTAAATTTTAATCCCACCAACAAAATCCATAAATATTTTTTACACTGCAATTTTTTTTACAAAAATACATTCAACAGTAAAATAATCAACAGAAACAATTCATTATTTCCCCTCAAATCAGAGCTGGTAACTTGATTTTTTCAATCCATGTTTATTTAATCTTTTAATAGAAAAATTATAATAAATTATTTTTTACATTTTTATTATTATTAGAGTATATAGAATTTTGCTTTACACTTAAGTTTACTTTATACAAGACATTTTTTTATAAAAAGTTATATTTCTTAATTAAATTATAAATAAACAACTATTTAAAAATGCTATTAATATTTTAAGGTCTATTTACAAGCAAACAAAAATATTAAGATTAGTTTAAAAAAAAAAATGATATATTACAATACTGATACTAAAATAGTTTACACAAAAAGATTGATCAAATGTGAAAACAAAAGACAACAATGTTCGCAGTTTACCAACTGTATCTTATAATAGAGACAAAATGTTGTTCTTAATTTAGTTCAGTATTTAAAAAAAATACATCGTAGATATAATTTAAAAAAATATTATGTTGTAGACAAATGTTTTAAATAAATAGTTGTAATCTAGTTAGCAGTTCTTATCTAATTTTATTCTGTTTTGAATTATTTTTATTATGACATCCAAAGATCTCATGTGGGAAATTCACACAAACACAATTGCTTGACAAACATATCTTGAGAGAGACGCAAGTGTGAAAAAGGCAAGTATAATTTAAACTTAATAATTAAGACTAAAAGAACAAAATTTGAAAATATATATATAAATTGAGACTATTAAAAGAGTATACCGAGAAAACATTTACTATCAGAGCTTGTAAATTAAGTATGCTTCTGGAAGAGGTGGTGCTAATTAAGTATGGTATATGACAATACCAAACACACTATGTAATAATGTTCAATAAGATTTGCTTTTGAACATCTTGCATAAACAGTTGCGAGTCAATGTTTAAAATGAAAACATGCTGGTCTAAAATAATACAATATAGTTTTACATTCAGACCTCACAACAAAAGAATTTTCTCAATAAGAAAAACTTCTAACAAAGCACTAACAATTTATGCTTTAGAACACTAACAACAAATGCTTGTATAGCTGTATTACAACATACTATACTTTTCAAAAAAATTGTTGACTTTCTTATTTAGTTCCGCGTTCTTTATTAATTAAGCTAACTATTGCCGATATTTTGGAATAATGTAAATTTTTGATCGGGTTGAGTTTGAAACATTAATTCAGGAAGGCTTGGGGGTGGGGTGAGGTTTTGAGAAGGCTCTGGAGGTAAAGGAATGGATGACACATCATTGGGAACATCTAGCGGTGGAGGAGGATCAGCAGGAAGTTCTATTTCAGCCAAATTAACTTCGTGAGAATTTTGATGAGTTAAAATTTGGGAACAGTCAATTTGGAAAACAGGTTGTCTTTGAGGAATGATGCTTTCAGCTATAACTGGCATTGAAGGGAGAAATATTTCATTATTTTGAAAAGTAATAGGTAATTGATGTACGCTGTAACTAGTAGAAACAGGTGGAGGGGTATGTGCCTTGACTGGCTGTGTTGTTTGCTTAGCAACAGGAATAGGAACTTCTTCCATATCATCGATTTCCAATGTGTCTCCTAATGCCTTCGCAAGAATATCTTGCTTAGGCGAAGAAACTTTTGTAGCTCTGCCTTGGTTCATAGTATCAAAACTAGCTTTAGTCGAAGCAATGAGCTGGCTGGCTTCACTCAATTGAGCACTACTTATTTTGATAAAACCCTTACCAACTTGATTTGGACTTAGTTTTACTTCCTTTTTAAGTATAGATGGTTTTAATAAACTAGATTTTGAACCTAAAATATTGGGCATTTTAATTTTTTTGTTAGTGGATTCAATGTGACTTTGAATCTTCTTAGATTTCAGTGGTTTAGACTGAGTCTTAGGAACAAGTTGAACAGAAGTTACATTTGGTTTAGAAGGTATTTGAGGTTTATTAATGACATTTATTTTGTGGTTCAATACATGAATTGTTCTTGAGGAAACATTTGTAACTGTACGGCGACCTGAGGTGCTTGCTTCCGGGAGAGCAACAACAATGGATTTTGGAGGCTCTTGTTTAATAACAATAGATTTAGCTGAATCCTGTGAGCTAAGAGACACAGCTTTATTCAAAATGGAACTACCTACGTCTGCTTTGAAAACAACTCTCTTCTTTCCTGCACTTGTCATAATATACAGTTCTTTAGTGTCCTGTCTGACAATATTCTTTTTTTGAGGAAAAATTTTAATGATTCTATTATCAGCATTCAGCTTCTTTTTCCCAGGTATTTTAATCACTTGACAATTACTATTGGGTGCTAATTTAAATTTATTAGAAGGAACTAACTTGATAAATAAATCATATTTCTTATTTCCTTCTTTATAAGGAGCTATGGTAAGTCGTCTAGCTTGAGAACCAGTAGGTTGAGGTTTGGTAGAAGAGACTAAAGTAGAGACAGTGGGTAAAGTTGAAGAAGCAACACTTGGTACAGATAACGATGGTGAAGAAGTAGGTATTGTCGATGAAACTAATGCTGGTACCATTGTTGTTGTCATTACTAATTTTGGCAAAGACGCAGAAGTAACAACTTGATTACAAACTGAAATGGAGCTATTCATAGAAGATACTAATTCATTATCATCTGCAATAACTATTGGCATAGAATTAATATCCAACTCCATATTTTGAAAATCTGCAGAAAAAGGGTTGACTTGCTGACTAGAAGTGCTTACTAAGACTTTAGGAGAGGAATCGACAAATTGCGACTGAGGAGGAACTACACAGGGTTTTATAGACGTAGAGCCTGTTGCGTCTTCTTTCTTACTATATATGGCTTTTATCTTGTCTGGAGTGAGAAAATCTGCAGAAACAACTTTCTGGGGAAATTCCTGAGGCAAACCCATCATAAGATTATTAGGTTTTGAAGAAAAATTTATTTTAACATCTCCAAAAGGTTTTGTCTTTTTTACAGTATATTGAGGTGTAACAACAGTACCAACTTGATCATCAAAATTATAGAGATTACTCTCATCCTCCATTTTGTCATCTGATATCACTACTTCAGACACAACATCAAATTTATCGTTGTAATCAGGAAATTCTGTTTCTAAATCTTTACCCACACATTTTTCATTATCTGACGTTTCAGAAGATGTGAGACTGCAAGACTCAGTGATAGTAGGAAGAACAATTGTTTCTTCAGTTTTTGAGATCAGGTCATCCCTAAAGCCTTTAACATCATTTTCGATCATCTTTGATGGAACAGATACTTCATCACTAACATTTTCCTCGATAATGATTTGCTCATTGCATGGTTCTAAATCTTCACAAGTTTTAGTGTCTATGGAATTATTATTCTTTTTTAAAGAATCCTTGGATTTTTCAGGTGTAATTAAAGAAATGGTATCATCTGTTTTTTTCGGAGTTTTGCCAGGAGAAGGGTAAGGTTTAGATTTGATAACTTCCTCACTAAAGTCATTTTCAAAATAATCATTACTAAAAGTTTGAATGCAAGATTTACTAGATTTTTTTTCAGGAGATACATAATGACTATCAATAACAACTTCAGTTAGGGGCTGCTCAATATTATCACTCTCTTCTTCACTGTCATCAATAGTCACCTCGGTTGGTCCAAATGATACAACTGATGGTTGGTTATTTACATCATCTTTTACTGTTGGTTCAAAAATGTGTGCAGTTGTTGAAGAGAATTCAGCTGATACGTCCGATTTGCTAGGAGACAATTCATTTTTACAACTTTCCACCTCAGGTACGGAAGGTAAGACTTCTGCAGTGTTAGGTAAAGTATCAGTGATGTTAGATGAAATTTTAGTTGTCGTTGAATGAAGTTTTTCTGCCTCAGGAAGATTTTCAGATATAAAAGTTGATCCATCATCAACAACAGTTGGCTTTATGTTAGTGGCTTCAATGGCTTCACCTATAGAGCTAGAATCAGTGATTTGGTGTGGATCATCAATCTCTTCCGTTTCGTTAGAAGCTTCTGAAGTTTCAGGAATTTGAGATAGTATATTAACAGGATGAAATTGATTAACCAATGGAATAGGATTTTCTTCTTGGCAAATTAATGTATCCTTCACATCATTTTCTGAATTTGTAACATTAGAAATTTGATTTACATCATTGCTCTCCATTTTATTTAGATTAAAAGTTTCAGATGTTTCAGGCAAATCTTCAGCAATTTGAGATGGTATATCAGTACATAAAGATTGACTTACTGCTGGAGTGAGTTCTTCTCCCTGACAGAGTGATGCATCTATCAAGTCGTTTTTACTGTTATCGGATTCTGAATTAAGAATCTTGGAAGATTCTTGCAAAGGTAAGACAGATTCATTTATTACTTCAACTTCATCTCCATTGTTAGAATTATCATCTTGTTTTTTTACTTGATCAATAACAAAATCAGAGCTATCGTTATTTCTCATTTTTTGAGCTTTTGCTATCAAGCTTTCACCCTTGCTATCAAAAACTTGACTCTGTGATTCATCCGAGGTGAAAGGGAGTCGATTTTCTTTTTCAACACCAGATGATAATTCTTGTTCTTTAGAAGGGGAAGAAATAGAACCTGTGTTTATGGCTTTACAAGGATGGTCTCCATCATAAAACATTTCTTCCATTTCCTGATCAATGTTATCAGTTAATTCTGTAAACACTTCTTGAGAAATAGCATTTAGCTCAAAGTTATTCTGAATTTTTAAAACCTTTTCAATATTGGTATTATCTTCATTACTTGGAACTGTTTCAGTTTGTCCAATTTCTTCCCTTTCCTTATATTTATCTTCAGCTTTATCAGTAAAAGACATTTCTGTAACAATCTGGTCAATTTTACTCTCATTGTGTGAAATAGGGGAGCCTTCAATAAAATCCTTTTTAGTTTCTTCAGCTTTCTGATCAGAAAGTTCTAATTTAACAGAATTGTCAGTGTTTAATATTTCTTCAACTTTATCTCGCAGCGGTGGAACTTTGGTAACATCTAAAAAATGATCCGGTACAACAAGGTCAGGACTTTCAGACTCTTTCAAATTTTGAGCACATTCAGACAATTCGGCATTTATATGACTAATAGTTTCTTGTGACTTAGAGTCTGGATCTTCAAAAGTCTGAGTGACCAATTCATTTTCAACAGAGGACATTTCTTTTCCTTTTTCAGCCACAACGTTTTCATTGTTTTTAGAGTCTAATTCAAGTTGATTGGAAGAATGCTCATCGCTGAAAGGTATTGATTGTGGGACGGGAGCTTCTTCTATCAACATTTCAGATGTCTGCAAGTCATGAGGTATTGCAGTCACCTCAGGCTTATCAGGAGACTCAGTATTAACCAGACTTGTCCTCGCATCCTGAATTGTAACTTCATTATTATCAACATTTTGTTCAATAAGTGCTTTATCATCAGAAAGAACTGATTCTGTAATTTTCTTATTTGGAGAACCCAATGCATCAATCAAACTGGGTTCATTGTCTTTTCCTGAGTTTTTTATCTTTTGAGGTGAAGAAACTAATGAAGGAACTAACTTGTCATCCCCAGATTTATGTTCAGCAGATAATTTTGGAGAACTAACTTCATACTTTGGGGATTTAACAGGAGACAATGAAGAATCTTTTGATTTTTCCTCTTTCTTGGGTTTCTCTTTAGTAGGAGATTTAATAGAATCCCTGCGTTTCAAAGATGATCCTGACTCAACTGAACTTCCGCTCGTGCTCTTGGATGGAACAACCGTTTTAACTATATCTGGTGTAAAAAGATCAATAATAGATTTATCTATTACTGGTCTTTTAGATTTACCAGATTTAGGAGATTTCTCATCCCTCCTATTAGCAAATAAGGATGCTAGTGGACTTTCCTTTTTAATAATTTTTATTTCTGTTTTTCTTTCAGGACTTTTTACTAAGGGTTTAGGAGAATCTATTAACCCTTTAACACTATCATTCTTCACAGGCAACTTCTCAGAATATTTGCCAATATTTTTACTTTGAGAAGAAATGGTTTCTTTGCTCCCTTTAAGTTCAGTTTTAGATTTTTGAATCATGTGAACAGGACTTTTAACAGAACTCTTACTATCTTTACTTGAAGATTTCTCACCCATCCGATTTTGCCTTTCTTCTTCGATAGACCTTCTAACTTCTTCTCTTGATTTCCTTACATTTGCCTTGGGTTTACTTTTGTCATCAATAGGTTTATTTACTTTACTAGGAGAATGTCTTATAGTACGATCCTTAATTAAAGGCTTGTCTAAATAAGCTTTTTTTGCTATATTTGTCTTTTCAGAATCAAGTTTAACTTTTTTAGCATCAAAAGTAGGTTTTTCTTTGGCACTACGTGGATTATCTACGCCTTTCCTTAGAATTTTCTCAGGAGACCTGTGTTTGATTCCTTTATCACAGGACTTTCGTTTTTTTTCTAAAGATGAATCAGAAAAAACTTGAGCTAATAATGTATCCAATAGCTTTTCATCATCTGGTAAATCCATTTTCTCAGTTAACTGAGGTAATTTTTTTACAGGAGATTTAGAACTTGGTCGTTTTGTATCAGAAGATTTGGTGAATTTAACACTTTCATTAGGTTTGAATGATTCTCTTGATGAACTAAGACGTTGTTCCTTCTTAACACCAACTTGCTTTTTGTCAGATTTGTTCAGACTAGGATTGTTTGACTTGTTAGCACCGGAATGTTGTAATTCTTTGACCTCAGCAGGTTGAGTTTTTGGAGGAGTTTTAATATTTAAGCGCCTCGAAGTTCTGGTATCAGCAGCAGAAAGTTCCTTAGAAGGAGTTTCTTTTTTTACAGGTTTGGCATCACTGCTACTGACAGGTTTCTTCTCAATTTTAACAGTCTTATTTTCATTTCTCTCTTCATTCTTTCCTTTCTTCTTTTCTGTTTCTGCATCAGCAGCACTACTTAATCTTCTGCTTGAACGAGATTTTCTTATCTTACTATCAACATTAATATTTTCAGATATTTTTTTAACACTTTTGGCTTTATCTAAAGATTCGCCAACATGTGCAGATGAACTTGCTTTAGGAGTTTTAGAAAAATCAGTTGTTCCTGCTTTGTTAGTTTGATCAGGAATAGACTCTGTTTTTGTAGGTATCATTAAATTATTATTATCCACAGAACAAGAATTATCGTCACTATCAGATCTAAGCGATTCCAGAAGTTCTTTATCAGATTTAAATTTTTTTATTACCTCACTAACTGTTGTATTGACTCTTTTCTTAGAACTAAGTTCAGTCTGAGGTTCAGTAGGTTCAGCAGGACTGTCACAACCTAAGGCACGTAATAATGAAGTGTTATCATCATCGGATTTCATACAGCTTTCCTTCTTAACACCATTCTCACTACCACCAGTCAATATTTCTACTTTTGCTTCTAATCCGAGATTTTTCTCAGCCTTACCGGAGCAACCAGGTAAGACTGAGCTATCCAATAAAAAAGGATCGGTCACGATTGGAACAGCAGTTTCATTCATAATATTTTTAAACTCTAACTCTAGAGTATCATCCTCATCATTTACTTTTTCTTTGGCTTTATTTTCTTTTACTTTATCATCTTTGGGAATGACTCGGGGTAATTTCTGACCAAACCTGATATTTCTCTCAATATCTTCTTCATTCTCTTCAAAATCAAAACAATCTATTTTCTTTTCAGCGTCCTCCAAGTTATTTTTGCCTTCAGTTTTCTCGGGACTACTGTCTGCCGGTGTATCTGTGTCTTCCCCAAACTCATCCTCATCCTCCCAATCCTGCAGCAATAATTTCCCTATCTCCTCTTCTGCGTTCTTCTTATCCTTTTCTTTGATTTCCTTAACTGACATAGTTTTAACTTTAATTATCTTTTTAGGTTCTGAAGGTGATTTTGCCAGAACTTTGGGTTTCTTTTTAACAACTGGACCGTCACTGTTCACAACAGATTTTCGTTTAACAGGACTCTTTTCTAATTTAACACTAGACGAGTTTGATTTAGTTAACTTAGCAGAAACAACTTTAGAACAATGAATATTATATCTACTGTGATCATATAAAGTACTTAAACGAGAAGCAACAAAACTACAAGAATTGCACTTATACTCATTCTTAATTTGTTCTTTGGATTCTTGCACTAAATCTTTCGTAAAATACCCTTTCTTTAAAGCTAAACCATTCAGACGAGCAAGTGCATAAGAATGACCAGTATTCTTAGTCTTCACCGTAGAATTTTTGGATTTCTTATTATTCTTTTCTTGTTTAGGGGTAGAAAAGATTTCTTTAATGTTGATTTTTTCCTCGGGGGCCACCCGGGGATCATCCAGTATATTGACATCACCTCCAGTCAATTCCTCGGCCTTGACAATATCAATGGGGAACTTGTTCATTTGATTTTTGTCTCCTCCTTTCCTATACAAATCTACAAACATAAACCACATAAAATAACATAAACATTATCTTTTAAATCTAATAGCAATCAATCAAGCTTTGATTTATTTTTAAAAATGTAACACTAAATAAAGCAATAACCTAAAAAAAGTTTATTTCCAACAATTGATAACCCAGGTTGACAGCTCAGGGGTAACCATAATGTTCAAAGAAAGGTATAAAATATTCTGTAAAGAAAATATCAGGTTTTGTATTTTATGTATAGACAGCATGCATTGCAACATTCGGAATCAATTTTACTATTTAAGTTAAAATGATAGATTAATTTATTTCACTATTGTATAGAATAAAATAATGATTTGTAATTGTGTACATTTCCACAACGTTCTTTTATTTAAAAATAAGACATATTAATTGAAATTGTTTTATTATGTTTGTTAGGAGTCACCTGTGGTGTGATGGTTAAGGTACGCGGCCAATACATAGAATGAATGGACTTTAAACTTCTGAGTTTTAATCATGGGTTCAATCCTAGCACGGGCCTCTGGGATTTTTATGAGAGGGATACAAATTCTGTGTACCACGTCCTTCAGAAGGGACGTAGAGCCGGTGGTACCTGACAAGCTCTGTGCGTTGTCAGGTACTTGTTAAAGATTCCTTACCCTAAATGAAACTGGGTAAAGGCAAAATTTAGGACCCTTATAGTAGATTCATTATAATACTATTGTGTTTGCCTTGTATGTAGTTTAAAGTGTATGGAGGTTTGGTTAAAAACAGAGGGGGCACGTGTTGTTCCTTGTTTTCACTAGACTATATGGCTAGTGAGTAGGCAAGTAGGACTATAGCCTACTTGCCTGGTAGATACTACCACTTCCCCCCCCCATATTACTACTACTACTATTATGTTTGTTATTATAATTATAACTTTATGTAATTATACAAATAAAATTATTAGTATATTTACAAACAAAAGGAAATGGAGCAAACTAAATCTAACTAATACATTTGACACTACTAAGTTTTTGGAAACACGAATAGGTGACACAATATAATAGTGCAAGAGAAAACCAAAACAAGCAAAATGCATACATCTAGGAACTGCTCAGCAATGATCCAGTTAGGTCAGCCAGTGGTTATTGTATAAATCTAATATGTTATAACCTTAAAACTTGACACCAGTTATAACAAATACATTATCTTAGGGAGCTGGCAAAAAGGGCCCAACAACGTGGCCTAGCCTGGTAGTTACTACCACTCCCCCTACTACTACTACTACTAACAATACATTATTTCCTAAATCAATTCTAAAAAACACTATTAAATAATCAGCAAAAGATATAATACTTTATAAAACTTACAGTTTTTTAAAATGGACCTCATAATGATTTATTGATAAGGCATTAAAGTTTGGTCTAAACAACATTGATGTTACTTTGAAAATGTGTTTTATTATCTCAATCAAAGGTACCTACTGTTTTGCGTGATTTTAATTGAGTAAGTTACTTTTAGTTACTTAAAACCTCAAAAAGCACTTGCATGAGTAATGCATTATAAAAGCTAAATTAAATTTCAGCACTTGATACAATTATTTAATGCATTTTAGTTAGTTAATTGATTGAATTATTAATACTTTGAGCTTAAGTTGATAGTTTTTAAAATATATTCATTAAATTTTGTCAAATGTTAAAAAAGTAAAAATAATTCGTACCCATTCCTTTTCTAATAAACTCAAACTTCTTGGCAGAATTGTAACTGCAAATCTGGTTTATATCCTTTACAAAGTCACTGAAAATAAATTAAAACATGTTATGGTTATCAATAATTTCACTAAAATTGACTGACACGTAGATGCTACACTTATAGCGGAAGTGTCTAAACTGAGATGGTTACCACAGACAGGTAACCAATACTCAAACCCAGAGTCCTGGGTTCGAATCTTGATTCCGGAGAAAAAGTTTTTAAGTTTATAACTAAAAAATAATACTGGCCCAGTGGTCCACAAGCCGGGCAAATTTCCTTTGCCCCTAATCCTAAAACTAGAACTAATCCAGTTCTAGCTAAGGTTTATGCTTCATAATCGGAACCATAGCACTTTTACTTGTCTGTCAATTTGCATGAATTTTCAAAGGAAATGGGCTAAACCATTTGTTTAGATTGGCATAAACAAAGCTTTGTATGACTATCCTAAATTGTAATGCAGTATTGATTACACAAGGGCAAGCATAGTTTTGAATTGTTGTGTAGAAAAACAATCTAAAGGAAATTTGCCAGATTTGCCACAGCTCTTTTGAGTTGTGGCAAAAAAAATAAAATAAAACGTGTCTGTACAAAAAAAATAGTAATGCCTAGTTTCATGAGTGTAAAGTAATGCATTATATTGGTTATGGCATCACCTCAAATAGATCAATTCATTTTAGCCCAGCTGGAGCAGAGCATTACCATTACAAATTATTGATGATAAAACACAATAATTTTTTTTTTCTTTCAAAAAGCAGGAATACAATTTTTTTTATTGAAAAAATAAGTTTATTTGTCAATCTCCAAGCAAATGAATAAGCAGTTAAGAGTTAATTTAAATAAAAAACATAGACTTTTTTATAAAATGAGCGTTATCTTCTGCCTATAATCTTGAAGCAAGAGCAAGGTAACCCTTCCTAATTGTCTATTGCAACCAATTTGTAACAACTTACAACAAAGCAAGGGAATGCCAATAAAAAACTTACTACATATCCTCATCAAAGAATTTAACAATAGCTAATGGTTTCTTCTTCAAACCCTGGGTGACTTCCTCGTCTAGATTACTCTCATTTTGCACCTGAGCCGGCCACCACACGTTGCTCAGCTTGCACCATACGATCTCCCCCGCAGTGTACTCAACCTCCGTCTGATCACACATCTTATACGTTTAATCTGGAATAATTCAGTCATAACACCGGTATTAATCAAATCTTAAAACAATGCAAAGTTATATACCTATTTATTAATGGCAATGACAGTAAATAGAATTTTAATGTACTAAATATAGGGCCAAATTATTAAATATTATAAAGGGGTTAGGATGCCAGGCAATCTGGTATTCAACATTTCAATAAATAAATCTTAATTGCCATTAGATTGTAAACAGTTACAGATATTAGGCTACGTCAAACGGGAAAACAATCGAAAATTGATGTTCAAAGAATTTATTTATAGCATAAAATGGGGTTTTCAGTAGAAAGTCCTTAAATTTTCAGAGAAAATTTTTGCTGGTTTTGCTTTGATAGTTTGTCCAGGTGGTTATTCATTTGAAAGCCAATAATTCCTAATCTAACTTATGATTTACTTAGAAGGTATTCTGGTATTGAGATCATTTCTTTTTGCCTGGTGTCGTTGATGTTGGGGTTTTTCAAACTGAATGTTTTTCAAAATGCATCAATACGGTATAAATATATAAGTTGATAAAAGTTAAGATTTTATGAAGTGTGGTATATATTTGCTTCTAAATCCAGCACGGCTATTAAAAATATAAGAAGTTTAGTGAGGTACACATGTCCCCATATGATCAGACCATAGCTAATCCTGCTTTCTACCAGTGATTTATAGATAATAACAAGTGTTTAATTTTTGAGTCCTTAAACAGCTGTTAGAGACTTGGTACCATTTTGATTTTAACTTTTAAAAATCTGGCACCCCAATCATAAAGGTTGATGATCCAACACTAACATCCAAAACTCATATTTAAATTTAAGGTTAAGGCTCACTTCATTTTCAGATATTTTTTTTTTAGTTTTTAGATACTATAAAACACTTAAAAGAAACAACTAAAAACCTTATCTAGCACTTAAGTATAATCAGCTTCAAGTTCATGTAACTCTTGCAAGTTTTCAATCCAATTTGAGGGGTATGTAGGTCTATTTCCATCTAAGTAATAAAGTCTGTGCAAGACATAATTGTGACACTGGGTTCAATGATTATTACAATATGGTGGATTTATTTAAGTACATATATATATTATTTTACAAGTTTATCATTTATTTTATGTATTTATCTTGAAGGCACAGGTAAAGGTAAATTTTGATTGGCTCTCCCCTCCATGGATGAGAGACACGCTACATATCTTCCGAGTGAAGAAATGTAGTCGGCTTCACAAGACCATCAACACCATTGGTAGCCACGCCACCGCTACTCAAATTTGGGTTTTCTTACAAATTTACCGCCTCCGTGCCACCTCAAAGTGCCATATAATTTTGTTTCTTCATAAAGTTTCTTTATCGTTTACTTCTCTATAAGATTGTTAATTTTAAGTTTAAGACGACTTGATCGCCTAGCTGCCATACCCCGGGGTAGAAGCCGCCCATCAACAGCATCAAGGTGAGCCAAACATACTTGTCTATCTTATTATAATTGTGCCTATTAAGTACTATTATTTTAATACGCATTCCTATCTCATTTATACAGTCCTATCTAGGTCATTACATATATTTTATTTGAATTTATCATTTATTTGGTTAAACCACCATACCAGCCACGCAGGTGGAGTTGTACTTCCATATCACTTGGAAACGTTTCACCAAAATAAACTTTATAAAGTCAAATTCATTTATCAAATTTAGATTTTCAGAGAAATCCCATAAACAATCTAAAATGGTGATACCTTCAATTTTTGTTAAATCGATATGAAGTGTGTAGAAAATAGAGCCTTCAATATGTAATCAATTAATTGTTTAAAATTTATTATAGAGACCATTACAGAAAGTTGGATATTATCAACATCTTTGTAAAATATCTTAGACACTTAGTTTCTTATTTAGCAAAAATTAACATAATAGATTGTCACTGAATAATATGAGTACCAAATTTGATATTAAATCAAATACAAATAAAGAAAGATATTTGCTGATTATACCTTACAAACCTGTTTACCAAAAATGGCCTTAATTTTTAAATTGTTCTATTTATTACTTTAACAACCAACCTAAAACCCTGAAGAATTTTTAAGCGAACTCATTCACGCAAGTATGGGAATAAAGATAAATTACTTATTTAAAGTGACTAATCACTAATAGAACAAGAGTAATCACTATTTTGAAATCACATAGCAAATCCTGCAAAGCAATTGCATCCTGACTGAAAAGCTGAATATTAGCACTCAAACATCAACAATAACAAGAATTACAAAAGTCACGATAAACAATCATCCCAAGGAATTATTTTTAAACACTGTAAAATGTAAAGATGCAATGAAGCATCAAGATCTCAGACATCTACAAGTAATATCTACATACAACCACAGTGTACTTAGAAGAAATTCAGTCTAATTCTACTCGCCAGTTAAGACGAACTGTCTAACAGACTAATAACTGTTGTTTATTATACATAAGAGAGGCCAGTTCTTAAAACACATAGCTCTCAAAAAATGAGATAACTGTAACAATCAAAATATTTATAACAATTATCTCAAGCATGCTTATTTTGTAGACCAAGTTATAAGTTTATCAAAATGGCTTCTGGTCAAATCGACTTCAAAAAATGAAGCCTTCTATATAAGTTAAAATCATTTTGTCTTTTATAGTAAACAAATTTAATCATTACATTTATATAATTAAAACCATTATAATTAATAAGAGTAAATAAACAAAAAATCAACATACCAAAATCTAAAAAATAAAAACCGATACGACCATGGACGATCAACAAACGATTCTACGGGTCCATTATCGGATTTACAATAACTAAAAATACGATTTTAGTCAAACTAATCGACAGGCCCACGATGAGTAAACATTCTAATTAATTAAATGGGCATGTATTTTTAATTAAAATAGACAAATTTAACCCGGAGATATCGCGCATAACTTGGATAAACAACGAAAGAAAACGCGACCTTTCAACATGGATGTCTACCCGGGGCCGCCACTGCCATCTCTAGCACAACTCTAATTTATATATTTGTTTTTATTAATGACTGTGTAAACATATTTATCAGAAAACAATTAATTAATATTATAATAAATAAATAAAAATGTATTATAGAGATCATACTACATTTGATAAATAAAAGCAAAATGAAAAAAATGTTGTTGCCTAACTTGTATTTTGAAGTTTTGGCGCTTTTTGTTTGAATTAGACTGAAATGAAAAACATTTCGCTGTTAGCACGAAACAAAATACATTAAATATTTTCAATACTCTCAAATTTAAAAAACATAAGGCCTTCTGCCTCTTGGCCGCTATGTTGCGTCGGCGCTATGGGGCTGTGAAGCGACCCGCGGCCGCTTCGTGGTCACATGGTTGTTGTCCTATAAGTTTGCCAAGTTATTAGTAATAGTATTACTAGTATAGTATCATAGTACTATTACAGTAGTTGCATATTGCCACAATATTAGCAAATTTTCAAATGTACTAGTCGAAAAACGATATTTGTTTCCACAAGGTTGTATATGTCAATCGATAAAATCAAAGCAAAATAAGATATTTAAATATAACTTTATGCATGTGTTTAAAATGTACATTCGTGTATGTTTATTAAATTTTAGCCAGACCAGAAATTTCTGAAGGGTGGTGGTTGTAGTTTTTGCTAGTACTGAAGACCAAGGAAGAGAATCAAACCCTCTACCTACAAACCACCAGTAATCAAACTATAAACTACTATGACTATAAATCAAAACAATCCTGAAACCATATTTTATTTACTTCCAAAGAATTAATACAAAAAAACAATTCAAGCCAGGAATATTAAAATTCAAGGCTGTAATACACTCAGATGTACATTCCATTTTGTTCCAGCATTCCACATATTAAGTAAACAACAACAATTTCGTTGCTAGAGCCAGCTACCAATGTTCTTTAATAAAGTTGTTTTATTTGATCAAGTTTTTCGTATACATAAAATATTTAATAAAGATTTAGAAAATCAGATATGGAGCACCTCGGAACTTGATTTAACATTATTCAATAAAATAATTTAAAAATATGAAAAATGTGCTCTTGGTACAATGTATACATTGTGCCACATTATATACAATGAGTACATTGTCATTTGACAACAATCTCATAAGCATAATTTTTATGATGAAAAGTCACAAACAATTTAATAACTAATGCAGATAATGTAAGATGAAACTTGGTATACATGTTGGTCTACTATAGTACTACATGCGTGCCGAATTTCACATCATTCCATTTTGTTCCAGCATTCCACATATTTTGTGTTTTATGAATTTTTGCTGAGTTATTATAGTCAGTTTATAAATAATAAAAGAATTATTTTCTGGATAGCTCAAATACACCTAAATAATGATTTTTGTACTAAGTTTTAATACAAATAAAACGTACAATTTATACGGACACAAATATAATACATTTATGTCCATTTAAATATTTTTATTATATTTAAACATAATATAATGCGTATAAATACAGTTACAATACATGCATCTATAAAATATATTTTTTTATATTATATTTCTAGTTAGGTTAAAGTCAAAAGTCTCTTGTGAACAGGTCTTCAATAGGTACTCTAGGTACACAAGACTAGATCAAGGGAATGCAAAGTGTGGTTCCTGGACCTCTAGAAAACTTTTAGGGGGTCTGCAAGCTAATATTTTTAAGTTTAAGTTTATATTTTGTTTTAATTTTACATATACATTTTTTTTTCTTTTCTCTTCCGCTATAACCAATCCATAGAGGAATATAAATAGTACTAATCAGTGAACCAATCCATAACCTATTGGTATTAATATCTGTCATACCTCACACACAGGTCCATATGGACCTTGTGGGATTGCTGTAAATTATATTATGTTTTATGTATTATTTGATGTAATTATTATTGGCAATAAAGTGTTTTTTGAATTGAATTGAATAAAAATTAAACTATTATTTTCTTTGGTTTGCTGCCGGAGTGTGGGGACTGCTCAGCTAATTTCCCCTATCCTTAGTTAAATTTAATATACTACCTGTTAAAACCATGAAGGGGGTAGAGCATTGTCAAAAGCAATTAAATTACAGGGTTCAAGAAGAGCTAATTAAAAATAAGTAGGGACTCTTTAATTGGGCCAAATGATTTTGGACAAATTATTTGGATTTTTTGTTTGAAAATTATAAATGCTTACTGGGAATGAATAAAACCTTCTTTATATTAAATTAATTAGTGTTATTTTTCCATTGAACGCTAAAGATAACTAGGGTCTATAAAGGATTTTTTAAATTTTCATAAAATCTTAAGCTATCTCTTTATGCAAGTTCTCTAGCTGGTTCTCATGTGTATATTCAAAATGTTAAATGCTGGCAGGTTATCTTTATAGCATACAAGATTTATAAGGTTAACAGAACAATTAAGAATCTGCCAAGTGCCATTTATCTAAAATGGGGATCCGTGAGGCTCTATCTTTTTGTAACCCTGCATTAGATATATTTTGGTCACTTTATTATTATTTCTTTTTTGTAAACATAGAATAATTCACAAAATAAACTGTTCACACGAAAATCATGCTTACCCAAATTGACATTCTTCAAAAAGGCAAATTTATAGTACCAATTCTAGTAATATATTATACCACTTTAGTTTAAATTAATAATTTCATACCAGTAGGTAAAACTGTATAACCATTTATTACATCAAAACTCAATATTGTCATCCACGATAAATTTTATGTAAGATAAGCAAGAATAATTATTATAAACTCAAATCAAAATAATAGGTCGTCTACATTATTAAAGAATGAATTAAAATGCAATCCTACCTAATATTAAAATGGAATAAACAAACAAATAAATAACTCAAATAATAAACTTTTATTTTTTTCATAACATAAAAAAGGCAATACACCATATTTAAATATAAACAATACAAAAGACAATTATAATATAAATAATAAAAGAAGAAGAAAATTGAACAAGTCTAACACAAACAGTATAACAACAAACAAGCCAAGATAAATTTATTTTATTATATAACTCAATATCATTTATAACATATGAAACTAACAAAAAATATTTACTCTGTTAACTAAGAGCTGGCCAATTGCACACTTATTTAAAAATTACAGATTTGTGTAACAATTATAGATAAAAAGGAAATGATATCATGACACAACATTACATCTAATATTTAGCATTGGCAGCATAATTGTTAACCCATAAATTAGAACAGAAAAGTAACAATAATAATATTGTGGCTCATAACAAAAAATTTGTAAACCACAATGTTTTCTACAAATTCAATTAAGTTATAAATTAAATATTACTAAGTAGCCAACTTATGGGCTGAACGATTGCACTTGAAAAAGTCTAAATTTAATAAAAATTTAATTATTATAAATCAAAGATTTTATACCTTTTGACAAAGGAGGGGAGAAGGGGGGACTGAGAAGAGCTAAAAAAATTGGTGCTAGACAAAGGCTTATTTTTTTCTATAAAAACGCCAACCCACTAGACTTTAAACTATTCAACTCAAATGGTTTTGCTTCACTATCTCATATGATAAGAGAGGGGCTCAGTAATTAAAAAACAAAATGCTTTTAATAAATTGGAAAATAAATTCACCTCAACAATCCATTTCTTGCTTAAGTTATCAAATTGTCTTTAGTTATAGTAGCAATACTATTCATAACTCAACTTTTAATGGATTTTTCAAACGACATGAGGATATTAACAGATTGTGTTGATGGAAGTCATAGCAACCAAGTTTTCAAGAAAGTAATCAATATATATATATTATATATATATAATAATATATATATATATATATATATATATATATTATATATATATATATATATACATACATATATATACACACACACAGATCCCAAAAATTAATAAAATTGTACTGTCTTTATGCATGGGTTTGTTTGAGTGTTTAACTAAGAATACTTCTTGGTATTCAGTTGAGACTAAATGACTAAACTGAATTAAATGAATGTTTTGAGAAAAAAATCAAGACTCATGACAGGGAGAAATAAAAGGATTTTATAAAAATCCAACAAATTTTTTTAAATTCTTCAAAAAATTCTGAGCATTTTAAAAAAACTTATTTTTTCAAAAAAAATTTTAGTGCTATTTTGAAATATTTTGAGTCCAACAAGCCCTCAAACAAATCTGTGGTTAGCGCAGTGCTCGAGATATCAAAGATGAAAGTGTGTTTTGTTGTTTTTAGCAAATTATTTATAAAGGAGAGGGGAGAAATGTGACACATACTTTTACATCAAATTTCCTCATTTCAGTACTTACAAAAATATGAAACAATTGTGCCTATATGTGTACTTTTCTTACACAGTACAAGCCAAATTTAATTTGTTGAAACTTAGTAAAAAAAAATCAAGTCATACATAAGGTAGAATTGATGAGGTTTTGGTGGTGACTCAAAATGGCGGCTATTTTGAAAATATCGAAAAAATGCATTTTGCTAAAATTATAGTTTCGAGTGCTCTACAACATGATATTTGATGATAAATGAGATAGGGAAGCTTAGGTCCATACAAGACAGCTTGGTTTAATTAAATTAAATTGTAAATATATTAACTTTAAATTAAATCATACTTATTATGCTCTAATAAAAATTGGTATATTTAAAATTTATATTTGATGGCAGCAGCTCCAATGATGCCCACAGCGACTGTCAAAACACCCAGTACTTTCCATGAATATTTCATAAAACTACTCTTGTCATCCTTCTTATTATTGTCTAGCTGAAACATTTTTCTATAGATTTCTTTCTGAGCTTGGGTCGACTTTTTCTTCATTTCTATCAATAAATTGAGTTCGTCTTGTAAAGCTGGAGAGTCAGGTTTAGCTTTCAAACCTTCTTAGCAAGGCCAATAGCATCTTCGATTTCACCTTGAGCTTTTAAAATTTTAACTTTGCGATAAACAGCTTTAATATTATCAGGCTGTTGCTTTAATACTTTATCAACACTTGTTAAAGCAGCATCAAAAGCTTCTAAATTAAAATGTGCTACGCTTAAATTATTATAAGTTTTAACTATTTCTTCATCTAATTCATTATTTGATTCCGGTATGTCTTGTTCAAAATAAATTAAAGCTTTACGATAGCATTGAATAGCCAGATTGTATTCTTTACGTTGATACAGCCAATTACCACGGTCTTTTTTCTTTCGACCGACCCGTAATCTCTCATCAAGGGTATATTCATTTACGTCTTTTAATTCAATAATTTGTTTAATAGTTACTATATAAGTTAAAGTTGCATCTTTTGGTACACGAGGTAAATCTCCTAGACTTCCATAACCGAATCTTGGTTTGACAAAAACTTCTGCTGTTTCTCCTTCATCCATCAGGGGCAAAGCATACTCTAATCCTTGAACAACTTCAGCATCACCAATAGTAACTTCAATATCATCCAATTTTTCAAATTCAGTTCCGTCATCTAATTTCCCAACTATATCTAATATAACAGTTTCACCTCTATGAGGTCTAGAATCTTCTTTACCTTTAACTAAAACTTTCTTCTTTAAATGTCCACTTCCCAAAATATCTAACCATTCTTCATCTTCTTTAGATGTGCTTGGTTCAGAATCAAAATTTGAATCAAGATTGTTGGAATCAGCAATCTTGGATGATCCCGGCTTATCCATATCTAAATTTTCAGAACAACTCTTTGCATCTTTTACAACGGAATCAGGTAAATTTGAGCCAGAAATTGAAGAACCTTCATTTTTTAAGAAACTACTGTTTTCTTCCATTTTATTACTCAAACCTTCTTTAAATTTTGCTTCATTATCAACGGTGTTACCAAAGTTACTTTCATTGACGTTGAACTCAGCCATTTAATTATTTAAGAACTTAAAACTCAACTGAGATACACAAAAGTTTCACTTCATACAAGTTACATAACAAAATTAGAACTTACAATTTTCAACTGTCTTCAATAAATCGTTGAATAATCTGAAAACAAAATATTCAAAATCAATCACAGTCAAACAGTATAGAAATTGAAAATAAATTTAAATAATATCACAGGCAAGTAAATAAAAGATAAGATAGTGAACTAATCGGTAGATAAGCTTTAAAGATTGTTCGATTAAAAGCAAATATTCATTCGTAACAATACTTACTTAACGAATCAATAAATTTAGGAGTTGTAGATGACAAGAATTTCAAATAATTAACAATCAAATGAATAAATTAAAATCAAAAAAGATTCTTACTCTCACATTCATTTTTTATAATTTTTTTATACCTGTCATTTGTCTTAGTTTTAAGCAGTGTTGCCACTTCGATAAGAACAATTTTGTCTAATTTAAGATTTAAATGAGCCATAAAATGGGAGATCTTTTCCTAAGGCAAAGATCTCTCTTTATTCTATGAAGATCTCCCATTTATTTAACATTTAATAAAAAAATTGCCTTTATTTAATAATAAAGGCAAATTTTCTTTATTGTTAAAAATATCCAAAAAAGTAGAGATTTTCCCACCAAGAGAAATTTATGGAGAGGAAACTGAGTAAATGATGTTAACGAATTTTTCTATCACAAAATATGTAAAGGCTTAAATAAACAAAGTCTGGAGTTCTGTGAGTAGGTGCAACACCATTGATTTGGTACACGTATCGTTTTCCATACATGGTTTTTATAAGCGACAACATCAAAAATGCAGTGATAGGTATATAAGATATACCTAAATCTATAATAATATTTAATTAAGAACTAGACATCCTAAAAGATAAGATGCCAAACTAAAAAAATGAACTGCTTCAGTTTTAAACCATGTTTGAACATTCTGATTTTGTATCTTGAGTAATAATAAGCCTGGTATCTCACTATGGATGACCCCAGATTTAACTATCTCTTGTGGTAACAGCTGTAGAAGGAACAATTATAAAATATAATCTTAAATTGGTGATCATAGATATATTTGAACAATGATCTTAAATAAACAGAGAGCATATAATCTGGGATGCCTGTCCATGGTGCAGGCCCCTAGCCAGCCAAAACTCGTAAGGGGGGAAAATTCATACATCTACAAGGGAATTCCACTAAAATCTACTTTGTCAGAGGGGGCAAAATTTTTCTAGGGGGGCGATGCCCCCCCTGGCCCTGGGCTTGCCAAGGTGTCAAGTAGGTATAAAAACCCTGAAGGTTTAACAAGCTGAACCAAAAAGGTGGCAGTTTTTTGAGTATTCAAAATAAAAATATCAAATAAAATACTGATATGAGCATTTTTATAGCTTTACCTGATCGTTTCAAAAATATTTTAAATCTCATCAACCCCATTATAATTTTGAAAATTTTTAATTTATTAGTATTCTGGCTGTCGTATGTAGCGCTTATTTTTTTTCTTACAAAAAATGAATCATAAATACAAAAAAAATTAAATAATTAATTATATATTTATTATTTAAACAATATAAAATTTGGTGAAAAATAATACGTTTTGTGAACTAACGAAAGAAAAGCAAAAGGAAAATTATTAATGTAATGTTATACTAAATTATTAAAGCATTTTGATCTTTTTAGCTAAAAGGTTACTCAGCAAAGAAGGATAATTGCATAGGAGGCAATTCTTTAATTTCATCATTACTATTCCGCACGGATTAAAGGATTGCTGCATATTTTGTAATTATTAATTGTGGAATAAATTATATTTTTTGAAAAAAAAAACATATTATCTTAATCATATAATGATAATACTTAAAGGGGTTTTAAAAGCATCGTAACAGGAGCTTACATTGTATACAGCATTCTATATAAAATGTTAAATTTTAGATTACCATCCAATGAAATTTCCTCAAGAGTAAACATATTTTAAAGTACAAAATTATAATAAATAACTTAAATTTTAGTAAGTAAATAGAAGTGAGTTTAAAGTTTTTTAACGTAAATTTAAAATAATTATAGAGTTAGCATGTAAATTGTTGAGTAACTTAGCTAAACACATTTCTGAAGAGATGGAAATTCAAACCTCACAGAAGAAATGAAAAAGTTTTATTTATTGGCTAGATAAATTTAGCTAAGACTGAGATCTTTTAAAATAAATTCTTCAACTTTTGTTTGATAATCAACAAGTTAATGAATTCTTACCAGTTATTAATAATTAACAGTAATAAACTGTTGTACAAGAAAAGCTTAGATTGTTTCAGAAAACTTATAACAAGAAGATATCATTTATAAGTTAATAATACAATCATTTATAAAAATATTTAGATACACCCAAAAATAGACACACTATAAGTTTCATTCTTAGAGTTAACTAAGCAAGATCATATGATTTCGAACAATATAGAAAAGGAAGTAAAGCACTTGATGAATGCAAAGAAAGAGAAAAAAACATTCTGAAATTAGTGAGTACGGGGAGTATCCTAATTAGTTAAAAATAATATCTTCTCTAGTTTTGATAATGAACCAGAAAAAAATAAATTTTCATTAGATTAACTGGCAAAATTCATCTATAAAATGAAGATTAACTCTATAATTACTCCTTAAGTTAAATAATTTGATGAGATGTTTTGTTACTCTCTCATGGACTCTTCAGTAGGTTGAGCTGTGGGCTGTCCATCTGCTCCCCTTTTCTTAGTACCAGAGACAATGTCATCGATTCTAAGTAACATAATGGCTGTTTCTATCGCTGTTTTGTAAACTTGATGCTTTACTGATAAAGGTTCCATGATACCTAACTCGTGAATGTCTTGTAACTCACCAGTAATACCATTTATACCCATAGCATGCTTTCCGGATGCATGATGAGCTCTTAAAGCGGTTAAAGTACGGATAACATTGGCACCACAATTTTGTGCTAGAGTTCTAGGGATGATTTCTAAAGCTTGAGCAATGGCTTTGTAAGGTCCCTTTTCAACACCAGTAATAGATTTACTGTTTTCGGTAAGGGCTTGTGAAACAGCAATTTCAACAGCACCTCCTCCAGGGACTAAGCGAGGATCAATCATTATATTCCTAGCTACATGAAGGGCATCTTGTAAATTTCTTTCAGCTTCATTAAGTATGTCTTTTGATGGTCCTCTTAGTAAAATAGTACAAGCTTTGGGATCTTTACATTTAGTTATGAATGTGAAATATTCATCACCAATCTTTTTAACTTCAAATAATCCAGCACCAGTTCCAACATCTTCTTCTCTGATTTCATCAGGTCTATTTACGATAGTAGCACCACAAGCCTTGGCTAATCTGTTGTTATCTGTTTTCCTTAACCTTCTGACAGCTACAATACCAGCGTTAACAAGGAAATGCTGAGCCAAATCAGATACACCTTTTTCAGTAAAAACAATATCGGGTTTGACAGCTATAATTTTATCGCAGATATCTTTAATATATTCTTCTTCAAGCTCTAATAAACGTGTAAAGTCTCCTTCCTGCATCATCTCTATGTTTGTTTGACTTTCAGCTTTCTTATACTCAAGATTACAGTCTAATAATAAAATACGAGGGTTCTCTATGTAACGTTTCATGCTAGGGTGAGTAACATCTTTATTAATCATGATACCATCAAGAACTTGTGATGATTCTAAACTTTCACCAGGAACTTTTTCAACTTTAGCGTAGTTTTTTATATCTATGTCTCTGCGATCATCTTCATCAACCATAACTGTTTTAACAGCATCCAAAGCTATCTTACATGCTAAATCAGACCATTTACCAAGAAATTTAGTGCCTAAACAAGCTTGTAAAACTCCTAATAATTTTTTTTCGTCGGATGTATCCAGCTTAACACTGATTTTGTTATCTAATATGGATATAATATCCTCAAGAGCTTGTCTGTAAGCACGAATGATAACAGTAGGGTGGATTTGCTGTTCGAGGAACTGCTGAGCCACTGCCATTATCTCACCGGTAAGCACGATAACGGACGTAGTACCGTCTCCTACCTCTTCGTCTTGCGTTCTAGCGATCTCTATCAATGTTTTAGCAGCGGGATGCTGGACAGAGATCTCTCTTAGAATAGCGTTACCGTCGTTAGTCATCACAATGCCACCCATAGGGTCCATTAACATCTTAAGCATGGCCTGTGGTCCCAAGCATGTGCGAATAACATCGGCTATAGCTTTACCTGCATTGATATTCTCCAAGTGAATCTTTCTCCCACTGTCTCTTTTGGTGTTCTGACTTAAAATAACAATAGGCTGTGGACCGAACATTTTCAAATTATTGTTATATTCAAGAAAAATATCACATGTGCACGAAAAACTTGAGAAATTACAAAAACTAGGGAGACGGCTAGAGAAACAAAAAGGTTATTTGAGGTTAAGAAATGTCTAAATATAGATATGTGTGTAATCCCTGTCAAAAGGTGCGGCCTTGCGGTAAACTTGCTAATGAGTATGCAATTATTTCCCGCTATTTTTTAAATATCTCATTTCGTAAAACCAAAGAAAGTTGAATTTTTAGCTATCATGAAGTAAGAACAATTGTCTCAATCATAATTTAGATTGAGACAAGAAACACAACAACAAAATCTTATTTCGTTGGTGGCACGAGAAACAGTTTTGAAGGCTAAGAAAAAAAAATTCTGGCGCGGAGTCCGCATGTCATGTCGAATTTCCTTAGAATGCGTGCTTCCGATCTTATCAATCCATTTGTGCTTCCGCTCTTAGCGGTAGCATTACTACTCCTTACTCAATTTTTTCTGGATTTTTCAAAGGAAATACGCAGTTCCAGATGCTTTTAAGGCCTCATATTAGTGGTTTTCACAAAGATGTCTGTCTGAATGAGTGTGCCCGTTATCATCGTAGTTCCCAGGGTATTTATGCTAGAAGGTTGAAACTTTGCACAAAACTCAATCTTTAAGTGTAGTTGTGCTGTCCGTAAAACAAGTTTTTTTAAGAAGTTATTAACCCGCAACATTGACTCAGCAAAAACTTAGAAAATTCATAAAACGTGGAATATGTTTTGTTTCATTTGAGATTAGGCACGATGGAGTTATATATAAGACTAACATACGTGCCAAGTTTCATTTTATTATCAGTATTAGTTCAATTTTATTAAATAATTAGTAAACTTTTTTTTTAAATTGTAAAAAAAAATCGGGAAATAATTTGATTGAATTAAATTTCAGTATGAGTGAACGAATTACCTGTACGTAATAAATAAGTACATTACGTTTTGTTTTCATACAAATATATTCATGATTTTTGTTGAATCATAAAAGTTAAGCAGCATCAAGCGTGGCCAGAGCCTGGATGGGTGATCCTTGAAAATGAAACAAAGGTATTTTAATCTGATGTTGAGCGTAGCGAGTCCAAAGATTTGTTGCTGAATAAATATGGTTATTTTTACATCCTGAGAACAAGCGAAGCAAATCCGAAGTATGGAAGATGAGCGTTGTGGATTCACAATTCACAATTGAATTCAATTGAATTCACAATTCAATGTGATGAGGAATAGTTCTGAAATACTCCCATCCCCAATGTTTTGTTTATATCTGGTTTTATAAACTTGTTCTTATAAACCAAGCTTTCATTCACATGTAACCCAGGTTTCATTCATATGTAAACCATAACACATCAATAAACCTTGATATTAGATGGTTTTACAGTTGTCGTTATTGTATTGGAGGCTAAATATGAAATAACAAAGCAGGGTACAGCCTTGAAGAAGTAAAACTTTACCAGCAAATAAATTATAAAAAAATACATTTTTGTTTATAATAACAATTAACCAATCATTGTTTGACTTTAGTACAATATTTAGTGGTTGGGCTTCTAATGCATTATTAATTGTAAATATATAAGGCTAGAAGCTTTTGACTGTTTGCAGTAAGCAAATGTAATGAAGATTTGGTCTCTGGTTGTGACCAAAAATCAATGTAGGTAAAGATTCGACATTGTTTTCTACATGGAATCATCCTTCAAAAAGGGGATTTGGGGGTATCACTGAACTAGAATCAGTTTTTGTAGATCAAATGGTGGACCTAAAAAAGGTGTTTCAGTAAGACTGATATGTTATACATTTTCTGAA
Source organism: Microvelia longipes (assembly GCA_018340805.1). Lineage (NCBI taxonomy): Eukaryota > Metazoa > Arthropoda > Insecta > Hemiptera > Veliidae > Microvelia > Microvelia longipes. Next base: position 31,632,146 of record JACMZG010000002.1, on the reverse strand, counting down.
AGGACTTGCAAAGTAGGTAAATAATGTGACACAGGCATAGTTTTCAAAACATCCTCAACCAGTTGATATTTTAAATATGCTGGCATATTTAAAAATTAATCATTTATAGGGGTGAGCTGATTTTTTACCAAAACCAAGAGGAACTAATTTGATACCCCATCTAGTTTTGCATAAGCATTATCAATGAGAATAAAAATAGATTAGAAAATTGTAAAAATATTATATTAAAATCCACATTTTAATGTAAATTTATTTAGCACTAAGTAAGTTCATAACTCATCTGATAAGTTTATAAATAAAATAAGGTTTTACTAGACTAAATGCCTCTCGTAGTTTTGTGGTTTAACTTTTAAGAACATGGTATCTTTATTTAAGGCTTTCTGAATTCACGTAATTACAGTGGTGTTCTCAGTGAATTTTGTTTAAAAGTAAAAATAAAATAAAAGAATAACTAATTATTATTCCTAAGCTGAAAAATATAATACAAAGCAGGAAAAATGAAAACACAGCATTGTGAAAAATAAGAAATATCACAAATAAATGACCAAATTAAAAATAATGAATATTTCTTTTTTTAATTAAATATTTTTTACTTAAATAATACAACAAACTGCAAAGTTCATGCTGGTATTCAACTTTTCAATTCAGAATAAAAATAGCCTTTATTATAATAAATTTACTTCCACCTATTTTTACCATTTTTAAAATGAGTCATGACTTTGTGCCACAAATTTTCTGCCACAAAAAAAATTCTAGGGGGGGGGGTACAAAAAAAAAAAAATTGTGCAGAAAAAATGTGGAAAGTGTGCACACGCATAATTATACATCATTAATTACGAATAATCACTTCATTAAAAACATAAATTGCATTATTTATGTATTAATTACGTAATGATTACGTCATAATTCAAATTTCGGAAAATATTAGTCTTAATTACGTAAGGACACACCAAAAAAATCTAAAAAATATTACATCATATTTATGTAATAACTGTATAAAAATACTGCCACAAAAAAAAAAAAAAAAATTCTTAGGGGGGCGGTCTCAAAAACAATGTTGGCAGTGCGCCTACCTATCTACCTTACTACCCGCGCTATTTCAATTTTTCTGATAATGACCTGGGACCCAACTTTTCCTGATCATGGCGGGTGCGCTAAGGGTGAGGGGGAGGGTGCGCACGGAACATTGTACTAAATCTCCCACTTTCCCCATTTGCCCTAGGCGGGTGCGCTAGGGGGGATTGGCGGATGCGCACGAGGCATGTACCGAAATCCCAACTTTTACATGACCTTGACCTACTTTTCCGGTTGTATGCATTTTATAATGATATTTATAGAAGATATTGTATGTATTTCAATGCGGATTTCAGGTAGACATACAGGGATTCATTAAGGATTTCATTAAGATATTAATGTAATTCAAAACGGTCATATAGATATTTTATATGATTTTAAAAACATAGGATATTTCATTGTAACTAGAGATTATAAGTGTATTATAGAGATAAATGTTATTCTAAAGATATTATAAGTATATAGTAGAGATTTTTAATATTAAAAAATAAGATTATATATGTATTTAAAAGGATATTTATAGGATTTCAATTGACACATATTGTATTTTCTAGGATATTATAGGATTTATAGAGATTTATATGTATTTTATATGATTTTCAACGGTCATAGGATATAGGGATTTATATATAATTTTCAATAACCATTTAGGTATTATGTAAGCATTATGTGTATAAGATTTGGTGTGTATTTAATGACTATATAGATATACTGTATGATTGACCTATAAGTTATATTTTATGTATTATTTTATTATAACAAGTAATTAACTTATATAATATCATAAATTGTAGGATTATAAAGCACCAAAATAATCAGAAACTAAAATTTATAATTCGAAAAATTATTGATTTTTTTAAAATTATATATAGGAAAGGTAATTTATATATATTTAATTTTACAATATTAATATTGAATTTCAAATTAGCAATTTTTCAACGATGGAGATCGAAATCGAGATGGAGACCCTAATCCGAAGAATGGGTAATAAAAAAGAACCCATGGTTTCGAGACCTCAGATAGGTCCAAGAAAAATAGATAGAATGGTGTATGCCTCACCTATAGAAGTAAGATTCGGGAATGGTGGAGGCTTTCTCCTGTAAGACGGAAAAAGCTTATTGTCCACCAATAAGCTAATTTTATTGTGGAACGATTACAGTCCTCTTTATGGATATAATTGATGATTGACCAGCCTTTGTAATTTTTTTAAAATTAATGAAAAGAAGCCGATGATGACTTCAGATGCCAAGAGAGGGAATCGAGAGGAGAAAGTAATTTTTTTATTCATGTTAAAAATTTTTCTATATAGATAGAAAAATGTGATTATGATGACTCAGTTGGCTTCCAATGATACCGATTCTGATGATGGTTCGATTGAAGCCAAGAAGCTAATGAAGCTGATTCTTGATTGATGATAAGTATTTCTTTTTGATATCGAAATAGAATTGATGATTTTATGTGTTTTTTATTTTCTTTTTTATAAGTAAATCTAAGTTGTGTTTTTTTTTCTAAGTAATTATTAATTAAATGATATATAAGGTATTTTAGTTATTTTTTTTATAAGTAATTATAAGAGATTTATATAAGTTATAGGGTATTTTTATAAGAGATTCATATAGCTATAGACTTTTATAAGAAATTACATAATTATAAGAAATTTATAAGAGTAAATGTACATATATTATGAATTTTATATAAGACTTTGGTGAACGAAGATTTAAAGAGATATATAAATAAGATATAAGAAATAATATAATATATAACAAATAATAATGATATTAAAGATTTATTGAGATTTTATAGGAATATGAATATGTTTTATATTAAGATTTATATTATTTATAAACGTATAGGATATCATTAAGAGATTTCAGTAGATATATAAGGATTAAATGATTTATAGAACTATTGGCGTAATTTTATTAAGAGATCATATATTTATAGGGTATTTGTATAAGAAATTACATAATTATAGGGTATTTATTAAAGAAATTATCGGTTTTATATGCTGTTTATACAAGAGTTTGCATGACTTTTAGTAAAGTCTTAATAATTTCAAATACAGATTATGCGATTATGTGTTTTTTATATGTGATACAACCTGATGGTTGTTTGACAATTTAAATACAATTTATACCCATACATAGGTAATTTAAATAAAATAAAGGCATTTTAAATAATTAAGGATTATTAACAATAAGATTTATTTACATAACAAGGCCTAAAAGACCATTAAATATTCACATTATAATGCTTCTTTTTCTCTATACATTCCTCGAGGATCTCTGTGGATTTTATTTGAGCAATGTTTGATCAGTCTTCTGATAACCACTTCATATATCTAAACTAAAATAATATCAACTAATATTAATAAAATTGAAACTACGTTTCAGTAAAATATTTCATGTTATCTTCATTCATGTTATCATCCATCCTTAAATTTAAATTTCGGTCTTCAAATAAAATTTCCATTCTCTCGGAAATCTTCATATTGAGGATTAAATAGATCCTCAAATTTCGGATATCATACATTAAATCTTCCATTATAATTCTTATGCGCTGTTGAAAGAAATTCCATAATCATCCTTCTAGAACATATTCTTCTTCGTTCTTTTCAAAATTTTCTTCCACGATTTTCTGATTAACTCAATCCATTCTTTTTAATTTTTTTTTAAACAATTAATAATAAAATCCATTTAATATATATGCAATTTAAAATACCACAACGTTAATATATATTTAAAGAAAAAAACTTATTTTTGAAAAAGCGTTCATAATCAAAGATAGAACGAATATTCGTAATGTAACTGTTTTAGATTTTTCAATTCATAATAAATAGATCTAATGTGATAAAAACAAAAATTATGATTTTTTAACTTAAACCAAAAAACAACAATATTATTTTGTTTTCAAGTTTTAAATAATATATATTTGTATTTTATAAGTATTATAGGTATTATTAGTCATATAAGAGATTAATATGTATTTTTTATAAGTAATAATTCGAAATATAAGTAATATAAATATTATCATTAATATTCAAATATATATCAATATTAATATATCATATTAATATAATTTAAATAATAAGTAATTTTGATTTTTTTTCCTGACCAACAATTACATATAAATTAATAACAACACACACGATCAGCGCGAATGTTCGTGATTGTATATCAAATTCAATCTCCATTATATAATGGTTATATATTACGAGTAGTTGCGCTCAGAGAAAGCACTACTACCATCAAAAGTAATTACAAAATATTGTACACTGCTGTGCATTCATATAATAAGTTCAAGATTATGTTGCGGATTAGCCATCTATTTACTTTTTTCTAAAATGTAATGTTAAATGTGTTTTTGAATCTTCTCATAAGTTTATTTAATTTCCCTATCATCGCGGAAAATTAACTTTATATTGTTTATATATGTTGTTGCAATCGGTAAATACATGGGATTATCTACAATTATTTTGAATTACATCACCATCTTTAGACACGCGATACGTGACTTTAAAAAGTGGAAGATTACTCACCAACATACAAGAACCAGACTACTATATATGAACATTTGCTGATGAAATTTAATTATTTTTCGGTGTATAGAAATTCCTATATTCAATCAACCGCAATAGTTCTTTACGTGTATACTCTTTTTCCTAATCCTAATGTCTAATGATTAATTTTAACCGTAATGTTAAATATTCTACTTATATGAATAAGTAAAGAAAATTTGAAAAAGTGAAAATATTTTTGGAAGAGTTTAGAATTTTTTTCTATGAAATGATAAAAGATTTAGTAAAAATATTTTTTCGTAATATAAATTAGACGAATTAGAATTTTTCTGTCGTAATTTAATAAGCTATATCATTAAGCTTTAATAGAAATTTCCATTTAAAGTAGGTATGACAAATTTCCAAATTTAAAATGAAGCGCGATAATATGAAAATGAAGCGTGATAATATAAAATATTAAAGTATAAAATTAGAATTTATGAAAATTAGAATTTTAAGGTAATTTTAAGCTTTTTTAAATGAAATTTTATGCTTAAATTATTGGAATAAGCATTCTAATTTTATGGTAAGCTACTTGAAGCTTAATTACAAATTATAAGGTCGGTATAATTTTATGGTTTTTTAGGTAACTTCCCAAACGAATTTTGAAAAATGATTATTTTTACCGTAATGTAGATATTTTTATTAGTAAGAATCAAAAAAGAAAATTTTAAAAAGTGAAAATATTTTTTGAATTAATTTAACATATTGATAAATCCAATTTCTATGACAAATGATTAAAATTTTAAAAAATTTTTTATTTACATTTAATTACTATTTAAAAAAGAAAAGACATAAAAACAAAATAATAACATAATAATCTATTTCATCATATACACCATATATATATACATTTGTTTCATTCCACAAAAAAGAGTAGTGACCATATGCCACACTACTGTTTTCCCAATCCATTTCCTCTTGTCATCAATTGGATTCAGCGCTTTTCTTTGATGATTTAATGGTGAAAGTTGGTGATTCACCGATTCAATTCTGGTTTGTTCCACTCTTTTTCTTTTCTATTCGTATGCATCCACATAATTGATGTAATTGTTGTTTGCTTCAGCGTTATTCCCTTACTCCTCATCTTTGTTTCCGGTGTCTGTTAGCATTGAATATTGATTTGGGACGAAGAAAAATCCATTCCTAAATTTGGAACGGCCTTTATTTCGTCCTTTAATTTACCGATGACTGCAGTTAATGTTAACGAAAAAGCGGATCATCTGTTTTGAAATTAGAGGTGTCCAAAAAGCCTGTTCTTCTATCATTGCCGGCACGTAACTTGAATTTCGCTGTCGACGTTTTGCATTCCAGAAAAAGCATCTGTATCCCCTGCGATTGATGTTTTGATTTGCAGTGGAACTTTTCTCTATAAGCTGTAAGTTCCTCATATTTGAATGCTTGTTACATTCCTTGACATTTGATGATCAAGACGGCTTTGACCAATATTACGATGGATGATCAATGAACCACACTCCAATTAAACCTCAGACACAACATCGTATCCTTGAATTGTGGCTTGCTCGCATAAGTTAATAGTTCTTGGCGTTGTTACATAGCTTTCAAATTCATTTCTTCTAATAAATTCCACAGTTTTCCATATAAACTGTTATTTTTGGCTTGTAGAAGTCTTTCTCGGAATGGCAATTGTCACATTTTGCTTCTTTTCCTCTGAATTGAAATCAATATATGATTTGAAGAATATACCCTTTTGCTGAAAGAAACGCTCTATGAATCTTCTAAACTTTGCACCCAATTTGATGAAATAACTGTAACAGACGATAATGGATGATGTAATTTTTTCTTCTTCATGAGACAAAAAGCAGCTTTTGACTTTTACTAACCGAGTGGGCACTGATTATAGAGCAGTAGCAGGTTGTCCCAACTTGTCTTGTTCCTTCAGGTGGGATATTTCTAAATCTACCTCAAAGACCAGTCCACGATCATTCAATTTCGGTATCCAAATAAGGCAGCAATTTCAAATAAGAGTCTTAAATGTTCTTCATCGATATCCACTTCAAAATTACCATTACGGCAATGGTTGACTCAACGCCCAGCCGTTAAAGGTGTGAAAAGAGATGATTAGTTATTCATTCAACGGTTTGACCCAATGTTTATTAACAAAGTCATCCCTCTTCTAATAACCGCCTTGGAAAAAAAAGTACATCTCAGTCTTGGTAACAATTCAATTTTAACTGGGCAGATTTGAGGCTGCGCCCAAGATAAAAGCCGCGGAATTGAAATTGAAATTGGATGGTTCATGTCCATCTTGTTCTTTGACTGAAACGTAAATTGCTTCAAAAAATTCGGCCAATAAATATATATCCAATTTGTCATATATATTAACATGTACTGCAGGCAAATTGGTACATTATATTGTTCCCGACTTGTTTCTTCATTAATCATATTCTTCATCGGTTGATGTTATCCCATTTTGGTCGGGTAATCTGTTGGATGATTTCAGCAATGAACAACGTGTATGGAAACACGCCTTTTACCTTTTATGAGTGTTTAGTATGAATTTCTGTTTTTGTCAAAACGGGTAATTTTGCAAATTTGACGCTAGTATCTTCAGCGATTGCCGCGATAGGAAATGGTATGAGTCCCAAATTTTGAAAGGCCTGTTCCAAATTTGAGGTAAGCTTAGCGAGAAAACAGGCGTATACGCAAATATAGCTGGCAAAACTTGCTGATTTTGCGTGCTTGAGGATATGGTGCAGACTATCCTTTAAGGCTGTGGAAAAAGACTGTCAACATGCATCTGATTTGTCTGCATGTTGCATTTTATTGCAAAGAGGCGTCCAAAGATATTGGACCGCTAATATTGGCAATGATCTCTTACTAATTTTTCGATAGTCTTCTTTCATAAATAACATTCATTTGCGTTTTCAAAAATCTGCCATTTGTTCAGGATGTTAAAGGGAGACATTGGCACTTTGCCTTCACTACTAATACTTTCATCATGACCTAGAGGTATGGGATCACAAGTCATCGAAACCCTGAGAGAAATTTGCATCAACATCACATAAGTGTCAAATGAACATGCAACTCGATTATTTCGGTAATTAAGACTATTCCATTTTAAGAGCTCCGGAAAAGTTTGCATTGTATATCGGGTTTCGATTCCAGATGAATTGCGTTTTCTTTTATTTGGGTATTAAAACCAGTCTTGGAAAAGCATTGGAAATCACTATAGGTTTTGACATCGTAGCCAAACCTCTTGATATATGTTTGATTCGATCGAGAAAGTACCACCCAAATTCGAAATCTTCAAGTACGCACAACAAAGTTAAAACATTATAACTCCTTAAACCCAACGGCGGTATAACTAGATGGTCTATTCGGGAAGAAAAAATTTAAAAGTTTACTGCTTCCAGATTAGGGGATAATCGGGTGTGCTGGACAATTATCTAACAGAAAAGAAGAATCTTTCTATTGTTGGCGAAATAATTTATCTAAATTTTAGCACCCTTTCTTCGAAGTCAATTTGCTGTCATCCATGCTTTTTTGGATTAAAAGATGTAATCAACTGGAAGGGATTTAAACGCCCTTAAAACAGCTGGGATTTCTGTACTTCCCCAATATGAGAGGTGTTAACTTTCAGATCTTATCCATATTTACAACCAGCATTACCTGTTTATTCTTTCTTTTTTGATTTCCACCAAAGCCAAAAAAAATTAACACGATAAAGACACGCGTCGATCGAGCATTAAATATCGCGTGGATGGTATTTCAATATTATTTTTGCAACATCGGCTTTTCCACTTGTCTTTTACACCAGCCAGGTTTACGTCGGCGCTTTCTCCACTTTGTAAATTAATGTATGTCGGCTTTTTGAAGTTGCAACCACCCGCTGCCCGAACCATTTCTATTGGCCAGCAAATAATTTGGCTTTTGTCTTTTATTATTTTTACCTGAATGATAATAATTTATATATACTGATACTTTCAATCCCTATTAGTATAGAGATTATCCACAAGTCAAAGAGATGGGGAGAAGAATACATTTATAGGCGAGATACAAAAGTATCCATTATAACAGCAGGACAACTTGAATGAATCTGATGAACTGAGATAACAACAGCGAAAAAATAAAATATCTTAGAAACAAAGACATGAGAGTGAGATGTGTCAGATATGAACACACCGCCGGGGGCTGTGCGCTTAACTGCATGAGTCATCGCGGTGAGTCATATAGAAGAGTCATCATTATTGACTCATTCATTAGAACATTATTATGATCATCATTATTTTGAACAAAGGAATGAGTCGATCATGGATGACTCATCGATTGAGGTCATTCCAGGGTTTTGGAAGGCGTTTAAACAAGAGCATGAGTCATCATTGTATTGAGTCACCCCCCCCTACTTTTTTTCAAAAATTTTTCTAAGTTTCAGAACAAAGAACCCCTCCCGGGGGGTAGGAGTGGTCACGTACGCTAGTCGCAAATTTTTTTTTTTTTTTGTTTTAATTTTTTTAAATTTTGATTTTAATTTAAATTTTTTTTTTGGTTTAAATTTACAATTATCAATTTTTTTGGTTTTAATTTTTATTTTCAATTTTTTTTTTGTTTTAATTTCCAATTTTAATTTTTTTTAATTTTAATTTTTTTTTTATTTTTATATTTTTAAAGTTATATAAAACGAAATAAACTAATAAAACATTATTAAGCATAAAATTAACAAGGTTTCTTACAACACACGGGGATGAAGAGCTATAAATTCCTTTTAATTAGTTTTTCTTTCCGCACAGTTGTCGCATTCAATATCGGTATCAGGATATTTATGATAAATACCTTCACGACATCGAATATCTATTTCCTGTCAAATCTTTGATTCTTGGTAACATAAGCTCCGGCTGAACAATTTCTTATTTGGTTTTTGAGAGAAGGAAACAATAAGTTCTCAAGGAACGAATCTATAATAAATTAATATGATTTGGCTATAATTAAAACTTACTCAATCAAATTGTTTGCCAACAGGATTATTGTTCTTTCCTCCATCATTTCTTCATCCATCATTACATCATGATGAGCATCATCCGTCGACATATTACATTTTTCAAAATAGTTTGTAGTTTTATCCTGCACAATAGCTTCTTCCTCGTTATATCGTAATATTTCTCCTCGTCATCTGTCATTGTTTTTTCATCTAATTTCTAAATTGAGTTTTTTTAATTTCGTAAACACATTAATAAAATGATTGTAAAGAAAATCATTTATATAGTTAATTTCAGCCAATCACATTTTGATAAAGTATTACCAATTCAATGGTAGAATTTAACATTACACAAACAATCACCATAAAAACACACACACACAATCACCTATAAAATTGAAACGGAAAAATAATATTTTATCATGTCTAAATTAATTATTTTATAACCAACAGCCTGAATTGATCAATGAAAATAGAGAAAGGTATTCGTTACAACCCAGGCTATGAACATCAACCCAGAAGAAATCAACCAAAAATTATCACAGATACCAAAAATGTTATTGAATTGAATTATGTGGAACTATCTTAAACAGTTCAAAGCAGAGAGGCTAAAATATTATATGAAGTTCAATCTATCACCATTCTTGGATGCACGACTGAAATATGTAGCAACGAGACCTTTTATACCGTCATCATTTGAAAAATATTTAGAAGCGGGATTGCATGCATTGATCGAAATCCATTTCTTGATTCGTATTATTGCGAAGAGATGATATCGAACAAAAATGTCATTCAATCTTTTATGAGATGGAAAACATAAAGTTTCTAATGAAACATCTAATCAAGTTTTTTCAACTAAATCCTCCATCCTTGGCTAATGAACTTTTTGAAGCAGATAAGTTGAAAATAGCTCGTTCCTTAAATATGACTTTAGCTATAAGAGCCCCGAAGAAATTGAATTAGCTAATAGTAAATATTCAAGTGCAAGCCTTAGCATTTGCTTTGGCAAATCAACACAATGTCGATTTCGAAATAGTAAGGTAGATAATTCAAATT
>JACMZG010000002.1:31597495-31607531 GCA_018340805.1 Microvelia longipes | reverse complement strand
CAATGTCCACATTGTGTTTTTTTTTTAATTATTCGTATTTAACCAATCATAGGTATTAACTGGGGCCTTGACCCCGGACAAAGGATTCATTTAGAATCTAAGCATCAATTGCATAAAATTTATTTGTATGTATTCTATAAACAACTTTATTAAAATTAGAACAATAAATCAAAAACTCGAGTACGCGTACCTGGTGATATTGTATTACAATTGGATTCTCATTCTCTCCACTTCTAACTCGCTTCGCTAGTCCTTAAAAACTCCATATATTCGTTGGTGTTATATATGACTGACTACATGCGGGTACCAAATTTTAAACCTAAACTTTTTAATACCTTATGAAAATTGCATAAAATTTTCACCTTATTTTCACTTTGCAATAGAATTATCACTTTATTTATTACCTTGTAAAGTTGATAAAGTCTTAACCTATACTCAAATTATGACTCAAACTGTATTAAACTTAAGCCCCCCATGCAATGAAATTATAATTTTAGTTTTCCTCATTTATACCGTAGGTATATAGGAAAAGTATTATGTTTGCAAAAAAATCCGAAACCGGGATGTCACGGAGATTATCAGTTTCAGGTGTAATGAGGCCTCTTGAGTGGTTTTCGCCAAGTTTTCTGTCTGTATGTGTGTGTGTTATCATCGTAGCTCCTTGTGTATTTACGCTACACAAGTACAAGAGTATAAACTTTGTACCAAAATCAGTTTCTGTAGTTGTGCAATTCGGAAAATATTATTTTTATGACGTCTTTAACCCACAATAATGTCGCAGAAAATATTTCAAAAATAAAACACGAAAAAATGATGCGTTCCGATTAAAATTAGCACGAATGTAGCAATGAATAAGAATAACATATGTGCTACATATGTTGTGCTAATAACGTTATTTGCAGCATTAATTCAATTTTTATTGAATTATTTGTATACGTTTTTTTAAAAAAAATCAGAAAATGATCTAGTTGAGTTTAACTTTGGTAAAGTGTATACCATTACGTAATAAATAAGTACACTAAGGCCCGTATTCAAAGACGTTTCCTAACATTTTCCTAACATTCTCCTAACATTCTCCTAACATTTTCCTAACCTTCTCCTAACACTTTCCTAACACCTAACGTTTTCCTAACATTTTCCTAACATTCTAACAATTTCCTAACTCCTAACATTCTCAGATTTTTTATTTTCTATGGTCTGTTTGTGGCGGGCTATCGATTGAAAGAGGAAATTCAGTTGGGCCGGTGTGAAGAATTCAGCCATTATCATACCAAAAAAAATTTTACACAAACAAAAATGAATTTGATGACAAAATACGAAAAACAAAATTGTGTAAATGATTTAGCAAAATGAAAACAGTGTTGCACTGATTAACAGGTCTTCATTTAGACACCTTTGGATTCGTACAACCTGGTCCACGTTCAAACTTGAAACGCTTGATACTGCTTTATTTATGAAAGCTGTTACAAAATTGAACATTGTATTTGTATTAACTCTACTGTTTACTGAAAACATATGTAAATAAAGTTTCTAATATATTTAACATTCGCCAAAGCAAGGCCGCATTGTTTTTTATGATAAAGTGTGTCGTAAATCCAGGTAATAAGTAAATAACATTGATATTTTGCGATATATTACGTTACTTACAATGGTATCACTTTTTGACTTAACTACCTTAGGTTTTTACTAAATAAAATCATGCGAAGCCTCTAAAAGACTTTTAAAACACGATAGGAGAACGTTAGGAAAATGTTAGGAGAATGTTAGGAAAATGTTAGGAGAATGTTAGGAAAATGTTAGGAGAATGTTAGGAGTTAGGAAAATGTTAGGAAAATGTTAGGAAAAAGTTAGGAAAATGTTAGGAAACGTCTTTGAATACGGGCCTAAGTTTCGTTTCAATACGACAAGTATATCTATTATTTTTGAAAATTTAAAAAACTCATATAACGCAAAACAAATTATTCGACCGGATTGAAATTTGGTTACATGTCGCTATGTATAAGTCCAACATATATGCTAGGTTATGTACTCGTATATGAATAACATATGTGCCAAGTTTCATCTCATCATTAACATTAGTTCAAATTTTATCGAATAACTTATGTACGCTTTTTAAGAAATTGAAAAATAAAATCATAAAATGATCCAATTGAGTTTAAATTTAGTATAAGTAACTTAATAATAAATAAATAATAAAAATAAATAAGCACACTAAGTCAATTCAACAAGTATATTGTATATCCATGATTTTATGGATTATAAATATTAGTAGTGTACACCGGCGTATAGACACACAAGTTCCTTAATTGTCCGCTAGGAGAAACTCAACAGTGGTATTGGCGGTAGCATCGCTTTTAAAATTCCCGCTTATTTTCAAATGTATACTCCATGCTATCCCTTGCAGTGGCCGTCTAACGGTGCCACACCTATAACCTACCTTTAACTTTTGTCCCTCCAGTTCTATTATTATTGACGTAGCACATCTAACTTCTAGGATTATAAACCTTTATTTATGGTAGCTCTGATGTTCTCTCTTTTGTCCTATTAATATTACAAGCAGGTAATTTTACTAGGCTTTTGTAGTTAAAAGCTGATTTTCTTCAAGGATAAGTATTTATTTAGGTAAGTTAACCCCACTGCTTTGTTATTAATATTGTTTAATAGACATAGTACCCCCCCCCCCCCGGCAATCCTTTTTGCGGTCGTAAACTTCTATGTTTAGTCTCATATCATATCCTAAATAATCTTATTACTTATTTAGGTTTGGGTAGGATTAGGGAACCAGGGAAGGATAAAAAAAATAGTAAGTTTTAAAACGATCATTTATTAGTTATAATAAATAGTTTTACAGATATTTACATTTTTAATATGTACATCCAAAAGTATTATAATAAATTACATTCTCACATTTGATATTCTTTTCATTATTTATCGATTAGCTAGTATAATGGATTTATTATAAATTATTTCTATTCAAGTAAATTTAGTTCAAAATTTGTTTTATTATAAAATACCTGCATTTACTACAATCTTGTATTAATTTATATTTGTGTTTGCACTAAGGACCCACCTGCATGGTCTAATGGTCCACCTCCGGTCTATAAAAAAATATTTTTTATATATTTTCAATGGGGGTTTATTTCCTGTTTCTACCTTTAAAACTAGGGATATGCATGAATTAAACAAGTTTGAGATTAAGTTTTTCGCTTATCCTCTAATAACCATATGGTAAAGATGAGTTTCCTAGACGCTTTCTTTTATTAAATACTACTCTATATTGTTTTTCTTCGGCCTCCGTGACTACAACTCCTGGACGTTTTCTTTTAATTTTCATCGGATTATTTATTACTATTGGTTCACTTTCAGGGTTAAGAATCAATTCCTTCATCGACTCCATGTTGATTCTTTGTGATGACGAGTAATTTAAAGTAATACCTTTAACTTTACACATCTCACTTGTTGTTTGGGTATCGGGGTCTAATATAGACAAAGCGTAGTTTTTAGGGCCTCCACTAACCCATTCAGTGCCATACGCATTTTCCCCGTACGCTTCTAGTTCATTGGTCATTTGACCTAAATATTCTCCTAAATCAGGCTTATAAACATCATCAGGTCGCTCTAGATATACGACTGCATCAGTATCACAGTACCCTACAGCACTCCCTAGCTTCTGTAAATAGCTGTATAGTTTCATTCTTGCAAACGCAGTTACATACGCCGCTACTGCTACATTTACGGTTTTGTTAGGTACAATACATTCTGTAATATACCTCCAGTTCACCCATGCTAGGTCTTCATTTACAATAAGGCATTTTATTATTTCTATCCCGGGCCTGTTTAGGAGTTCTATAAGCTCCAGTCGGTCTTTTACAATTTGAGTCTGAGGTTTATTTTCTGACATACAAAATCGCCCCCACATGCTGTTTAAAACTAACTTTGACAAAAGACGTAATCCAGGATTGACTGATATGGAATCTTTATCTAATTTTACCCCTTCTATTTTAAAGTAATCTTCTATGTATTTATTTTTCAAGTTATCGGTATTAGCCCAAGAGGGCCAACCACTGGCTTCCTGTTTGTACTTAAGAAATGTATTTACGTAATCTGCAAATAACCCCCCTTGACGTAATTTTTGATCATACTGACTTACTTCATACTCCCAGAACTCTAAAATTTGTATTATTTTATACCCCATCTTCACAGCTAACTTTACTTCGTCTACAACCCATGTGCCTGATATCGACCTCTCCTCATCAGAGTGATCACACATATTTTGGTTTAAGCTCTCAGCACAAGTTCGACAGAGAGGGAAGAGTAGCTTTTTGTGCAATTTTACTGGAAGTACAGGATGGTCAAGTTTTCTTGGAGGAACTACTTTACATTTTATGATGCCATCCGTAATTTTATTCCATTTCGGGCAATCATTACCTACATAGACTTTAGGATGTCCTATCGGCAATTTAGAATATTTACAAACATACGGATAAAGAGAGCAGATATCAATGTACCTAATTTTCTCCATCCCTTTTGTTTTCATGTATGATTTGTAAGTTTCTGTGCGGCCGCCGTATAAACTATCACGTATCTGAAGAGGTGATGCTAGTATATCAAGATTCGTATCGGATACTTCAGTACTTTTAAACTCGCATTCCCATATATATGTTACTTTGTAACCCACTTCTACAAATCTCTTTATTCTATTTATTGTGTTTTCATATCGCTTTGCTAAAGTATCACCAGACTGTCCTTGTATAGGCGTTTCTCGTTGATTTTTAAAACAAGATTTGCAGCCATGCCACCAGCATCCCAAATACTCTAAAATGTGTTTTTGGTCTTCTATGTATCCATCTACTTTCTTTCTTCCGAACTCTGGCAATGATACCTCTCTGCCATTACCTGCATGCCGTATTGATACGCTTAACTTCTTTTCCATAGACATTAACCACTTTATAGCTCCTGGAGACTGCTTATCGCCCATACGGTAACCCTGTACTGGAATCAAACCTATAGTATTAGGCTTCAAAAACTTTCTTCTTAACATTTTATTGCAACAAGATGCCAGAGTAATCGATTCCAAGAGAGGGTCTACATTACCTACTTTTAAGAAAAGTCTCCGGAATCTTTGAATTGCTTGTCTTAAAACTGTTACATCCACCGTGCAATATTCTAATAACTCTTTCTTATTATCAAAAGTTCCATCTTTTACTGAGCCATACCATTCAAAAAACTTAATTCTTTCCTTGGGTTTCATGTAGTCAACTCCGTAAAAAGCTGGATCCGGATATTTACCGACATAATTTTTATTAGAATCTGTGTTGAACTTATGAGGATAGTATCCTTTCTTAGTGGATAAGTTGAAAGCTTTAGGTAGTGCAGACAACGGCATTGGTAAAAATTTAATGAATCCAGAAAAGTAAGGTGCTCTACTTTCATTTGTAAGATTTCAGTTCCCTTCATAATTAACTCAGGTTTCCATTTTCTTTCTAAAAAGTCATTTAAAAGGAAGTGACTATCATAACCCTTTGCAAAATGTGCTATGCATATTTTGTCAAAAGATTGTTTTTTTCTCAAAAACTCAACAAAATTGCTTACTGGTTCTTCTTCATATGTTGTACTTCTTACCCCACATTTTACGCATTTAAACTCTAGAGAGTCTTCAAACTCGCACTCAGAACAGAATTGCTGTATATTGATTAAATTTGGCTTGTGCTCTTGACTATTTGTTCCTACTTCATTCTCTGTTCTAGACTCAAAGTCATAACAGACAAATAAAACCTTTTTATCAGACGGTACTTTGGTTTTTAAAGGCTGAATATAACACAAGTGGTTTTTGGAAACTATTTCATAACAATTTCTACATCTTGAACCATGGCATACATGGTTTTCGTTAGTATTATGTGTCTTAAAACACTGTTTGCATTTATTTAGGAATCCGCATACAGATATACCTTGTATTTTATTAGATTTGTGATTGTTAAAGCACTGACTCGAATTGAATTCTCTTCTACATTCTACACATTCTATTTTAGATCCCTCTTTCTTACACTTCTGTTCGATCTTACAATTCGGACATCGGTCCGGGCAGGTATGAAACCCCGCGTAAGATGAGAACCCTTTACAAGCTTTACAATAATACTCCTGAGCAAATGCTCCTCGGGGGTTTATGATGCAGTCATAGTGGTTATCGTGATACAATAAATTAATATCTTTCAATCCACTACTCCCTCGGAAAATCAAATTTTTATGGTCAAATCCTTCATACACAAGTATATTATACTCCTTGAGATATGTTTGAAATTTCTTTAATTCGGGTATACCCCCTCCTTGTGATAAGTCGACATCAGCGTCTTTCATTAGTTTTACGGCCGCTTCATCAAGTTTTAATCTTCGAATATCTTTAGCTGCCTTACGGTATTCAACAAAGAGCTTTTTATTGTTATCCGCATACGCCATGCCAATTACCAATGCTTTTTGCTAAACAATTTTTATCTCCATTAATTGAAACGACACTTTTCTTTCTTTTAGCTAAATCAGCAACATCTTGTCCTTTCCGTTTAATTCCTCCTCCTCCCCGGGGCATCTTTACTATATCAACACAAACAGATATGTTATCAGTGACTCCATAATTTACGTTTGACTGAATAACCCCTGCCACTATCTCCCAAATGCTGTCCATGTTGAGCTCACTTTTCTTTTTCATGGAGATTCCTATAGGTTTATCCATACATCTTGTAAGGTTTTTTACTGTCAGCCCTACCAGGTCCTGGTCATCAGCAGATTTAGTTACGTATTTTACAAGGCCTGCAATAGATGCTTCGAACCATTTCAGAGAGTTTCCATCTTTAGGTGGAGATATAAGTTGAACCTGGACACAAATATTTTCAGCCTTGAAGCGCGTGAACCGTTTTTTAGTTTCTCCAGTAATGTTGAAATGTACCCCTTCCATTATCCGGAAGTTTTAACTGAAAATAATATTTAACTAGAACACGACGTAAACTTACCAAAGTCTTGACTATGAGTGAACATCTTCAGTTTTTATTTAGATTATATCATCCCAATCAAGTACATTCGGGTACCTTCGGAAGTACACTCGGATGCATTCGTTATTCTTTCCTTTGGTAATACGGTAATATAGAAGGCAGTGCGTTTATCCCCCCCCCCTTAACGATTAAAGAGGGTAACCTTCCAGACTCGTAATGGGAGGAAGGTTTTTAAAAAGGTTTGCTTTATTTTATAAACTGTTTATATTTTGCGTTCTAAACAACTCCCAACAATAGTCTTTACAGTGGAATCTTAAAATAGACTGTTCTTTATCAATAAATAACAATATATAAATGTGAGTTTTTACATAAGTATTTAGTTTATACATAATAATGGTTATATGTAAAAAATAATCAATGAAACCTCCATGGAGTCCCCACAGTTAGTTAAGACACGCCACTATTGAAATTTGACAGATTTCTCAAACTTATCTGCAAATGACCGAATTCAATAATAATTATAATATATTAACCATTTAGTTTTTTTATTCAGATTATATCATACCGAGTCAAGCATGTTTTGGCTGCACTTCTTTACTATCTAATACGATAATCAAGAAGGCAGTGAATTTTAGTGACACTAAAATAAAACATAATATATAAAATGATGTTAACTAACAAAATAAATTTACAAAATTTTATATAAACTAATTTAATATTTTTTTATTTAACAAAAATTTAAAGTATTATTAAAAAGTTTTAAAATTTTTTAAGTAATACACAATTTAAATTTTTACAAATGTAAAAATAAAAACGTAAAAAGTTTAATGAAAAGGATATAAATTAACCAAAATACTTAATAATTTATTATGTTTACAAGATTTACGAAAATAAAAAAAAATAGTTTTATAAAAATTGTATTTAAATAATGCCTGTTTACAAAAATTAAAAAAACGTAAAAAATTACGAGAAATACGACACAAAAAAAAAAAAATTTTTTAAAAAAGAAGTTATTTATTAAAGTATCACTGTAAAAGACCGCATACACTTATCACTGCATAAGTTATTAAACACATACTGCAAAGACTAAAAAATAATTCCTTACCAAGAATGAATGAAAGGTCTAACAGAAAAAAATAAAAAGACTTGGCTAGGGCACTACTGTGCCCCCAGATTAAGAATATATAAAACCTTCTCTTAGTATAACCATGGTTTAGTAGGGAAGAAATGTATGTTCTGGTGCAGGGTCAAGTGAGCAGGGCTAGTGAGCCTTAGTAAAGGGGTGGGGGTACTACAGAGGGCTCACTAGCCTCCCTAGCTCTTCACTCATCCTCACTAGCCCTTGGCTCAGGAGGTCACGTGGAAGGTCAGGGATGCTAGAAATTCTTAGCAAAGGGGTGGGGGTAGAATAGAGGGCTCACTAGCTAATGGAGGCTCACAAGCCCTTGGCTCAGGAGGTCAGGTGGAAGGCTAATAAGCCTTAGCAAAGGGGTGGGGGTAGAATAGAGGACTCACTAGCCCTTGGCTCAGAAGGTTAGGTGGAAGGCTAACAAGCCTTAGCAAAAGGGTGGGGTTAGTATATAGAGCTCACTAGGGCTCTTAAGCCAGTATGAAAGTTTACTTTTCTTCCCTACTAAACCATGGTTATATATATTCACATTCACATGGAGAAGGTTTTATATATTCTTAATCTGGGGGCACAGTAGTGCCCTAGCCAAGTCTTTTTATTTTTTTCTGTTAGACCTTTCATTCATTTCTTGGTAAGGAATTATTTTTTAGTCTTTGCAGTATGTGTTTAATAACTTATGCAGTGATAAGTGTATGCGGTCTTTTACAGTGATACTTTATAAATAACTTCTTTTTTAATAATAATTTCTTTTTGTTTGTGTCGTATTTTCTCGAATTTTTTTACGTTTTTTTTTTTTAATTTTTGTAACAGGCATTATTTAAATACAATTTTTATAAAAACTATTTTGTTTTTTATTTTCGTAAATATTGTAAAACATAATAAATTATTAAGTATTTTGGTTAATTTATATCCTTTTCATTAAACTTTTTACGTTTTTATTATTTTACATTTGTAAAAATTTAAATTGTGTATTACTTAAAAATTTAAAACTTTTTAATAATACTTTAAATTTTTGTTAAATAAAAAAATATTAAATTAGTTTATATAAAATTTTGTAAATTTATTTTGTTAGTTAACATCATTTTATATATTATGTTTTTATTTTAGTGTCACTAAAATTCACTGCCTTCTTGATTATCGTATTAGATTAGTAAAGAAGTGCAGCCAAAAACATGCTTGACTCGGTATGATATAATCTGAATAAAAAAACTATAAATGGTTAATTATTATTATAATTATTATTGAATTCGGTCATTTGCAGATAAGTTTGAGAAATCTGTCAAATTTCAATAGTGGGCGTGTCTTAACTAACTGTGGGGGACTCCATGGTAGGTTTCATTGATTATTTTTTACATATAACCATTATTATGTATAAACTAAATACTTATGTAAAAACTCACATTTATATATTGTTATTTATTGATAAAGAACAGTCTATTTTAAGATTCCACTGTAAAGACTATTGTTGGGAGTTTTTAGAACGCAAAAATATAAACAGTTTATAAATAAAGCAACCTTTTTTAAAACCTTCCTCCATTTACGAGTCTGGAAGGTTACCCTTCTTTAATCGTTAAGGGGGGGGGATAAATACGCACTGCCTTCTATATTACCGTATTACCAAAGGAAAGAATAACGAATGCATCCGAGTGTACTTCCGAAGGTACCCGAATGTACTTGATTGGGATGATATAATCTAAATAAAAACTGAAGATGTTCACTCATAGTCAAGACTTTGGTAAGTTTACGTCGTGTTCTAGTTAAATATTTTTTCAGTTAAAAACTTCCGGATAAATGGAAGGTACATTTCAACATTACTGGAAAACTAAAAACGGTTCACGCGCTTCAAGGCTGAAAATATTTGTGTCCAGGTTCAACTTATATCTCCACCTAAAGATAAACCTCTGAAATGTTCGAAACACATCTACTT
>JACMZG010000002.1:31530392-31596543 GCA_018340805.1 Microvelia longipes | reverse complement strand
TTTTTTTAAATTTTTTGCTGAGTAATTTGTCATATAAAACTAGACTTAAATAACTACACTTGAAATGTATTTAGTTAGTAGACTAACCTGTAGTTCACCATGAGTCCACAAGAATTAGTCATTCCCCTGGGTGATGTATCAGCCAGCCAGTTTAACCTCCACATCACAGCACCATTTCTCAGGTGAAAATTAGCTACAATACATACATAATTAAAACAAGAATAGCCTCATAAACAACACATCTAAAGACAGTTAATCAAATAGAGATATATTACTAGAAGGATCATACCATTTCTTAATACATTGAGAGGTTTGGAACGGCTCTTAGGGGTTCTGTGTAACCTCATCTAGAGAAATCTAAGAATAAAACTTGCTTGCTCATTATAGTCCAAAATCAATCCCTCAACAAACCCAACACTACTAAACTAAGTTAATTTAGGAGATCCTCCAAAATTTTACCAAAGCCAAGAGTAGTTTAAGTAAAGGATCTATAATGAGTGCCTGACATCATACAGGCTTGGTAGCACCAGCTTTACCTCACTTACAAAAGACATGGTACACTGAATCTGTTTCCCCCCTAATAAAAATCTTAGAGGCCCATGCTGGGATAGAAAATATGATCCCTGCTCTTTAAACTCAAAAATAATAGTGAAACATAACCTCAGCAGCACAGGTTACCCCAGAAGAAGTGTTTACTAACCGACACTATCTAAAGCAGTGCCCCTTCTCTTCTCTCTATATAAGTAATAAGCACAGGACGTTAGTAAAGGCTGTTTGAGGAGATCGCACAGGTCGGAGTCATTATGCCATATATTACTGAGTAGCATACGCTTCACTTCCTGCCATGATGATAACTTGTTAAGCACATTGGACCAATCTTCAGTACCAAGTACTACTTCATTTACACCTGCAACACCAATTATGACCAATTATAAATCTATATACGGAAATAAAAAGCTTCAATACTTTTAACTCCACATCACTAGATGAGTTCTTGAAGAGCCCCAATAATTTTTGGTGTCAACTAATGATATATGTATCAATATTGGAAGATAATGTATTCCTTAAATAAAGCTTATTTATTTATTTGATGCTAATAAATACTTCTATGTATTTTAAAAACATATACAAAATTATATTAAAATATCTTAATTGATACATTGATTAAATATATATATATATAACTATGTTAATATAACTATTTTATTAATATATATATATATAATATATATATTTCATAATATAATATTATATATATATAATATATAATATATATATATATAACTATGTGTAAAGAAACCATTTAAATATCTCATAACTATGTGTAAAGAAACCATATTTTAAACACTAAATTTGGAAATAATCAACAAACATCTGGTTGTGAAGTGGCCACAATTGAATTTTAAACTTTATATACAGACTTAAAATTGTTATTTTTAAGGTAAAGGGTTGCTATAGAAGGTCGTAAGCTAGACAAATAAATGCCCCCACCCCTCACTAATATTAAAAAGAGGGGAGGTTTCAAAAGCCACAAATATGAAAATCTACAGTTCTTGGCAAAATTCTAGGATGGCACTTCTCTTCTATAAAGATTTAAAGATTTTCTCTTCTTTAAGATTTTAATGCAACCAACTTGTTGAGTTAAAACTCGCCGCTATATGAAATAGAAAACTTACCTTTTTCTTTAGACTTGATTTTCTCAATGATATAATTCCTGAAAGGAGGGATGGGTGACAAACTTGAAAACTCACGAGCTTTGGGAAACTCTGCTTGGATTTCCCTCACTACTCTCTTTATCAAATAATTACCAAGTTCAATCCCCTAAACAAATAAACAATTACTAGTTTTCATGCAAAAAATGTATATTCGTCAGACCCAGGAGTAAACTAAGAGAGAAAAGTGAAGTGACTTAGTGATAGAAACTAAATTTAACTAACTTAGTTACACAGCAAAGATTTTTTTACTTTTCTTCATTTATAACATAGTAATATAGGAAAAGCATTGAGTTTGCACTGAAAATCTTAAACCAAGATTTTACCTGAAATATTCATATTAGATGTTTTAAGATCTCATGAGCAGTTTTATCAAGTTGACTAACTATATTTACTGTGTAAGAATTAAAATTAAAAATAAAGATTATATTATCATATGTGTGTGTCTGATATCATCGTAGCTCATAGTGTTTCTATGCAAAAAGGGTTGAAACTAAGGACAGATATCAATCTTTAGGTCTAGTTGTGATTCCAGAAAATAAGATTTAAAAAAAATGTGATGGTAACTACTCTGCAACCCATACTCTGCAACCCATTAGTATAAAAATATGATGGTAACTATGATGGTAATGTACTCTGCAACCAATGTTTCTATAAAAAATCAATCTTTAAGTCTAGTTGTGCTTTCCAGAAAATAATTTTTGAAGAAAAAAATATGATGGTAACTACTCTGCAACCCAATGTTTAGTATAAAAAATCAATCTTTAAGTCTAGTTGTGCTTTCCAGAAAATAATTTTTGAAGAAAAAATATGATGGTAACTACTCTGCAACCCTATTTAGTATAAAAAATATGATGGTAACTACTCTGCAACCTAATGTTAAATATAAAAAATCAATCTTTAGGTCTAGTTGTGCTTTCCAGAAGAATTTAAAAAAATATATGATGGTAACTCTGAAAACCAATGTTTAGTATAAAAAATATTATGGTAACTATAATTAAGTTTAAGCCGGTTGAAGTAAAAAAGATACCAAGATAAATTAAAAAAAAACATTGAAGATAAAAGGTATGTAAGATAAAGAAAATAAAAATATTAAACAGTAAGAAGCTGTCTGCCATATTAAGTTTTGTACGAAAAATGAAAAATACTGATAAGAAAAGAAGAAAGAGAAGAATTACAATCTTAAATTATATACAAAACAAAGCATTTTAAAGAGGCATTTCAGTTAATATTCTTTTAAATTTGTCAAAATAGTAAGTTTCTACTATTATAGTTCATGGCCATTCACCAGGCAGAGGGGTGCGTATCTTAAATTTGTATAAAAAGGAGGATTTAAGCAATTTTTTGTTGCGTAGTACGTGCGTTGATTACTACGTCTATCGTTTAGTTTAAAATCCCAGTCATGAGTATTTGGATGACTAATCAGAGAAGCCGCTGCCAACCCTCACTTGAAAAGGAAAAAATCCCTACCACCAAACATTGTAGGAAATCACCTCTTCGCGCATTCGTTTCCTTTGTTTGTGCTTCTTCTTGCGATTACATCGTTTTGAAAACTACTTTCAAATTAATCATAAAAATATATAAAAAAACTACACCAAATAAAATGTAAAATAATAATGTATATAAAATAATAATGTAAAATAAAACAACGCCAAGAGAGTACGGGAGAATAACCTATTTGTTTACATAATCTTTTCCTGCTCCTTTCTTGCAGGGATTTTTTTTTCTTTAGAATTGGCGGTGCCTAAGCTGACCTGTTAAGATTTTTTAAGTAGTCGATAGACTGTACAGTAAATGTATAAACTTGAATTATTATAACATTATTGAAGCTATAAAAGGAAATGCAATGATGATGAGTCTAATGATTCTGCAAAATGATAGATGTGGGCATGTTCAACTGCGATCGAATAGGGAAAAGATGTCCAAGTATGTCGCTCATCTACAGTTCTTATAATCAAGAGTAGATCTTATTAAAAGCACAAACATGTTAAAGAAACAATGCAATTACTCCTCAGACCAATAGAATTTAGTATGTTCACACACACTTCTTGATCCGCGGATCGTATTGTTAGATACGATCTCTCAATACGATAATATTAGCTTTATCAACCATGCGGAGGGATCCTATCGCATAGGCTAGAACTAGGGAGATGGAATCTAAATGGATCCTCAGATACGTTATTACCTTTAGAGACATTGTATTTAGTGGATAACCTTCTCGTCGAACTTTCATTTCACTTCAATATTACCGTTTTTGATCAAATAACTTTTAGTGAATATTATTTTTTTTAGTGTAACTTTATTATTATCAAGAAACCACAATTTAATTAAATATATTTTTGTTTTATCTATAACCAAAAGTGAACCTTCACTATTAAAGACGCGATGTTTTGGTGGGATCAGTTATACGTAATCTCACTTGATCGACTAAACAAATACGGTGCAAGAACCTTATCGTATTTAATGCGTATCCAATATGATCCCCTGTTAAATACCCTGAGTGTACGTAGCAATTGTTTCCACAGGGTTTTGGCACTTTAGATGAGGTCAACTATTAGTATTTTAAAGTAAATGAGTTTTATCCTTTCAGATAAAAGGAATTATTTTAGTTTATACTGATTCTTTCAAGGGGTAGAGATAAATTGAACCAATACGATTCATTCCCTTGTAAGTTTTTAGTGTATACTTGTCTTCCTTCAAGAAGTGGGGATAAAATAAACCAATAGCCCCCAAATTGAACTTAGCTTACTGGCAATGAATTTGTGATTCAAAGAGATAGTTGTAAGGTTGGATGTGCTCAATTTCTGATTGGTACAGGCCCTAAAGATTTTTTCTAGAATTGACTTGGGTTTGATTTTGCAAGTTTCTTTTCTTCGCCTATTTTCTTTCACTGATATTTACTATTCATTTTACTTAATTTTTGTATTTTTTTCTATTCGCAATTATAAAAAAAATTGATCAATTTTTTTAATCATAGTAATTTTTAATGTTAGTTAATTTGTAATAAACGAGTTAAAAATTTGTAGAACGACCATTGGTGCTAAAAAAATTGTCAATATTTTATTGATAAATACTTCAATTATTCAAGGATTTTAAATATAGAATCAGGCTCTTATCACTACAGACTTGGATTTGTCCAATTTAACCCAGAAATAATAAAACCTAAACAAAAAATTATTAAAATTCTTCTTAGCTTCCTTTCCTACCATTTTTAAAAATCTTAACTTCTTTTTTTATAATTTTTTTACTTATTATAATTCTTTGAATGTAGTTAATATGTATTTATAAAAATTTAGATTTAAACAAGAAGATACTGGGAGAGATACTGGAAGAATTAGAACTTAGTAAGAAGACATTGAAGCAGAGTGGAACTGTGCCTGTGCTAGCTACAACCACATCTGCTCTCTCCACAGCTAACTCAGTGAGTACTCTAAAAGCAAATCTTAACAGACTATTAATGGAATGTCACAATAGACAGACGTGTCACTAGCAGTCCTTATTATATGGGCAACATACGTATTTCTTCTTAATATAAATTATTAGTGAAATGGAATTAACAATTGACTTTCGATTTCATTTCAATTGATAACAATTTCAGGCTTTCGATATAACTGGAAATGTCAAAAGAAGAAAATGTTGGCCCCTAGTGCTACTATTAGCAACTGTTGTAATCATAGAGGAGGTTTATGCAATGTCAGGTTTCCCACACACAGAATATATATATATATATATATATATATAATATATATATATATATATATATATATATATATATACCTGAAGGGGCTATAATTCTCAGCCCCCCCCCCCTAATATGTATGAGTTATTACAAATGGTGGTATGTCAAATATTATTGGATGGATGACAGTGTGTGGCGGCAAAACACCTGTGCTAAACCTAAGAAAATGAGCTGATTGATTGTTGTATTATAGGTATCAGGAGGTAATGATGGCAGTTTACCACCAGCTCAACGTCAGGCTTTAAACGCAGCTCATTTGCAATCTTTTGGTTACTATATACCTCAGGATAGTTCCTTCGGTAACCTTATACTGGGAGTTATACCTAGATCATGAAGTTAAAACAACTAGAGTCAGCTTTGGGAGAGATCGAAGACTTTGGTGACAAACCTAAAATTAATTTAGAGCAGTATGTAACTCCACCCCATGTAGCAGCTAGAATGCTTCATATAGCACGAGAGCAAGGTGATATCGAAGATAAGATTGTTTGTGATTTAGGAGCTGGGACTGGAGCACTATCAATAGGTTCAGCTCTTTTAGAAGCTTCTTTTATATTTTCAATAGAAATCGATCAAGAAGCAATCGACGTATTAAACATAAACACAGAATACTACGAAGTTAACAATATAGAACCTATTAAATCTGATATTTTTAATTTAGAGTTACACAATCCTTTCATAGATACTATCGTTATGAATCCTCCCTTTGGAACTCGTAATAAAGGAGCGGATATAGCTTTTATAGAAACAGGGTTAAAGTTATCCAATACCGTTTACTCATTACATAAAACATCAACTAGAAATCATATAATAAAATCAGCGGAAAGACTAGGGGCCCAGGCATTCCCTCTAGCATGTATAAGATACCCTTTACCCAAAACGTACGCTTTTCATTCAAAACAAAATCAAGATATTGAAGTGGACTTCTTTAAATTTTTAAGATCATAATTAAATACTATTATTATTGGTTTTATAGTACGGCACACGGCTAAAACTAGTTGACAGTGTAGGAAAATAATGTGAGGGAGCCAATGAGATTAGTCCTGTATGTTAAACCACACCCTCAATTTCAAATCAGATCAACCTTATGGGTTCCTCAACACTATTTTCCCGCACTGTCGACTGATTTTAGCCGTGTGTCGTACTATAGTCCTTATTGTCTCTGATTTCTTTATTGGGTATTAAATGGAGCAGTATATAAATTCAATATTAACTTCATCAACAATTTATATGTTTTCTTTAAAACATGAATATGCTTCAATATAAATAAAGGCGAAATATCATCGATGAAGTTAATTTTTATTCTGTCCAATCCAGAAACTAAATACATTTTTTTCTGTCCTATAAAGAAACCCAATAATTAACTATTATTGAGTATTTAACCCCTCTATGATTTTGATTTCACATCAACGTAAACTATAAACTAACAATATGAATCTTCAGAATGAAAAAGTAATAGATAGAGCCATAAAATTTGAAATGAGGTTCATAAGTGAATTTTAAGAGCTAGTGCCTTTCAAGCACACATACCTAGATAAACGAGGTTAGGTAAATTGTCCTATCAGTTGAGTTAATTATCTTATAATATGTATAACAATGGAGTGTTTTAATATTTAACAAACCAACTTAAATAATATTTATGGCTATTTTATTGTCTGTAATTAAATTTTAAAATAAGAAGTGATTCTAAAATGAAAGTTTTATATTCAGAATTAAAAAAAAAATGAGTTATATTTAATGAATTCTTAAAGTTAGCCACTTTTTCATATATAGATTCTACAGTAATGTCCTTTTTTAACTCTGAGAATAAATCAGTTTATGCCTCAAATAAGCTCACCAAAAATCAGTAAAGGAAGAAATTCTATTGGTCCATTTTGACTTTGCTCTTTGAATCAATTAGCATTTAAAAACACATATGTACAATTAAGATTCCTTCATTCACTCATTGTAACAGACTTTTGACACTTTTAGTTACAGCTGATACTGAGGTATTTTAAAATATCTTTTAATTTTTGTATCTTTTTTTTAATACACGTGGAATGTTTATTTTTATAATATAACAGTTTTTCTTTAAAAATTACATTTTCTTTCCTTTTTTAATTTTCCTCATAATATTTTTTTTATAAGTGTGTATGCTTTTATTATCATAGCTCATTGTGTTTGTTCGAGAGAGTTAATTGTTACATAGAAACTTAGTTAAAACTTGGGAGATCAACAAGTGGATAGTAACGCTTGGAATAAAAACTGATTTTTTTACTGTTTGAGTGTAACTGTGTGAGTAAAGCCAGAGTACTTATTAATTATATAGCACACATTTATAATCAGTTGACAGCATGGGAAAATAGTATTGAGGAACCAATGAGGTTGGCCTGGTATGAATTGTGAGCGTGGTTTAACATCCAGGACTAACCTCATTGGCTCCCTCACATTTCCCCACGCTGTCAACTGATTATAACCGTGTGTTATAATATAGGTGGTTTTCATTATCTGAGGACAAGTATAGAGAGTTGGAAGTGGCGCTGATGAGCCAAGAAAAATTTTGAGGTTCCCCGTACCTGATTTTGAAGTTGGGTTTAAATTAAATATAAGATGTCTGGTTTAGAGCAATTTGGCTTATTAGTGATACCCCTGCAGAATCAACCCCAAATAATAGATAACTGTTGAGCTTAAATTAATGACTAAATGGTAAATATATTATGGTATTCACCCAGTGAGAAGCACCTTAAGTGTTTCTCACTTACTATTATCTTAGTATTAATTAAAGTAGGTAAAATCTTTTTCATACAAATTTTCATATAAACTCAAAGCATAGCCCTGGGTACAAATTAAAAAAAAAATGGTCGCATCCATAGGAAAATGTGATTGTATTTTTGCTGCTATTAGAGGCATCAGTCACTAATGTTTTCCAAAATAAAGCTACTAAGGAGCAAGATGGCTGTTGGAATCCTAATGCTCGAGCAAAAGGCGCAGCGAAATCGAGCTTACGGTCGATATGATTTGTCCATTCCGCTGCACAAGGTTATACTTATCACACTGTTTTTTTTTTACATATTTTTTTTGGGAATTTAAATTATTTATATCCTCACAACCAAAAATAATACAACCTACACCAATCACGAGATTTGGATAAAAAAAAATTTTTCTAACCTTAAATTGTAACTTCCATTTCAGAAAGAGATAAGCAAGATTCTTGCAGAGGAAGCAAAAGAAACAACTTTGAAAAAAATAATTGAATTTCTATCCATTGTTATAGATAGAAAATAATTGAATACAAACCAACTTTATACATATTTGATAGTTGATAAGATATAACTTAAACTTACTAAAGGTATTACATTATACTAGATATTATACAATTGTATATCGATATTACAATAGATATAACTTATACTTACTTGCAATCCTTTCTGGGTAGAGGATATGGAGTAAAATACAGCAGAGTTTACATTAACAGCATCTTCTACCTCATTGTTTACATTACCAAACATGCTCGTCACCGTGTTGGCTCTGTCCACTGTAACAAAACACTGCAGAGACTATGGTAACTAAATACAATCAACAGTGTAGGCTTAGTAAAGGAAAAGACCTTAATGCTCAGGCAATCAAATCCTCAATAATCCTCATGCATTCTTATCATCCTCATATCATAATGAGTAGTAACATTGCAATATAGTAATAGGTTTTTTACGCTTAAACCCGTAGGGTTATATTAACATTCTACCTCACTCAACTAATCCACCCCAGAGTTTGTACGCACCCAATCATCTAGGAAGTACACCCTCCGTACAGGGCGGCACATATGTCTAGTCCACAGAGTGCATAGTTCATCTAGCCCAACCAGACACTATCCAAACTCACCAATCTGACAAGTGCTTGCAACTGGTTCACTGTGTGCCTAGTTCAGCTAGACTTTGGCTAGTGCCGACTGGTACTTCACTGTGCTTAGTTCATCTAATCTTACTAGCTCCTCTCATCATATAAGTCTATAAGAACATGGACAGCCCTTGTTCAACCAATCTCATCAGTTCCTCTAGTCATCATTGTACTCATGTTAGGCTCACCCCTCTTGCTAGTCCAGCGCCACCCAATAGAAAACTCAAGCAACCTCAACGTCAGTGTGCACAAACTCATTCTTTAGCCCTGACCTAAAGCTCTTGGACTTCAAGAACCAAGCACTTCGTTCCTAGTCACTTAGGTTATTCATGTCACCGGCTTTCATTTATGCTAGAGAGTTGAAACTTTGTACAAAAATCATTCTATAGGTGTAGTTGTGCTGTTGGGAAAATATTTTTTATGATATCATTACCCCGCAAAATCGACTCATACCACGCATAATACGTGGAAAAATGATGCCATCGGATTGAGATTTAGCACACATGTAGCAATGTATAAGAGTGTACCTTGTTATTAAGCTTGTTTTGACTTAGTTTGATGTATGATAAATTATTTTATATATTATGTACTTAGTAATAATTGAGTGTACCTTATTATTAAGCTTGTTTTAACTTAGTTTGATGTAGAGTATATTTTAAAACAATACAATTAAGTGTAACAAACAGAGTAGATTTTTAAGAAAATAGATACGTTTATTATATATAAACACAGCCTTTATTTACAAAATATCTTGCGTACAATAATCAATAATCTTGATTTACAAGGATTCTCTCTACAGAAGGATACATAGGTATCCTTGTGTCGTAAAAGAGAAGTATTTTTGAATCATCATTTATTTACTATTACTTAGAATTACTTACATTTAAATAATATTTGTGCTTGTAATTTTCTGAAATAAGAAACCTGTGTAATATGTTTCAAAAAATGTCTAACTTCACAAAAGAACTTTAACCCTCTTAAGAATATTATTTACAATAATAAATTAAAGATAAAAATATCACTGATAGAGTTCACTATCAACATTATAACATCTGACATAGCAAAATCAGGAACAACCCAACAACAATATCATTTAATTAACTTCCTGTTTGCTTATAAGTTTTCTTTAAAAAAGTGCTGATATTCCATTTCTTATCAAATTAAAATATTCTAAATTATACTGTTTTGTTTTAAGTGTAATAGTTTTGTTTATTGGAAACATTTTGAGTTAATTATTGTATAAATAGTCAGAGTTTGACTTATAAACCGAAATGTATTTTAAGTAAATAGATTTTTAACAAATAAATAAAAAACTCATACAATTTATGTATAAAATTCAGTGATTTTCTAATAATTGATTTTTTTTAAATAATTGATAACAATTAAATATTAATAGAAACAAAGTAATGGAATCATAGGTAAGTTTAAAGATGACAAGTTAGGTTAAGTACGATTCATATAATTGATAATAGTATTTTTAATTTTATAATCAGATAGTAGATTATGGATTCCTTTTATGGATTCATTTGAGAGGTCCGAGCGTTCAAAGTTCTCTAAACAAAAGGTGTTTTCATTCCCAATTATTACCCATTCAGGCACTGACTACACTCAATGCTGCTTAACTTTTATGATCCAATAAACATGGATATACTTGTATGAAATGAAAGTGTACTTGTATTGGTGAAACTTGTATTTATTACGTAATGGTTTACGATTTTACTGGATTTCGACTCAATTGGATTATTTTTTGTTCTAAAATCATACACAAGTCATTTGATAAACATTGAACTAATGCTGATAATGAGATGAAGCTTTGCACATATGTCAGTCTTATACATGGATGCATACATGCATGCCAAATCTAAAAATTTGATTTATGATTTTTTTCAAAAATTTTCCTGAGTCATATTGCCGGTATGACGTAATAAAAAAAATTTCATCTCTTTTAACTTAAATAAAGTTTCAACTCTCTAGCATAAATACTCTGGAGCTACGATAATAACAGAATACACACAGACTGACAACTTTGTGAAAAACCACTCTGGAGGTCTTAAAAACACCTTTAAGGGATAAATCCGATGACAACCCAGTTTGGGATTTTTTGTGCAAACACAATACTTTTCCTATATACCTATGGTATAAATGAGGAAAAGATTATAAAACCATCATAAAAACTTATAAAACCTCATAATAAACTTATAAAGACTTAAAACCCTTTAAAAAAATGTTTGAAATCTTTCTTATTACAACAAATAAAATGACTTATAAAAATGTGTAATTTTAATAAATCCTCATCACTAAATTTTACTATTCTACCATATTATGTTTCCTCTCTTTCATGTAAAAGTGTTAAATAATTGAAATAAATTTAAATAAACCCACACAACAGCTCTAGCCTACTAAATATTTATAACCCTGCTAGATTCTTGGTTTTTCAAAAATGAATTTTTTTTCCTAAGTCACTTTATTCCTTTTCTTTTGTAAAGTCACTTTAGTTCGTTTCTAAAATTTCTTTTGCTTTTAACTAATAAATATTAAAATTCATTTTAATTAACTAAAATCAACTTAAGATAAATTACGTAAGTATTATCAATAATATTGTATACTATCGTGTTACTTTTATTTACTATATGTAAATTTCTTATGTACAAGATCTACTTTTTTGTATGTCAAACAAAACTCTAAAAGGCTGTGTCAAATTAAAACAGAACTTTGCATTTGTAGATATGTTGGGGAGGTTACGAGGCCTATTGTTTGTAGAAAAATATGAAATTATCAACTCAAGTTATGATGTCAAGGAAAAAAGTTGACGGTAAAACGAGGTATTACATATTTTTGGTAGATAGATAGCAACTAAATATAATCTACTTGAGACTGGTTTCAGCTGAATTGGACCGTTCCAAGCAGTGCAAACGGTATACTTACACAAACACACACACACACTTATATATATATATGTATGTATATATATATATATATATATATATATATATATAATATATATTATTATATATATAATATATATATTAATTATATATGTATATATATAATATATGTGTGGTGTGTGTCTAGGTCAATGGCCTCTGCTATATCTGTTGGGTTCAATAGTGCTAAATGGTGGGAGGTTGGTATAGAAGAAAGGCTCTTACCTCGTGTTCTGCCCTCGTTAGTCTACTGTCCCAGACAAACAGAACAAAAATGGTTCCTAAGGAAGTACAGTGATATTTTGACAACGTATACCTATTATATTCTTTTTATAATAATTTGTTGCAGGTAGCAAGATGGCTTTGATAAAAGGTTATGGTGTTATATTAAGAAAAAATCAAATCAAATTCAACAGGTTCAACGCAATAGGTAGTACAGGAGAGATAAACACGGATATGAATGTTACTTATGGTATAAGAAATGAAGAAGTTATCAAGACAAAGAAAAATTCTAATAAAAGTGAACATGATGTTACGGAATCAAATAATAAATTTAATAGGTTGAGTGTACAAAATAGTAAGGATAAACCATTTAAAGCTGAAATGAAAAGAGTTAAGCATAAAACAAATAACATCATTCAAGAGATTGGTTTAATGAACAGTGATGCATTGGTAAAGAAAACACCAAACATAGATGAGCATGAACAAACTGAGTTTGAATGCAGTGTGACGAACAAAATAAATAAAAATTTCAATTTAACTAAAAAGAATGATTTACCACAAGAAGGTTTACCTATTATAGGATCTTTATTATCTTTTATTGTATCAGGTTCATCGCCTAAACTTCATCTTTATATAGATCAAAAACATAAACGTTTAGGACCAATTTTCCTTGAAACATTACCTTTCAGAAAAACAATCTTTTTATCAGATCCAATGAAAATTCGTCAAGTATTTACACTAGAAGGGAAATATCCATCACATTTTCTACCAGAATCTTGGATGCTTTTTAACCAGATTTATAACCGAAAGCGAGGATTGCTTTTTATGGAGAATGAAGAGTGGTTACACTACCGTAAAATACTCAATAAATATTTAATGAATACCGAATTGATAAATGAAATGAAATCAACGTACAGCTTTATAACCGATCAGTTAATAAATAAATGGAGGTCACACGATGGTAAAATAATACCAAATCTAAACACAGATATGTACTTAAATTCATTGTCATTCATGTGTGCAACTGCAATCGGTTCGTCTTTTAACAATTATTACCATAAACTCAATGCAGAATTAATTCAATTAACTGAAATTTATCAGCAGATATTCGACTGTACTTCTAAATTAATGGTTATGCCAATTAGTTTAGTTTCATATTTCAATTTGAAAATTTGGACAAATTTTGTGGACTGTATGAATACAAGTTTGGATAAGAGTGAAAATTTGATTAAAAATATGGTCAAGTCATCGTCTAGCGATGGTTTGATTATGAAATTACTTAAAGAAGGCGTAAGTGAGAAAATAATCAGTGTATTGTTGACTGATTTAATGATAGCTGCGGGAGACACAACCGCTTATACCATGCAATGGGCTCTTTATTTATTAGCGCAAAATAGTAAAATACAAGAAATGATAATTAATGATTCAGATTACGTTAAAGGTGTTATAAAAGAAACTTTAAGATTGTATCCAGCAGCTCCGTTTTTAACACGAGTAATTCAGCAACCGTTAGAAATCAATGGTTACATGATACCAGCCGGGGAATTAATAATAATGTCCATGTATACGGCTGGTAGGGATGAGAAAAATTTTCAACATCCGAACCAATTCCTTCCTGAACGTTGGAATCGACAAAATGATTTAATTCTAAACAAATTTGCTCACTTGCCTTTTTCGATGGGAGTGAGATCGTGTGTTGGTAAAAAATTAGCCAAATATCTCCTTCAGACAACACTAACTAAAATATTAAGCGAATTTGAGTTGAAAACAGTTAATAATGTTGATATGGTGTTGAGAATGATTCCAGCTCCGTCAGAAAATATTCAGATTCAAATTAAGAGTAGACATGTTAAGTATGATCAATAAAAAATAAAAATTTAATGATAGTTAAGAAATCTGACAAGCAATACCAACAATTCAAGTTTTAGATTCTGAGTTCACTCTCTAGGTTTAATTCGAGAGGTTTGATGGCTGCTAGATTGTGATTATTTATCACTAATATTAAATCATACAAATAAAAAAAAGTAGGTAAAATAGTTTTTTTTTACGCTTTAACCCGTAGGGTCATTTAACGTTTTCCCTCACTCAAATCTAACTAACATTAACCCTGAGTTTACACATCCAATCATCTAGGAAGCACGCTCTCTGTACATGGTAGCACATATACCTAGTTCACAGTGTGTCTAACCACTAACCCACAATAATGAATCAGCAAAAATTCATGACAAAAAATAACCCACCCTACAACCCTAAACAACTAAATATTATTTTATAAATTTGTCATAAATATCGATTAATGAAGAAGGTTCATAAAAAGACAAACAAATAAACTGAAAAAACCAGACTAAGTATTTAAATAAAATTGTCTAAGATATAAAAAGGTTGGACAGAGTATTGAGAATCTATAATTAGTTACAAAGCACGACTTTTACAAATTTTTTTATCAAAAATTTTAAATACAATTTAAAATTATTTAAAAGATTATAATGTACTAATATTTATTCATTGTATTTAAAAATATCAAGCATGAAGAAAAATATAACATAATAATTCAAGCAAACAGAAGTATTACCAACTTTCTTATAAGAAAACTTTATATTGTTTGGGTGGCAGCCAATACTTAAAAGACCACCAGTGAACCGCGCTTTGCTACTATCAGTTATGCTCCCTCTATATATAGTATTAGTCTAAGGTTACATGTTACTTATAGTTACTGTAAGTTTTTTATGGTTTATTCAATGTCATTGTTTATTATTATATGTAGTAAATATTAAAGAGAGTTACGTTTTTTTTTCTTAAGGCCCTAGTGCACTCTATTTAACTGCCATACTATTATTTATCACAAGCTGAATTTTACCTAAAGGGTTTATTTAGTTGTCATATACTACTTTAGGTAAACTGGTGCAAAGTGAGAAAGCTCGTGTTAAAATGAAGTCATGACAATAGTCATTTGTTTCCCAATCTCCTATCATAGAAGGGGGAAAGATAGTAAGAAGAAGGAACTTGATACCAAATTTTTCATTAATAGCACTTACAGATCCTAAAACTATGTATGAATGGAAGGTCGTAAAGTATTTTGATTTTTTTACTAAATGCAACAAATCTCATCTAATTTT
The DNA here is from genome assembly GCA_018340805.1 of Microvelia longipes. Classification (NCBI taxonomy): domain Eukaryota; kingdom Metazoa; phylum Arthropoda; class Insecta; order Hemiptera; family Veliidae; genus Microvelia; species Microvelia longipes. Next base: position 31,580,960 of record JACMZG010000002.1, on the reverse strand, counting down.
TAACTTATTTAAATATTTTTTCTCACTCCGATTCACTTTCAGCACCATCGAAAACATAAAGATCAGCTATAAAACTCCAAGTGCTTAAATTTATGTCAAAATAATGTACAATAAAAAACCTTTTTTATTCAGACATAATTATGTCATAATTGCGCCACTTAAAATGGTCCGAATGAGCTGAAATCAGTCTCAATCGTTTTGTTTTAGAATGCCAATAACCATAATAAGCCACTTCGAGATCCGTCCGCTTAGTGGGCCTACTTAGCTTGCCATGGTTCCATGGGAGCCACTTTTGACCTGTCTGTCTGACAGTTGGCTAGTGAGGGCGGATCAAGAGTCTTTTTCCCATAATACAACCCTACACTCAAACACTAACAAACCTAACTTATATCGTAGAGGTAATTCAGGCCTTGTTTAACCAATCTCATCTCTGGCCAGTCCAGCGCTACCCAACAGAGAACTCTGGCAACTTTGACATCAGAAAGCACAAACTCATTTTTTAGCCCTGACCTGAAAGTCAAAGCTCAGCAGTGCTACTTGAAAAAGTCTGTCTTCAAGAACCAAGCACTTCGTTACTAGTCACTTATTTGTGGCATGGGCTTCACTTTCACTGACGTTTCAGACTTTCCACTGACTAAGTGGATCCAGACTTGTCTAGGACGAAACAGGTACCAACCCCGCATTTGCGTATTAGCAGTCAAGAAAACCACTTAAAACCCTGGCTGGGCTGGCCAGCCTTGAATTCAAGACCTTCGGAGTGAAACAGAATATTAAGGTCCTTCTTTTACAGATCGAAAGGCGAGTGCTCTAGTGTTGAGCTACCGGACTTGGTAAAAGATTGTTAGAGTCCATAATATAACAGTGTAGACTTTAGTCAAAAAGATTGCGTGGGGGAGAATAAGGATAGAAAAAACAATTATGGTTTATTTAAGCAACAGGTACTTACTTGACATGCGATGAGTGGTAGCTACAAGCCCTTTAACACTTGAAGCAATTTCATTAGCCAGAGCAGTATGTAAAACTACAAGAGGTTCCTCAGGCATACTGCTGTGAGTGAAGACATAGCATCTTCTATACTGGCCCACTCTACGTTTCAAATCTGCCCAACTTCTGACTGGATGAACTGCTTCGTATTCTGATATCTGGATAAACAATGAAAGCAAAAGCCATAACACTGCACAGGTACTTCTTAGCTACAACAGTATATATGATGAACAGGGTAGATCATGTAATACCTATGTAAGTATGACTCTGTTTACCAAACAATATACATTAATAAGCAGTTAATATTTATCATATTCATTAAAGCAAAAGTGCACAATCACCGCCACTTCCGTCATCCGAACAACCTCATAAGCATTATATTCTAATATAAATTCGCAAATAGAAAAATAAATAGAATTTTTACTTTTTCACATTTATACCATAAGTGCATTCACGATTTAAAGAGATACCAAACCAATAGCGGGAAAACAAAAGGGTGATCAATTTTTAATCATAGAAAAGCATGGTAGCCATAAATATTCTTCTTTTCATTTCTTTATTGTTTGTTAATTTGCGATAAATGAGGTAAAAATTAATAGAAAAGCCATCAGTGTTAAAAAAATTTCCAATATTTCATCGATAAATACTTTGATTATTCCAGGATTTTAAATATAGAATCAGGCTCTTATCACTACTGACTTATTTGGTCCGATTTAAGCCAGAAATAATTAAATAAACCTAAATAATTTAATGATAAAACTTAAAACAAAAAATTTGGACAAAAAGTGTATATATTGAGTTATTAAATTATTTTAGTGAGAAATAAATTGATTTAATAATTAAAACCATATGAGCGGTGAAAATCAGCTCTTTATCAGTTAATTTAAATACTGTTATCACTAATTTTAAAAATTTAATGCCAATAAAAAAGGTAATTTTGTGTGTTTGTGCAAACTAAAAAAATTAAATTAAAAGTAACATTAATTAACCATTTAAATAAAATTAAAACAAAACACAATTATTTTGATTTTCACCTGCCTTATCACTCAATTAAATTACTCATGACAATCCATTAAACCTATTTCTATCAAATAGTGATTATACTAAGTTCATTACGCCCTAAAATTAATTTAAATTAAAGCACTTTGAGAAAAAAATTCAAAGAAACAATTGTTCAAAAATTTAAGAAAAACAAAAAAAACGATAAGGACCTTTTCAACGATCACCTTTTGTTATAAATTTTTATCAGCGAAAAGTGGATGATGCGCTGCTACGGACTTTAAATCGCGAATTAGTGTTGCACTGATAAATCTAAACGAAGATTTTAGCAAAATATTTGTTTTAACAGGCTAAGTGGTTTTTTACCAATTTATAAGTTATAAATTAGTGTGATTAAGTTGTCTAGTATTATTATTAGCTCTCAGAGTTTGTATTTGCAAATATTAATCTGTAATTTTTTTGGCTCATTAACAGTCATAAAGACTTAACCATATTTACAAAAAACTTAAGAAAAATATTGGATAAATTTTTAATTTTGGAACAAATGCAGCCATATATAAGACCATATTTATTTTTATGTTTAAAGTTTGTTTAAAATCAGAAAAATTATGTTCTACTCAGATTAAAATGCGCACGAGTTTATCTCTTTATACATAAACAAGTATGCAAAATATAATTTCAACGAGGCTAGTATATCAGGAGCTTTGTCAGATTATTAATGTTTGGAAGCATTACTTGATGTTCTGTGGAACGTCAGTATCGTTGACGGGTGACCCAGTGGGGTTAAAATTGAATCTTCATGTCGTCAAGACATGCAAAGCGAGTCTAAAGATGTACAGTAATATAAATTTTATTTTTTAGCAAAGTTTATATTCTAAGGAAGAGCGAGGCAAGAATGAAGTTTTAAGGATGAGCATGACAGATCCAAAAAGAGAAGGACGTGTATGAGTAACCATAAACCGATTATTTTAATTAGCTAAACTAACCTTTTGAAGCATATGGCAAAGGCATTTCCAATGGACGCTCTTCTAGATTTAGAAAACCACACTAAACCACTATTGATAGTAAAACTTTCAATGAGCTATTTAGATGCTGTAGTTGAAACATATTGTTTCTCATTTTTGAGACAAACTACTCAGCAAATTTCTAGACAGAACAATAACTATGCATAAATGATTGTAAAATAAAAGTTAATAATGCCCAAATAATTTTTGTTTCTTGGGCACTTTTATATAAAAAATAGGGATCCTAGAAGGGGGTGTAAAAGTGATACTGCAACCTCAATTTGAAAGAATACTATCGTCTTGTCAAATATTAATCATTTAAATTTTCCAAACTTATTTTCTTTTGTCAAGAAAGTATGATACATTTGGAAGAGGCCTTATTATTATTATTAATAAAGTACCACCCCAATTTTTTAGCTAAAGGAATACGTAAATCTAATAACTTTTGTAAATTATACATTGTTTTATTTATATTTTGACATATTACTGCATTCTAGGGTCAGCAGGCGAAAAAGACATGACTAAATTTTTTATACGATTAAGTATTTCTCAGACCGTTACTTAACCAAATGTAAAAAACCACTTAAGTGCCAAAACTTCCTTAAATTAAGATAAATGAGTAAAATACTTACCCTAAATCCAAAATTGTTATTCATATGATAAATAATAATATAAATATAATTATTATAATAATGACTTATGTGCTTTTTTTTATTTATTAATAAATTCTTATTTAACAAAATAAAAATTCAATAACAATACTAGAATAAGAAACTTAGACATCATTAATCATTTAGACCTTTAGTTTTTCCCACCGAACCCAAGAATTTATCTAAGCAGCACATGGAGGAACATCTTCAGGCATTTTAACCAAAATTTGAAAAATCCCTACCCTAAAATTGGTTGTACGGGTATATATTGTAGCAAGGGGGAAGAAAATATGCAATTTAATTAACTTGTAGAGGGGTGGGGAAGTATCTAGTCTTTCTCTAGAAAGACTATAGTAGGGGTAAGTACAGTTACGGCACTATGGAAATGTCTCACTTCCAGACCCTTATCACTGTGTTAATCGGTCTGTACTCACTCTAATAGTATTAGTCTCTTGATTTTTAAATGCATCACTGAAAATACATTACCAAGACATCAGTTCTAAGATCAACAAGAAATTTGACTCCATTCTCCAGCCTACCGATGACTTTAAAAAGCCAGGCATACTGAGGTGTCAGAACTGACTTTAACTGCTCCTCGGCTTTCAGCAACAGTGTGCTTCCAGGTTCAAAGTCTTTCTGTAGTCAATATAACAAGCCAACATAACAAATTAGAAAAATATGTAGATATGATTTGCACGGCAGACCTATCATAATAAATATAATAATTAATCATCAATGGAATACCTATACAGTCAGAGTACAAACATATAAACTAATTTAAACTGTCTGATTTCCAATAAATTTAAAAAGGTTTTAATGTATTCATTAAATGTATTTTTTTTAATTTTTGAAGTTAAATTCTTCCCGTATATGCTATGAGTTCTATCTTTCTCAATCCTTTCTTCATAAGATAATTATATAAATTTATTCAATATTAGTTTTATTTATTTATGTGCTAAACTATACCTATTTATTTATTTACTTGATGTGTTAATATTATTGCTTATTTTGTAACAAGTTGTTTAGGTTTCTTGCTTAATAAAGTTTTAATTATGAAAATACATTGTTGGTGTTGACTAAAGTTAATATATAAACCAAGTAGGGGAAACAAATGTGATTTCTGTCAGACCTGGCATGTAGTTACATTTCGTTCCACCAGGAGTGGCTCAATTTCCTATGGGCGCGGCCATTTTATTTTACTCTGTAAATGTAAACAAACATTTGTACTTCAAAAAATTTTTTTTGTTTTTATTGCATTTAATTGTACATTTTAGTATAAAATGTTAATAATTTGAGTTAGAACACGTTTGTCCAATAGAGGTTAAGTGCGAATCTTTAAACTAGTTTGTTTAAATGACTTCAACAAGCGACTAATTTAAACTTTTTTTTTTGTACTCACTTCTTAACTTTGTACATTTTTGCGAGTAATATTTGTTTTTCCCCCTTCAAATAATAATTGTAATTAGCAATTTAACAACTATAACCTAAATTTTTTGAATATAATAAAAGCAATTTCAAGTTATATTTATAGCAATACATTGTTGTCTGTATGTTCTTCAAAATCTCAATAAAACATGCGGTTTACCATGTGGTTGTGTGTGTGGTTTACCTTTACTATAGTTATCCTTTTTTTTAGACTAAATCATTGTAACAATTATTTCACAGAATTTAATACAAAATCAATAAATTATCATGTACTTATTAAAGTACGAAAACACAATAAAATGTAAAATTCATCTAATTTTATCAGGGTCGCCAATAAAATTAAATCCTTAAAGGCTCGTGTGCAGTTATTTAAGCTATTTTTATTTTTGAGCCAGCTATCAGCTGATCAGGCATGTCTGATTTTTTTTACACAGGTTAGTATAGGAGTTCCCTACTTGGTTTATATATTACTTTAGTGTTGACATTATTGAAAAGTTCTCTATTTAGACACTTTGTACATACAAAGTTCCAGAAGAACAAATTCTTAGAGACATTGAGATATACTACTGGAAGGGGCATAGCCTATCTCATTACATTGCGAGGCCTGAAACATCATTTTGGGGCTCTGTATAACATTATTGAAACCTACTCTAGGAGTGAGTTAAGGTTATAATAAATCAATTGTCATCTGCTTTTCACGTGTTGCTTTTATGTGCTGTTTATTTGATTATATTAATACTCAAAGGTGTTCAGGTCACTTGTTAGGTGTTTCAAAATTTAACTGATAAGGTACCTCTAGTAATAATATCTCTTAGAGTAGCAGGAAGAATGAATATGGCTTGAGGAATTAATTGTGTATCTATTTGGCATGAGACCCTTTGTTTTATTCAATAAGGTCTGAGGACCTTTAGAAATTGCTAAAGCTCTTGTTCCAAAAAAAAATCCAAAGAGGGTGTTAATTACAAACATAATAAAATTAACTTAAACTTACAAACTGATTAAGAGATTTGTATATCCTCTCATGATCAACAGAATATTTGGTAGCTAAAACTTTGAGGAATCCTTCCTTGTGAGGAGGTAGCAGGCATTTGTAGTTAAACACTAGAGCTTTTACTTGGTTCTGCAACAGGTAAATAAACAAAAGCAATCATAGAACATTTCCAAAAGGCTTATTTTAAATTTCAAAGCTTATAATTCTCTTTAAAATGAGTATAGAGTTCTGTAATGTAACACAAATTAAAAAAAAAAATTGCCAAACATGCTTGTATTATTAGGGTTATATAAGGTAGGGGTTAGCCAGCTTTGTTATTGGTCAAGCCTGCCAAACATTGATACAATCTTGTTAGGGTTGCCAGATTTCAGCCAAGATCAAGTGGGAAAAATCTGGCAAGCAGGGTGGGTAGTCCATGCAACACAGCTGTAAAGAATGATTTTAATTCTGTAGAACTTATCAATTAGCAGAGTAAGACAATAATAAATTGGTTAAAGCAATAAATAGCAGCAATATAAAGCCATATAGCAGCTGTGGCAAATGTTAAAGCAGAAGCATATCTAATTCATCATAACCTCAACACATTGATTCTTAAGACACTTTGACTCTAAAGTATGACAACAAGCTAGTTCACAAACTACTTTCAATAATTTTAAATTATTTAAAGTATATTTGGATTTTGAAAATATAAATTCCTTCCTTCAGAATTTATGTTTTTATAAACAATATAATATCGCAGACGAAAAAAGGCTTGCACATTTTTATTTTTTTTTTGAAAAATTAATTAAAAATAGGAAGTAATTGGAACATTTTTAGTTTCGGCTAGCTTTTTGAAATAATTGAGCGGAACAAAGGTGTCAATATTGGGACTGTCCCACTGAAATAGGGACGTCTGGCAACCCTAAATCTTATTCTATAGAAAAATTCAACTTGTTCTTTTAAAATTATGGAATTTTACAAAAAAATATTGATATGAAACAATTCAACATGAAAAGCCAGTTCTCAAATGTTAGACAAGTAAGCAACACAAGACATCTATAGGCTAGGTGGCTTAAATTCTTAAATGGCTTGTTATTAACTTAAGCTCACTGGAGGCCAGAATTACATTATTCAAAATATTGGTATTCCGTGGATTATATATATGTTAGTTTTTAATGTCACAGTGGAATTTAGAGGCATTACCTCTCATAATTGATTTGCTGAGGCTCCTCCTCAACAAAATTACAGTCTATCGTTTAGTTTAAAATCCCCAAGGTCATAAGTATTTTGGGGATTGACCAATCAGAGAAGCCGCTGCCAACCTCTCACTTAAAAAGAGAAAAAAAATCCCTACCACAATAACCGCAGTAGGGAAAAAACCTTCTTCGCGGCAATCGTTCAATTTGTTTGTGGTTCTTCTTTTGATTACATCGTTTTGAAAAACAACTTTCAAATTTACTTAAAAATGATATTTAAAAAAAACTACACAAAGAAATGTAAAAAAACATCGCCAAGCAAATACAGGTAAAATAACCTGATTTGTTTACATAGTTTTTTCCCCGCTCCCTTCTTGCAGGGATTTTTTTTGCTTAAGAATCAGTGGTGCCTAAACTGACCTGTCAAGATTTTAAGCTGAACGATAGACTGATTCCACCAGTTGGTTGGACTTGGGTGGGTCTGTGGATGGTAAAAAGGGAGGAGGAAAGAAGACAAGTCCCACTTTCATTATTGAAAAGGTGTCATTATAGATTCAACCACAGATCCACTAGACGGAAAGGTGTGAAGTCCCTAATATCCCACAATGTAGTAGGATAAGAGACTTGGGTAACAAAATCTAAGAGGTAACACCTGTAAAATCTAATGTGATTTCCCCACTGGTAAACTTGAGTCCCAAACAACTTGTCCTCGACTTAGTCTTGAGACAAGTCATACAAGTTCTGGCTTATTTAATTTTCTCTTTTATTTCCTCTTTACTGTTACCAACCAGAGACCCACTTAAATCCAACCAACTAGTGGATTCTTAGATGAATTATAATACAAGCAAAAAGTAATAAATTCAATCCTTTCTGTCATCCTAAAAAAATAGTTTCAGATATTGGTTAATTGTTTCATACCTTAGTGTGCAATACCTGAATCGAAAATATTCCAGGTAATAAAGCATTATAATGATTGAGACATCATAATGATTGATTATTGAAAAGGATAAAGTTTTCTTGATATTTTTAAAAAATAATTGTTTTTTTTCAATACTTTAAAAATGCCTACCATTATTTTTTTGGTTTTAGACCAACTTTTGTTCCTTAGTGTGATGTACAATTTACCTAAGGAATAAAACAATCCAACTGTACCCAAAACTATAGTAGAATAGAATAAAAAGTGAACCGACTCCCCTAAAAAAACGAAGTAGAAGGAGTTTCAAAAAATTGATTTTTAAAAAAGAAAAGAATTTTTTCAATATTTTAACAATGTCTGCCACTCTGTAACTGACAAAAGGTTGTCAAATATCATAATAGTTTGAAAACAAACCCTTCGTGTTGTTTTATTTGCACCCGAAAAAAAATGTACATTTGTGTTATTGTTAATGTATGAATTCCAGTCACACAATGTAACCTTAATCAATAACCAGCAACATGACTTTAGGTATAACCTCATCTACGATTAGTACCTAAAAGTAGCTCTAGCAACAAAAATTATCTTCTTTTGACATTTACAGTCATGTAGAAACACCGTGGGCGTAGCCAGGAAGGGGGGCAACTATTAGTTCGACATTTGAAAACTACTTTCAAATTAAACTTAAAAATGATATTTTAAAATAAAACTGCACAAAAGAAATGTAAAATAAAACATAGAGATTTAACTATTGTAACAGAGTGTCATACGATAATGCTTCAGGGGCAAATAAAGTCAGTTGAGGACAATTCTGTTCCAATGTGGTCACAAATGTGTGCAACAGTGGGAGCGGGATGTATGTTTACTATCAGAAAACAATACAATATAATATCTCACCTCGACAATCCAACTGGTAATATTTTTGTTCTGATCTTCCAATATTTCTTGCAACAGTATTATCATTTTCTGCTCATCCTCTAAAGTACTCTGACGTCTCACCAGCTTTGGTGCATCAAAATATTCCTCAGGTGTATTGAACTTACAGTCCAGTACGTCAGTATTATCGTGACTAAGCGTTTCATCGCTCAAATCCAATTCCGAACTCATTTTTCCTCGCTTGTCGACAACTCTAAATAAATTAGAAGTGTTAGACAAAGTTCGGACAGTTTTCAAACTTTTGATTTGAAACTTAGAACAAAAATACTTCAAATGAATCATACTTATCAAAGTTGTGATAAAATATCTGATCGTTAAGTAAACAAAGGAAAAAATACACTGATTCCATCATTATCAAAATTTTTGTCAACGAGATCTCGTTAAATACTTAAAAACTGTCCCAGTTCACAACTGAATGAAAACTGAGACCACACTGAGTTAAAACAGAACAACTATTCATTTCAAAACTTAATCAATTAAAATATATAAATAAATAAGTTGGCAAAGTTTCAACTTTTGTTTATATATATATATTTTTTATCAGTCTTTATCAGGGAGAGAGAAATAAATTCGTGATGAAATTGGTGAATGCAGAAAGGGAAAGACCGTCAGCGGCTACTTGCTGATGCACTCTTCTGACTTCCAAAGTTTATGGTCATTTAACTAAAATTTGGTAAGATTTTTTTTTCAATTTCGAATTGCTATTTAGCATATACATATAATGTGAAACGACCCTTATTAATAAATATTCATTTATAGGCCCTGCCGCTCTACAGTGCTATAGCTCTTAAACATTATACAAGCCGGCTGTTATCAATCTTATCACAAAAACCGTTTCAAGCATTTTTAACGTGATTTGTTTAGGTTGATTGTGTTTGTTGTTGTTTACTGTTTAATGTTTTATAGTTAAACTTCTTGTTTATGTGATATGTATTTTGAACCTTACAGGTATCTACCACCTTACATTCTAAAAGTGTTTAAATGTAAGTAAATTTTTGATTTCCAACTTCTGTTTTTGATAAGATAAGATATAGTAGGATTATAAAATTATTTGCTATTGTGTGTCGGTTTTTAACTACTAGGGATAGTGCAGTCTATGAAGTTTTTAAAATGAGACATCTAGCGTTCCATCTCCCTCCCTTCACATGGTCTGAGCAAATTTTAACACTTTTAGTTCCTCCGCAAAGTCCGAATATCTGCATTGTTGCACTTCATATTCCTCTATCATAGAGATATATTAATAGAGAGAGCATAGCCCACCTCAATGCATTAAAAGGCCTGCATATTATTTTGGGACCTTCAGGGGTCTGTGTTACCTCATTACAATCTCCTTCAAGAGTGAATTAAGGTTATGACGAATCAATTTTTTCATCTTCCCGCACATTTTATGTGTTTTGATTTGTATTTTAAACATTCTACTATTTAGATTACTCTGCGTTTGGCCTGTTTATTTTATTATATTGATAGTTGAAGGTGGTAAAGTGTCTTTTTCAATGTTCCTAAATTCAACTAATAGTAATTTATCTCCATGCCTGCCACCCTGCCAATTTTCACCTAGTGTTTAACATTTTTCATTTGGTAAGTTGAAAACATCTGATGAATACTAGATGGGGGTTGATTATCAAGGTCACTCATTGCAGGAAAATCTAACTCACTATCGCTGCAAGCTGATGACCTTTTCATTAACCTGGTTATTACCTTCTTTACAATACTTTGCGCATTAAATTTGAAACAACCGCCCATAAAATAAAGAACCGGCAGTAGTATTATTTTTAAATTAGTTTTTTTTATTTATATTATAATCATTTACATTTTTCCTATACATAAAGTTCATTCCCTCTGCTAAAGAATAAAAAAATGCATGTGTAAATATTTCTTTGAAAAACATATTTATTTTGAGGATAAAATACTGGTGATTTATTTATATTTTTTTATTATTAGCAGAGAATTATTCTGTTTATTGATTAGACATTGCCAGTTATAACAATCTTTTATCAGTAATCTAGATTACAATCATTGCAAATACAGTACAAATTAAATGTACTATTATTTTGTTGATTTATTCAGTTTCATCACATACATACTTATCGACACACATGTTTGGCTGTCTTTCTGTTGGGAGTCAAGATTTTTAATATAAATATAGTATCTTTAATATTTAGTGTATTAATTCTGTCTACTGTTCTGTAAATAAATTTGTTTTAGTAAAATATAGATTAGGTAATATATATATATATATATAAGAGATAACTATATTACCCTCTCTTTAATGTTAGTTCTAAATATAATTAGTATACAAGTATATAATTAGTATACAGTATATAATTAGTATAGTGGCAAGACCTCTTGCATCGACAATATAATTACTAACCTACACGAGGACTGGTTTACGACTAAAGTTACCGATTTTAGTATAAGCGACCATATGGCACAAACTATTTCAATGACCTTATCTTCTCATCCTAATAAAAGCTGCACACAAACTCAACAAACTAGACTGATCACTGACAAAAAAATAGACCTTCTGGAACATTCTCTGAACAATATTAATTGGGGTTTAATGTATTTAGATACAAATTTTCAGAGCAAATTCAATACTTTCATCAACACATTTCAGTTGAATTTAGATGCTTGTATACCTTGGGAAACTCGTTCGATTAAAAATTCAAATATTAAATATAAACCTACTCCTTGGTTTGATGAAAAACTAAAACAGTTAGAGACAGATATAAGTCGTATTTACAACTACATCAATGTTTCAATCCTCACAATAACGGTCCATATTTTAGAAAAGAAACTTGTAATCAAATTAAAAAAGAGTATTTACAGGCTATTAAACAGGCAAAAATTAAATATCATGACTCTCAAATTATTTCTGCTTCTAACATAACAAAAAAGACTTGGGAAATAATAAATAATTCCCTGAGTAAAAATCAAAAAAGTAACCCAAATCAGTATCTGTCTGCTATGTGTCCTGATACATTTAATAACAACTTTATCAAGTCTGTTAATGATATAGTTTTGAGTATAGGCCCTTCTGACCATTCTTATACAGATTATTTAGCCAGAGTACCGAAGCCATCATCTATATTTATATTCACTGAAGTGACTGTTGATGAAGTATTTGCTTTGATTTCCAAACTAAAAAATAAAAGTGCCATGGATGCATACGGAGTTAACTTTAAAATATTAAAGCAGTTGGGTCGTTCATTATGTGAACCTCTTTCTCATCTTATAAATGAATGTTTTAGAAGAGGAGAATTCCCTGATGCTCTCAAAATTGCAAGAGTTGTGCCCATATTCAAAAAGGGAAGTAAATCGGATTATGCTAATTACAGACCTATCTCGCTAATTCCTTGCATTGGTAAAATAATTGAAATTTGTGCTAAAGACCGAATAGTGAAATATTTTGAGAGCAATAACTTATTTTATACACACCAATACGGCTACAGGTCTAACCAAAGTACTACCATGGCTATATCAAAATTTATTAACCTAGTTTTAGATAATTATGATTTATCCCATAAAGTATTGTCAAACTTTTTTGACTTTACAAAAGCTTTTGACTGTGTGTTATTACAAATTTTAAAATTTAAATTGCTATATTACGGCTTTGATGAAAACTCAGTTAATTTTATCGTTTCTTACCTGTCAGGCTGGTTTCAGTATGTTGATTTGGGGTCACATAAATCTTCTCTCTTAGAAATTTCACACGGGGTCAGGCAAGGGTCAATATTAGGCCCTATTTTATTTTTAATTTTTATTAATGATTTACCCCTTGCGGTAAACCGTAAGGGTATTTTCTCTTTTCTTTTTGCTGATGATTTCGGTGTAATAATAATTCTAACTGTGACGGTGACTTAGACTTATTACAAAGTATAGTATTTGCAGCTATCTCAGACTGGAGCAAAGCCAATAAATTGAAGCTAAATAAAGATAAAACTGAAACCCTTTACTATGACTATAGATCTAGTTTAGTTCGGACAGTGAAGTTTCTGGGAATTCATATTGATAATAAAATATCGTGGGAGCCTCATATTGAAAATGTTTCTAAAAAATTAAGCACCGGGATATATATGTTGGTTAAAACATCTAATTGTTTATCGGTAAAATCATTACTAATAATTTACTATGCATATTTTTTTAGTCATGTTTCTTATGGTATCGTTGTTTGGGGTAATGCTCCTTCAGCTCAGAATCTCTTTCTCCAACAGAAAAAAGCTATTAGAATTATTTTTAAATTACATCCTAGGAAGTCATGTAGAGAATTATTCAGGTCCAAGAGAATTTTAACGCTATATTCCTTATTTTGTTACCAGACACTTAACTTCATCTATGACACCCAACAAGAGTATAATAAAATTAACAGCTTGCACAACTACCCGACTAGACAAAGCAATAAGTTACTTATCAGAAAGCACAGACTCACAAAGACTGCTAGACTTAACATTACTTACTTAGGACTTAAACTATATAATCATTTACCTGACTCCATAATTAGCTTAGATAAGAGGCCCTTCATGAATAAAATTAAAAGAATTCTGTTAGACAATCCTCTGTACTCAGTGGAAGAATTACTTTTCAATTACTTTTTAACAAAAACCATAGATATAATAGATATATATACTATAGATATAGATACTTATTATTTTCAACTGTATAATTTGATTGTATTGACGTATTGCAATTGTGCAGAAATGTATGTTATGCAAATAAAGGGTTTTTTATTTATTTATTTTATTTATACCATTTAATACTATCAAGTTTAGCAAAATATTAATAGTTGACACAGTATAATCGTGACAGTTTTGATACATCCTGTAATGTATCAAAATGCTATGCTACATCTAGAAATTGTTCCATCATTCAATATGGCTCAACATAATGTCATTTCCTGCTTTGTTTATCTGAGTGCTGACAGAGCCTGAATTCACTCTGACCTTCATACCACTCTTTAAATCCCAAAGAATATAAAGTGATAGAGTACCACTCACTTCTAGTAAGTATTTCACTTTATACTATTCAGAATTTATGGGGAGACATAGATAAAGAATAAATACTATAATCTGTGGTGAAGGGTAAAGTAGGTTACAGCTCTGTCAGCACCCTGATGAGTTAGACATGACGTAACAAAGTGAGACATGAAATTATGTTAAGTCATCAATAATGACAAAGATGGAACAGTTCCTACGTTAAGTTAATCATTTCGTTTCATACTTAAGTGTCACTTGCACAATTATATTGCGTTAATAATTATGTATAGTTACTTTAAATTTCAAGTTAATCCCTTGCATGTGTATTTTGTATTTTCAGGGTTCAAACAAGGTCTGGATCTACCATGATCTTAGTTTTTCTAGCACCATTTAGAAAGAATTGCCAGTAATAGCTTGTCTACTGTTCACAAGACTTAATATAATTAATCATGATGGATAAAATAGCACTCTATCCTCAAACATTTGATTTCACTATAAATAATTCAGAGATTGTAAAGCTGTTAAACTGTTATGTTCCTGTAAAACCATTTGATATCAAATTGTATTGTTGCCAAGTTATTTTGAAAAGATTAACTTTACAAGAAATAAAGGAAGCTTGCAAAATTGATATTTTTCATACAGCAGCTATTGCTAAGCAATCAATTATAAAAAAAATAGATGTTGATCATGAAGAAAACAGTGACTTCAAAGAAGACATGGCATTTGCCATCACGGAAATTGATGGAAATCTTAGATTTAAATGTGAAATATGTGACAAAAATTTCCTTAAAAAAGCTCAATTAAATGTGCATTATAAAAGAATCCATAAAGTCACTGAAATTCCCATTTATCGTTGTAGTTTATGTGATTTCAGTTCTAATAAAAGCTATGGTTTAACTTCTCATCTGCTTAAGAAGCACCCAAAGAAACTTCTTTATTGTGCTCATTGCAGTTTCAGGCACCCTCGTAAGACGGAACTAAGAAAGCACATCGCTGTTGTTCACATGGATGTAAAGATAAAACAATGCCCCCACTGTTCCTACCGAGCTAAGCATAGCAAGCACATCGATAGCCATATCAAATCTCGCCACAGTGAAGAGAGGCCTTTCCAATGCCCTCATTGTCTTTATGCCGCAAAGTTCCCAAAA
The DNA here is from genome assembly GCA_018340805.1 of Microvelia longipes. Lineage (NCBI taxonomy): Eukaryota > Metazoa > Arthropoda > Insecta > Hemiptera > Veliidae > Microvelia > Microvelia longipes. The sequence continues at coordinate 31,565,762 of JACMZG010000002.1, read as the reverse complement.
ACTTTGAGAGTTCATATCCAATCCCAACATACCAAAGAAAAAGAATATCAGTGTCATATTTGTTTAAGAAAATTTAGTTTAAAAATGGGACTTAAGAAACACTTAAGAATAATTCATATTAACGATAAGCCTTTTCACTGCTCTTATTGTGATTTTAAAGCTAATGTGACTACTGCTATTAAAAGTCATATTTTGGCTAGACATAAAGGGGAACGTCCATTTGCTTGTACACAGTGCAACTATAGAGCTGCACAAAAGTCTCATTTAAGAACTCATACCAGAGCTGTTCACCTTGGATTAAAACCATTTAAGTGCTCTATATGCGACTATGCTACTACTCAGAGCTCTCACCTTAAAATTCATACAAGAACAAACCATACTAATGAAAAACCTTATAAATGTCCTCATTGCCCGGTAAGAGCTGCTATGAAGAATACCATTAAGACCCATATAATTAGTAAACATAATGTAGAAAAACTCTTTAAGTGCCACAAGTGTAATTACTGTTCGTCTTCCTCAAGTGCCCTCAGAGAACATATAAAGAGACTTCACAACGGAGATTATCTTCATAAATGTCAGCACTGCGATTACAGTGCTTGCTTGCAAGACACTCTGGCTGCTCATATAGACAGAATGCACCCTGGAGTAAATCCCTTCGTCTGTCCTTACTGCGAATTTAACTCTCCAGAAAAACATTCACTTCAAACTCATATCAATCAACTTCACAAGAATAAAATTACGGAACTTATCTATTGCCCCTTTTGTAAATATACGACGACCCAGAACATTTTCTTAATGTCACATATTAATAGAATACATCATGGTGAGACAGCTTTTCAATGCTATTATTGTAATAAAAGTTATAGGTCAAGAAATTCTTTAATACAACATATTAAGCAAAGCCACATGAATAATCAAAGTGAGGATGATAGGAAATATGCTTGTCTTCATTGCGACTATGCTTGTTCACTTAAAAGTAGTTTGAAATTGCACATTAGCTCACAACATAATTAGTAGAGCCTAATGCAATCTGAAGAAAGAAAAGTTAACCTCTCAAAGAATTATCAATAAAAAAAATTCAGCCTAAAACACTATTGATTGCCTTGTGTATTAAGTTCTGACATGTCCATGAATTATTTTATTATAATTTAAAAACAATGAAATTTTAATTAGCTGCATTACAGAAGTAAAATGTGGGGTGGGTGTCAATTATATATATATATATATATATATATATATATATATATATTATATATATATATTATATATATATATATTATTTATATATATGTATGTATATGTATTATATATATATATATATATATATATATATATATATATATATATATATATATATATATATATATATATATATATATATATATATATATATATATAATTTATTATTTATTTTATATTTTTATTTTTTTTTCTCCAATTACAATGAACTGTTTAGCATGCTTAATTTGATAATCAATTTTTAAATGTATTAACTGATATTTATTATTTGTAAAATTGTTTTATTATGTATTTTATTATGTTTTAATAAAATTATGACTTGTTTGTTTGTATTGTTGCTAAGTTATATTTAATTAATTTTATTTTTGTATTTTTTCTTAAATAAATAAAATGAAATTTTAATATTTTTGTGATTAATTTTTAAATTATTTAAATTGCTGGAGTTTAAGTGTTATTGGTTGAGAATTTTAATTGAGATAGTAGAAGTTCCAGGATGAGCATAAATGAAGTCTATCTTAAATAAATAAAAGATTAAGAGTCTCTCCACAGATAACTTTGTTTATTTACAAATCACGCTAAGCGCTTTCGACCTTACAAGAGGTCATCATTAGTGCCTGACAAACAAATAAGAAAATACATAATTAAAAAACTCAAAGATAAAAGAAAAAAATAACTAAATAAATATAGGTAGGAAGATAATTATAAATAAAAATAAATTGAATAAATAAAAAATTAAATTACAGTTAATAGGGGCAATAATTAAATTATGTGTACATTTTGACACATATCAAAGAAGAAAGGAGCTGGTTTAAAACATAAATAGTTTTGGTAGGAGTAAGCATGAAAGAGACCAGAGACTACTAATAAGTTATTATCAGGTTACTAATCAACTTGGTCAGTATGAGATGGAACAAGCTATTTTGTACAAGTGAACTTAAATTCACTCCAGAAAGAGGTACCTCATGGGAGTCAGTCCTAGCCAGGGCAACTTGAGAGAAGTCATCTTGCACATGGTTCAACAATGAGTATACTAGTAAGAGAGCATCTATACTGGTAATAGTATAGATGCTTACCAGTTGGGACCAGTAAGAATAAAAGGTATATGCTAATAATGAAAAGAATGGTTGGCTGTCATATATATTTCATAGAATTATTTATTTTATGTGTCGACAAATAATCCTTAATTTTACTGATTTTTTTAACGTTGTACTAACTCCGCAAACTGGGTTAATGGCAACTCGCCAACCTGGTTTATAAACAGGGATCCTTCATTTTTTTCCAAGTTTAATTTAAAATTGTTTATTTGCATAAGTGCTATCGTTCTTAAAAAATGGCTAGGAATACACACACATATATAATATATATATTACGTTTTGTGAAACATATTTTTTGTGATAAAACGGATTGCTGAAAACCTCTGAGACGGATTTCCACTCCCGCCATGCCCACTTCATTAAAGTTTTTTTCCAAAGGAAATTCACTATAATAATCAGTATAATTCAAAATATAAATAAAACAGACAGACAAAATTTTAAAAACCTCTCAGGAGGTCTTAAGGTTACCTCTGTGGCAATACTTTTCCCACATATCAACGGTATAAATGAGGAATAGTTAAAAGTTTTGGAAAAATTATTTGTGAAGAGACTTTTAATTTTTTATTTATAGTTGATGAACCCCACACATGATTTATTTCTTCTTTATTGTAATTACTAACTAAAGTATAAATAAAATGTTACTCCGCGAGTGAAATCAATAACAGCCAGGCCTAAAAAACGTGAAGTCATTTTGAACTACTTCAAACCAATTTTTTCTGAAAATATAACTTATACTATGAAGGAAATTCATAATCTGGCTCTCCAGTGTAGAGTCCTTCGTATGAATGTGCTCACTCAAAATGTTAGAAAATCGCACGAATTCTAATTTTCTTGCAATAAGTGGTTTCCTGTAAGACGTGAGCGAAATATGAAGAGAACATTTTTAAAGCAGGTAAAATTTGCTATAAAACGAGTGTTTTTTCGTCAAAATTGGATCACTACAACTGAAGTTATGTTATTTAAATATATTTAAAATAATCGTATACACACTATATCTTTAATCATTCTTAAAATTGTATATTTTTTGTATAAGGCGCGGTCGAATATCTAGAACGTTGGATCAACAAAAAAATTTTTTTATTTTATTTTGTTCAAAATTTTCAGTAATTAGCCGAATTTGTGATAAATGAAGCCTATTTCCGTAATCTGCACGCTCTTTTGGTTAATCTCAAAGAGTATTTACATTCACTCAACGATTTATTTTTAATCTAACTTGGTACATACATAACTACTGTTAGACGTCAATGTTGACATGTCAAAATATAACACAAAATATTGACGTCTAACAGTAGTTATGTATGTACCAAGTTAGATTAAAAATAAATCTTTGAGTGAATGTAAATTCTCTTTGAAATTAACTAAAAGAGCGTGCAGATTACGGAAATAGGCTTCATTTATCACAAATCCGGCTAATTACTGAAAATTTTGAAAAAAAAATTATAAAAAAAGTTTGTTGGTGATCCAACGTTCTAGATATTCGACCGAGCCTTATTACAAAAATTGAGGAAAACCCCATTATTTTGTAATAAATAAATAAATTTGTTAAATGGTCAAATATGCATAAAAAGTCAATATTTTTTTCAAATAAATTCTCTGACTTGAAAGAGCCATAACTTTGGTTTTAGTTATCCGATTTTGACGATTAAACACTCGTTTTACAGAACATTTAATCACCTTTAAAAAAGATATTTGTATTTTTTGCACACGACCCACAGGGACCAACTTATTTCAAGATAACTTAAATTAGTGCGATTTTATAATGTTTTGAGCATACGCAATCATATGGAGGGCTCTACTCTGTATAGGCAGACCGTTTAGGTTTTATCTCTGAGGTAGACTATGTTTTATCTTCATAATTTAAGGTATATTTTCAGAAAAAGTTGGTTTGAAGTAGACAAAATAAGTCACATTTTTTCAGGTCCGACTCTTGGGCTATTAGGGTGCATATATCAACCTAAGCACAAACACCTGGTTGACACCCGATGTGTTTCATCTTAACATTTATTCTTAATAATATTCATCTTAATAATCATCTTAATAATATTCACCATTTTTGGTGAAACCTTTAATTTATAATTTATGTTATTTATAACTGATGAACTCCACCCATGATTTACTTCGTAATAAGGTTGATACCTTATTGAGCTCTGGTAGCACATCATTTGGACAACCCAAGTCCAAAAAACTACGCTTTTGAGGTAGATTTTAATGTGGCATAATTTAGTGTTCACTTCTCTCAATTATTATTTTGATAAGCCCTCTAAATATAACATATTTCTAATATTGGGCAACAGCCAGGTATCAAATAAAAATATGACTTAAAAAAAGCAAGAATTTTCCCCATTACAACGTGGCAAACCCGTGAATGTTCTTTACCCTTGAAAACAACTTACCTTAATTTTCAAGATAAATATTAATTAAACATTGGTGATAATTAACTAATATACTTGATAAAAACTTCGCTAGTCAGTGCTGAACTAGTTTTAATACGTATATTGTGAGTTTGAATGTTTTAAAATTACAATTTATTATCAGCAGTAACTTCTTTAAGATATTGTTGGTTTTAATATTTGGGCCAATAAATTAATACATACATTTTTTTTTTAAAAAAAAGATCTCTTTTGGTAAAATGGAAAATTTATTGGTTTTGGGATTTTTATTATTGGCAGTGAATGTTTATTGTAGTGAAAATGTAGCATTAACAGGAACTATTAGTAAAAATATGACTAATTCTACGGAAAAAACAACTGAAAAACCTGCAGGAAATTCTACTATTATGACTTCAGTGAAGCCTACTGCAATATCTACTGAACCGTCTATAAAACCAAGTGAACCATCTACTACCACCAGGGTATCAAGTGAACCACCTACCACTGCGGAACCAACAGAAGGTACAACAAAACCCGTGGGACCCACACAATCTCCAAATCCTTCAAACGGGCCTAAAGTAATTTACGATTACACTTTAATGAAGCAGCTCTCAGCAATAGATTATTTATTAACAAATAAATCTAAACCTTACATTTTACTTAAAAATAATGTAACGATTGGCGATATAGAACTCTTTAACACTCAAATATGGGACATCAGAAATTTAACCAAATCGACAAATTCTAGTTATATATGGACTGAAAGTGATAACAGAATGGTTGCTGATTTTAATGTCGGTTTAAATAAAATGACGATAAAAATCAAAAATTTAAAAATGAATAATAAAAATCATAAGGATGTTACAATAATTATGGACGATGTGTTTATTTTCGCAACTCAGACGATTCAGTTTAATGCAACATCATGCTCGGAAACATACTCTAATTTATCAATCCCAAACGTAATTAAAGTTGTAATGGGAAAAGATGATAAAACTGATGAATTTAATAGCAAATATTTACCTACTATCAATAATATGTTGAATGGAGTAGAATTTCAAAAAACAGTTATGATGTATTTCGACAGCTGTAACCCAAGTTCGATGGTAAATCTACTGAAATTAATTAATGAGCCTTATCCAAAAAGCAGTGCTAGCATTTTCGTACCTTCTTTGACGAACTTCATTTTATTTGGTTCATTATGGGTTATTAAATATGTATTTACATCTTAAACTAACCCAAATTTGTGGAAAACAAATTACTCATCAAATCATAAAAGGATCTTTTAAATCAGAATAATAATTCATTACTATTAGCTTATTTCTTCAAATTCTATTTTAACTTAAAATTTAAAAAAAATATCATAGACGCATTCATATATTCATGAGTATATAGATATATATATATATATATATATATATATATATATATATATATATATATATATATATATATATATATATATATATATATATGTATGTATGTATATAATTATTATATAGTTACTCTTATTTTTCATAATCAAGGTCTTAACAATATATTACATTTTTGAAAGATAAATAGCATATAAGTTTTTATATTGTACTGATAGAAAAATATTTTTAAGTATAATAGATAGAGCAAATAGTGATTTATAAAGGTGGATTTATCACTATTATATATTTGTATTTAATTTTCTTAGCTTAGATTAAAAATATATTTAAGGTATACATCGCACCACGGCTTAGCGCTGACTTTGCACAACATTTTTTACTAATTTGTGTATGTTATTATATAGGTGCAAATAAATGGTTTATTTATATTTAAGGTAAACTTTCTTTTATTACATGTGACCCAATAAGTGCAGTTAAGTAAAACTTTAACGCACATTGACTCAATCGTCAAAATTGCTCTCTAAAATTTTTTTAACAAATATCTTTATTTATTTAATATACAAAGTAAATATGAAAATTATACTTCTTAAATCTTTAATTAAAAATTAATTCAATTTCATATGCAATATATCTACTATTATTTTTAATCTATACCTTAACTATTATTTTTGCACTTTATTTATCTATTATTTGTGTAGGCTATTATCATAGGGATATATTAATAGAGGCCCTATTGGTTGAATTTTGAAACATCGGACAAGTAACCTGACCACATTTGATTATCAAAATAATCAAATAAACAAAACAAAAATACAGTAAGTTATTTAGTAGACCGTTTATAATACAAATCATCACGCAAATAATGTGCGGAAAGTCGAAATCAATTGATATATTAAAACCTTACCTCGCTCTTGGAGGAGATTACAATGAGGTTGCACAGAGCCCCAAAAAGATGTTTCAGGCCTCTCAATGTATTGAGATAGGCTATGCCTCCTCTAGTATATATCTCTATGGCTATTATGATACTATCGAAGTTTTTAGCAATAACACGTTTATTATAAAAAAAATTATAACTATGTAGTTACTTACATCTTGTTTTCTCTACTGCATAAAATATCTAAGCTCTACTAAGTTTTCTTGAAGCTATCTATACAGTAATACATTTTTCCGTATAAATATGTATTAATTTCTCAGTAAAAATATGTTTCATTTATTTATTTTTTGTTTAAAAGGCATTTTTACTCGCAATGACCTTCGTAAGGCAAATTATTTAACATTTTAATTACTTAGTATGATACTGGTTTGTTTAAATTACTTGAAACGAGCAGCCAGCTAATTAAACTTTTTTTTGTGTGCACTTCTTAGTTTAGTACATTTTTGCGAGTGATATTTGTTTTTCCCCAATATTAATTGTAATTAGTAATTCAACAACTTTAACTTAAAACTTTTTAATATAATAAAATCAATCGTTAAGTTATATTTAAGGCAATACATTGTCATATGTATGTTCTTCAAAATCTTAAAAAAAAAAATGAGGTTTACCTTTACTATAGTTTCTCTTTTTCTTTAACTAAATTATTTCACAGAACTTAATACAAATTATAAAACTATCACGTATATATTAAAGTACGTAACTTAGGTACGAAAGCACGATAAAAAGTAAAACTCACCTAATATTATCAGGGTTGCCACCTGATAAATGATAAAATTAAGTAAAAAACGTAAATCTTCAATGGCCCATGTGCAGTTATTCCAATTTTACATAGAGATATCAATTTTAGCAATTTTTGAGCCAGATATCAGCTGTTTGAATTTTTTTACACAGGTTAGTATAGGAGTTTGCCTACTTTATTTATATATTACTTTAGTCATGACCTTATAAATCATCTTATAAATTCTGCCAAGATTCTTTCTTTGTTTTTATTTGTATTATAAATTTAGTTTCATTATAGTACGAAACACGGCTTCTTTGACGCTCCGCGGCCTCATAGTTGTACTTTATCAGTTCGACATGATACTGGACTTGATAAGAAACCTATAAGGTTGATCTAATTTGAAATTGAGGGCGTGGTTTAAAATTTAGGAATAACCTCATTGGCTCCCTGGCATTATTTTCACACGCTGTCAACTGATATTAGCCGTGTGTCGAACCATAGTACAGAATTTCTTTAATTGTCAAAAATAGGGAGTGTTCCCGTCCCATAAAATCTAATTAAACACCCTACTCTTAATTAAGGGGATTTTCAAATAAACTCTAACTTCTATTCATAACTTTTATGAATTCAAGTTATATGTAAGAGTTAAATCCTTTCAAAATCAATTGAAAACAAACATTTAAAATAAAATGTAAACAATTTTGCTTAATATCGCGAAATAATTTAAATTAAATAACAATTTATGTCAACTGTCCATGATTTCCAACCCGATAGCGTCAAATTAAAATAGTTATTTGTGTAACTAGGCAGGAAAATGGAAAATTAGTGACTAGTAGTATCGAAGTTAGCCCCCGAGCCGAAGGCGAGGGTGTGCTATCTAAATTACCTGCAGAGGCGAAGCCGAGGCAGGTAATTTTAATTTTGACTGACAGGCGAAGCCGAGGCAGGTAATATATAATTTTGACTGACGAGGCAAAGCCGAGGAAGGCAAATATACGAGTCAGCTATGTTTCCTTTCCTTCCTCGTTCTACACAATATTTTATCTGCGAACAGTAATAAATCAAAACTAGCATTCTTGAAAAACTTATTACCTTTGTATAATGTTTTATACTTACATTTTCTTTGACTGATAATACAGATCTTATCATCGAGAAAGTTGAGAGAGCGCTACCCACAGAGTAGCGCTCGATTTTGTGTTAGACAGTTCTTTGAAATACGCTGACACAACGTTTCACTTACATTCTTTACTTTTTTTCTCTGAGCACCATTCTTTGAACACTTCATATGCTTTGAGATACCTACTTCCTGATTTGCCGGGTAGAAGGCCTTTTTGGCATTTGTAGCTATTTCCAAAACATCCGACGGGGTATGTTCGAAAAATTCGTCTTTATCTTCGACGATATTCATCACAAAACGCCCTAGAACCGCTATAGAATAAACTAACTTTTAAAGTGTATTAAATACGGGTTCGTATGATAAAAATAGTAAATGACTCGACAAAAAAAGATGAGATAATAAACCCAAGACAAAAAGTGTTGGCTTTAAAATAATCAATAAAATTTAATTCTAATTTAAGATTTACATTACGAACTGTTTTATTTTAATTTTAGTAAAGTAGTTTTATTAGTTAAATAATGTAATTATTCATTATATAAATTATTAAATAAATTCAATAGGCTTTTTATAATTAACTAATCATGTTTACAAAAATTAATATTACTATTAACTTTCTTTACCAGCATAGGCAGGGGCGGCTGGGAAATGCTACTTTCCTGCCTAGGCAGGTAAAGAGCAGTAATTCATGACTAATTACCGATCTGGGAAATGCTTCTTTCTCGCCTAAAATTAGTTCAGTAATGCTTGATTTTCCTGCCATGAGCAGATAAAAAAAATTATTGTCAAAAATATAGTATCAAATGATGGATGGTAACTTTATGCCAAAAACCACGCATCATCCTCAAAAGAATGAACGGAAGAACATATGCATTTATTAGAGTTCAATCATAAAGCCATCATTGATGACGAATAATGGAATAGTTCCCAGATGTAGCATTGCATTTTGCTTGTTACATTTCCTTGGTGTCTCTCGCACAATTATATTGTGTCAAACATTTATTTATTTTCATCAACGGCCTTGACACAAAATCATGTCTACCAACTTCAGGAATTCAATACAAATGCCTATATTTTCCCTAGCTTCTCTGTTTTGTTAAGAGCACATGTTTAAGTTTTACATAACTTAAGTTATATTGATCACACCTAAAACTTTAGACTTTAATATTTGTAAATATGTTTTAAATCAGGAGGTTTCGCGGATTTTCAAAGAAAATGTGCATATTTATCCCATAGATTATATACACATTTGCACTTATTTAAAGCTCAGCTTATACTACTTTTTAGTGCATTTTCTTTGAAAAATTCAAAAAATTAAGTAACAAGTTGTAACGCTACTGCTCAGGTCATTAAATATATAACGAAACATTAAGCAAATATTGGATTGATAAACAAGAAAGCGCGTATTTCAAAGAAAATTTGCACGGCTTGTAGACCTCCACGGCAGAATTCTAGCTTTTAAAACCGGACTCCGAACCGGTTTTGTTCGATTCAGCACCCCAAGAAACATAAAAAAACAACTCCCTACTCAAATATTATTTCTTATTGACCGTTCTTGTGGTTTTTTGTAATTATCCACGATTTTTTTGGCTTTTGGATCACTTAGAGTGGTCGTTTCGATTTCAGACAGGTTCATTCGATTTGTTTACATTGTGTCAATCAATGACATAATGTTTTGTTTGACATAAATGTATCAATCAAAAAAACCAGAACAAATTCTTATGAAATCGAACATTGTATGTTAGTAAACCATACATAGTAGTATGTTAAAAAAAATTCAGCCCAATCTAAAGATGTCAAATCAAAGAAGATTTGTTATTTTTTAAAATGTTTTTGAGGTCATTTTTGTGCGTTATTGACGTCACACATATTTCATAAACAATAGGGTTCGGGACATATATTTACATATACATATATTCTTCATCATTGAGTCCCCTCCTTCCAAAAAATCCACCTCCCCCCATCATGACACCAACCTCTTACGCTCATTTTTCCTTTGAAAATTCACAGAAACCCGCTAGAAATACACACACACACACATAGATATATATATTTATATATATATATATATATATATATATATATATATAATATATATATATATATATGTCTAATCTAAACTTCTTCCCCCCCCCCTTAGCTAGAGAGCCTTTAAATTATAATTTATTTTATCATAAATCCAATCATAATTTTGTTAAAAGTAAAAAATGCCTTTAGCTGTATATTAAACCTCAAATCCATGTTGAATATTAATTTTCCAACAAACCAAGTTAATTATAATAAAAGACTTAGATAAGACGATGGGTAATAACACCGCGACTAACCTTGCCTGATAACAACGTAATATTACTTAACATTGATGATAACTTAATATAGTCAAATAAATCAAGTTAATAATAATATTACTTAAATACACACGTCAATGAAATGTGTTAATTATAACATTATAGATATGGCATAATTTATCTATTTTTAAATATAAATACTGAAATAGTTTTTTTTAATTCTAATTCGTTTGCTTGATCAATATTTTTTTCACTCAATAAATCATATATATATATATATATATATATATATATATATATATATATATATATATATATATATATATATATATATATATATATGTGTGTGTGTGTGTGTGTGTGTCAAAAAGATTTTTCTCTTAAATGTTTTAAGAGAAACACTAGAACTTTTGATTGATTTTTCGGATCAGAATGAAACTAAAATTGACTTTTGAAAAACGTTAATGAAATATGTATGACGTCATTAAACTAAAATAATGAATCAGCGAAAATTAAAAAACAACAATTATCAAGTTTTCGGGTCAATGTAAGATAATTTATCTAATGTCAATATGGACCAAGTTACATTTAATTCTTAGCATTAAAGTTTGACATGTATAATTTCATGTAATCAAATCAAATGGGTTTTAGTAATAAGAAATTGAGTAATTAGCGAAATTCGTTAATATGTAGACAGGTTAGTCACTTTACTAAACTATTTGTATCAGCAGTTTTGTAAAATTGCTGTATGACAGCAACCATGTGGCTAAATACCATCGACTTCTTGCGCCAAGGCTCTTAGTCCAAGAGCCAGGCCTAAAAGCTGTGACTCATTTCGTACCTCTTCAAACCAAATTTTTCAGAAAATATACCTTAAGTAATGAATAAAAAATATAGTCTACCTATCCAGAGTGAGCCCTTTATATGACCGTTATAAGGTCATTTTTAATCAGATTAGTGAATAGTGATAAACAAAAGATTGCTACAAAAAGAAAAAGAAGAGCACAATAAAAGAAAAAATAATCACAATTATTTTTGAACAAATGCTAAAACAAAAACAAAATAAAAATACAAAAAAGAAAAAGTAAAAAAGAAGATAAAAGATCAACATGTTATGTGAAAGCGGTTCATGTTTGGAAAATAAAGAGCCATAGCAGGGCTACTGTTATGGTAAATTAAAAAAAAATCAGTTAAGTATTTACATTAAGTTGTACGAATAAACTATTTTTATGACAGGTTTTCCCCTGTCTATATAACTATTCAACTGAATTCAGGAATCTGCTTAAAGGAGATTTAGAGCCAAATTTGATACATTTGCAGGAGTCTGCGAGGCAACCTGGGCAAAAAGTCTTCCCTCCTCTCAAATTTTGAAATGTTAGACATAAATTAATGAAACTTATGGAATTTCCTGTATAACTTATTCTTGGTGGTGTAGTTAGATAACTTTGGGTCAAATTTTGAAAAAAAATTAAATTGCAGGATATTATGCATAATATCTAACATAAAATGGCTAATGATTGTTATTCCACAAAGAACATAGGCTATAGGATGAAGGCAGGTATTTTGATCTGAAAAAGTTTAATATCTGTAAGAGGAAGAAAGGCCAAACTGGCATATATATATATATATATATATATATATATGTGTGTGTGTATGTATATATATATATAATATATATATATATATATCATATATATATATATATATATATATATATATATATATATATATATATATATATATATATATATATATATATATATATATATATATTATATATATATTATAATATATATATATATATATATATATATATATATATATACATATATATATATATATATATATATATATATATATATATATATATATATATATATATACATACACACACACATATATGCGAATATATGTATATATATATAATATATATATATATATATATATATATATATATATATATATATATATATATATATATATATATATATATATACATACACACACACATATATGCGAATATATGTATTATATATATATATATATATATAATATATATATATATATATATACATATATTCGCACAGAACAGTCAAAATGTTAATACTAAATTAAATTCATGCTTATCTGTTCTCAGGAAATCACAGTAATTTTTTATGAAGTTTTTAATTAATGGTAAAAAATAGAACGAAACAAATAATTTTATATATTTCTTTAATTTGATTTAAATAAAATTTGCAATGATTGAGTATTTAATTAGACAACTTAAGATACAAAACAATTGTAAAATAAAACTTAAAAGATTTGGGAAAATAACCCTATACAACTTATTTTATGACTATTACATCTTACAAAATATTAAAAACTAAAATCACTCAATTTTAAATTAACAAAAATTTAATCAACTAAGAATACTCTTATCTTTCATAGTAACTATAAACACAATTTTTAATTGAACTTTCTTTAAATGCTGCAATTTCCAGATTATTTTTTAACTCTAATAAACAGAATGAAACGATGCAGAGATTTTAAAATTAATATTAATTTAGCACTTCTTTAGTTCAAGTGACCCCTTGGTATTTTGTGTTTCATTACCTTTGTCATTTATTAATATAATACAAAGGGGTCATCTGATTTAAAGAAGTACCGGAATTCCAATCAAACCAATGGTTTTGGTTTTTATAGTAGTTGAATATAATAAACAAGTGAACTTACTACCTTATTTCAGGCTTATAAAACATTACACTGTCAAAATGTTTTGGTTTCTAGGGCTACATAAGCGTTAAGCACAATATGGAGATTAGGTAAATTTAATTTTGTTTGTCATTGTAAAAGGTTATTTGTTTCATGAAAAATGTACTTAATTAGAATTAACTCTTGCCTGGTAACGGCGAACGGTTCTGTATCTCAAAACTTTGCCGTGACAACAACATGTATGTCAAAAAATATCCAAAAACATGGTCGAGCTTAATCACCATTTACATGTGTTAGATCAACAAGCATAAGATCCAAAATGACAATTCTCTTCAACTATCTTTTGACACTTAATAAATTGTTGTCAGTGCAGCCGTCTTTAAAATCTAGTTGTAAGAAATATGGAAAGTCCCAGAAGATTTTTGGAGGAGTTTTTTTATTTATTTATTTACCAAAAAAATCCCTTTCTTTAAAGAAATTTCTGTATTCTGCATTTATCCAAACACTACATAAATTTTCATTCTTCTTAATTTTTATTTTATAATTAAATTTGTTTTGTTTTTCTTGAAACATTTGATTTAAAAAATATTTAGAGAAGTGAATTCACTTGTTGATCCTACTTCAGTAGATTTTCTATTAAAATAAATAGCTCGTCAAAATAAATCATAACAAAATAATACACTACTAAAACATTAGTCAAATGACTGTCAGCCATAAGAAAATTTGATATTTAAAGTACAAATAAAATAAGTTTTCATCAAGGAACCAACCAAAAAGATTAATACTAGTATTAGTTTCTTCAAACACAACTCACAAATTATTCTCCATTCATAACCTTTTTAAGCCTACTATATTTCAAGTCATCCTGCAAACCTTATCCCTTCGAAACCTCTTCCTTATCTCAATGTAAATAAAAGTAAGATTAATAATATTTTAACTGTATGATACAATAATGGCAAACACAAGGGCGGATCCAGCTTTTACCTCTAGGGAAAATATTATAATATATGTAATATATATATATATATATATATATATATATATATATATATATATATAATATATATATAATAATCTCTTCTCTTTTTGAGAACCTGAGGGGGAATCGCTCCCCTGTGATCTGGGCAGCAAAAACAAACCATTAATGTCAACTTTGAAATTCTATTTTGAACTCAAATTTAATTAGGATGTATCCATCACTTATTCCATTTTTTTAAATTAAATCTCTATTTAATCTTTTAATACATACATATTTAATAGTATATAATATCATGTTACTCATGCTTTCTCAACAAAAAAGTACTTTTTAAATCAAAATAAATAATTGTTCAAAAATAGTAATTATTTCACTGAAATTTTATAATATTGGGTAGGTTGACTGTAATTATTTATTCATTATTATTTCTTAATTATCTTACGAACTAATTCTATTTACAATGAATAAATTATTAGTATAAAACTTCAATAAATATTAAATAAACAAAACATTTATTGTTACTGAATTCAAAAAGATATTTGATCGAAGAAGTGTGGTATTTTTTTTAAACAAGTTCTTAATTCTGACTATAGAAAATATAGAAATATAGAGTGAACTGGAGCGGTATTATAATGATAAAATTAAATTTAGAATGAATTTTTCAATGGGTAAAGCAAATTTAAATGGGCTAATCATAGTGTAATGTTATATTTATACTCAATAGGGTATATTTATACTCAATAGGATATATTTCCTGGCTAATAACTCCAGTTAAGACTGATGTTACAACCCTCAACTAGCAGACAAATCTAAAATTCAATAAATTGTTTGAATTGAAAAGGATTTACTTAAATAATATTTCAATATTACTAATCATCATTCTAAGCAAAAATTGATGATCAGTAAATTAAGATATGATAATTTTGTTCTAATAAAATAATATTCTTTAATGTTGAGGTATTGGTTTAGGTATAGATCAGATTTTTTAGTAAAACACTCAAGAGTTTACCTCTTTGGACGATTGGTAAAACCTGGCATAACTGTGACCAATCAAATCCTGGTCGAGTGGGGTAAGGGCATTGAATATCCACCACTAGCGTGTGACATTTAATCTTAAGGATAAGATGTCACACGGACAACTCCAGTAACTCATTAATATAAAAAAAATCTGGTATGGGGTGCTTCGGAACTTTTCTTTATCATAACAGATTTTCTATGGTCATCCTCAGAATCTTAACATAAATATCTTAGGACTCGCTATACTCATCCTCAAAAAGAAAAGATCAATTTTAATCCCAGCAGTCATCCGTCTACCTACTGACCAGGCTTGATGGATATCATCACTAGTGATCTGATAAAAACCAAAATTGAATTAATGGTGATAACAAGCATTTTTGTAACAAAGAGGACTATAAGTCAGGTAAATTGCAACACATTTTTTGTGTTTTAAGAATTTTAAAAGTATTCGCTATCATTCATAACATCATATTAAAATTATTCTTGTTATTTATATTATAAGGAAAAAGGGAAATTATTTTGTTTATACTAAAAATTCAAACCTTAGATTTCACCTGACTTATCGGTTTTAGATGTTTTAAGACCCCCAAAGTGGTTTTTACCAAATTGTTAGTCTGTATGTGCCTGCAATGACTAGCTCCTAGTGCTAGAGAGTTAAAACTTAGTACGAATATTAATATTTAAGTTTGTTGTGCTATCCAGAAAATATTTTTCCACCGCGTCATTAATGTCCCAAGTACTGAGGATAAATGTAGCAAACTTGATAAGGTGAGAAAATTTCTCAGATACCCCTAACCCAATTTATTTAAATAGTCAGAGCCCACATATTCACCATGTTAGCAACGCATGTTAGCTCGAATAAATTTAACATTATTTAACATTTCTGAACTATTTTTAAACTCTATAATTTGTTATATTTAAGGAACTATAAATACAGAATTAGGACAAAATTACATGAAAATGTATCAAATACTTAAATTCTTACAAAAACATGATACAAATAACAATTTTACATTTAACTATCAAAGGACTCAATTTAGCTTATCTTATAATTAAATATTTTTAATTATAATTATTTACTTTTATAAACTTTTAAAGCATGCTTAATTAATACAAAAAAATTAAAATTAATGACTTTAAATTTAATTATAAAAAATTATTAAGTTTTGTATCAAGATTTAATTTTATAGTACTAAAAGTTGGTGATGGTTTTGTTGTGAAAATCCTTGGAAAACATTTTCAGGCCTCTGTACATAGATACAAATAAATAATAAATATATATATATAATATAATATATATATATATATATATATATATATATATATATATAAATATATATAATATATATATGTATAAACCCAAAATATATTTTAAAAGAGTTTATCGATCGAATACAAGTCATATTAATTTAAAAATATAGCCATGTGATAATAATTTTTAAATTATCTAAAAAAATATCAATAATTTAAAATTAACTTTAAACTAATTTAATAGGCTGTCAGAAAATAGTATGAAAAAAATTGAAGCTTTAGTACTATAAAAATAATATTTCTAACTATAAGAACATTCCAACTATATTGTCTCAAAGCCAATAGAATAGTAGGATTTACAGCTTTTGATCCACTGCAAATTGAAATAATACTACGCACTCTCCTGTGGATAGGGGGGAGAGTAAACTCAACAATAGGGGGGGGGATATAACTCACCATAGATGGTAATTTTGAGTTAAATACATGGTCACATAGTAAAAAGGGCTTTATACATTCTGAAGACCGCTTATTTTTACTTCTTAGCAAATTTTTAAAAAAATTGAGCTAGTTATGTTAGTGTCATGGGGAGGTGGTTTTTTAGGGGTGGGGGCAATTCGTGTAAGAATGAAAGTTTTGTCCTCTGATTTATCTATGGCCCACAATAATTTTCAAACACTTTTTCAGATCTAAATAAAACTTGGTACAAAAATCAACCTTATTTATGTCCAAAACCATATTGTTTTTGAAATATGTGTGACTTCATTAATGCACATTAACGACCCAGTAAAAATTTTAAAAAAATCACAAATCTTTTAAAAATTACCTGTTCTGGGTTAATTTATTGCACACATACAACTGTGTATTTTAAACACATATACTTATCCCATCCAGGCACTGACCACGCTCGATGTTGGTTAACTTTTATGATCTAACAAAATCATAGATATACTTTTCATATTGAAATGAAACTTAGTGTACTTATTTATTACGTAAAGGTATATATTTGTACGGAATTTCAACTCAATTAGATTATTTTCCAATTTTTAAATGAAATATTGTCAAATCAAATGACTTTTTAAGAAAAGTCATTTGATAAATATTGAATTTACGCTGATAATGAGATAAAACTTAACACATATGTTAGTCTTATACATGGCTACATGCATACCAATCTCAATTCGATCGCATCATTTTCCATGTATTATGATTTTTCTAAAATTTTTGCTTTGCCATTATTGCAGGTTAATGAGTCATACAAAAATATTTTCTAAATGGCACAACCCTTTGGTTTGTGCAGTTGACTGATTTTTGTACAAAGTTTCAATTCTCTAGCATAAGTACACTAGGAGTTACGATGATAACACAGACACATACAAATAGAAAAACTTGTAAAACCCACTCAGAAGGCCATTAAAACACCTTAAACGGTTTCCGATTTTTTTACAAACACAATACTTTTCCTATATTCCTACGGTATAAATGAGGGAAAGTAAAAATGTGATGTGTCAACATAAGTTTCTGACAATGAAAATCAACTTTGTATATAAGTTTAATATATGTTGAAGTAAATGTGAATTCAATTTTATCCCGATGAAAAACTTGTTCAGGTTTTAGAGATTTTTACAAAGTGATCATTGAGGGATGATTACGTTATCATCATTTAATAAAGAATAAGGCTCGGGACATTAAAAAGGCCAATTAATAAGGTTGGATTTATGTTAAAAGTTGCATTTCAACGCAAGAAAGAGTTATTGTGTACCATAAAAATTCTTAAGAACAAAGTCATCACACACACACATTTTTCCTCAGGAAATTCGCAAAAATAAAATGATATAACAGAATTTTTATTATTAAATTTTTATTAAAATATTTTAATTGTTTTTAATTAAATTAACACTTTTAATTTTTAATTAAATTTTTTATCAATGGTTTATGAGACAATAACAGGAAAAATGCATTAATTAAAATAAAAATCTAATATATTGAGTAGTTTTTTAACCACTTAAGCCCAATGGTGGATCCAATAAAACGTTTGAAAATTTTTTATTCATTAGACGAGTGTGGGGTTCTATGCCAGGAGTGAAGCCAACAGATTAGAGACTCCTTAGATGTTTCACTATTACACATCAAACCTATAATGCGTTTCAGGTTCTTAGAATTGTACTAGAATACAAGGCATAAGATCTTAGCAGGGATAGCAAACTAACAACATAAACATACATAAATGCCGGCTAATAAAAAAACAAGTACAAAAAAATTAATAAAATCAGTCAAAAAGACTTATTTTGAGAAAATAGAGAATCTATTTTAAGTTGACAAAGATAACTTTTAACTAAAGTCATTTTGAGAAGGGGGGGGAGTGAAAGGAGAAGGGGAAGTCTATTCACTCTATAGGGTTCCTGTGTAAATAAAATGGGACCCCATATCTTTTGTTTTATTTTAAAAGATGTGCTCACAGCTGTTTTTATCTGTCAGAATTGATAAATTTATTTATTTTTATTTTTTAAGAAATAATAACATAACATTAAATTATTTGTATATGATTTCACAAAAATTTGACAGATTGGCAGACTCATAAGCAATGAATAAGGTGCACATATGCTATGAAGGTGTGCATGCTTTTATTTTGTTTGTTTCTGTTTATAGTTATAGTACCACACAAGGCTAAAATCAGTTGACAAAATAGTGTTGAGGAACCAGTAAGGTTGGCCTGATTTAAAACTGAGGGCGGGGTTTAACATCCAGGAATAACCTCATTGGCTCCCTCACATTATTTTCCCATGCTGTCAACTGATCTCAGCCGTGTGTCATACTCTTCCCCTTCAACCCCCTTTAAATGACTTTATTTTTAACATATATTTTCATTAAAATACAATTTAACATACTTAAAAAAAAATGTATCAATATTTAATTTGTATTTAATGAGTAATAGCATTGTTAATTTAACCTAATATTTTAATAACTGGAAGTATTGCCAACTTAGTTAAAAGCAAACTGTACATTGTTAGGGTGGCAGCCTTAGCTAAGACCACCAGAAAATCAGCATTCATGTCATCAGTAATGCTCCTTTTATGTTATTATTTTGAGTTTAGGTTAAACCTTTTTGCAACCTTCAAAACTTCGTCTTCAATCACAGATGTTTAGAAAAAAACATGGAAACATCAGGTGTCAGATTAAAAAACAAGCCTAAAAATAATTCTAAAAATCATATAAAAGATATAAACTTATTATAAATTAAAATATGACACAAAACAAAATCAAATAAAAAGCACATAAAACAAGTAAAGGAACAAAACTTATTGATAAATAATGAAAAATAAAATTACGTGAAACTTGAAATAAGGGCAGGATGTATTAATTTCTTACTAACTAGCCTATAATGGGGAACTACATTTTTACAGCTTTTAATTATTTTATTGTTTAATATAGGGTGTCCCAGTAAATATAAACCTTAAGTAAAACTAGTTGAAAGTTAAATAATAAATAGTCACTTTGTTCAAGACCTACAAAAAAATAATAAGCAGAAATATACAATAAAATATTTTAATTTACAAATAAAACAAATTTACATGAAATATTAAAACTGGCAGAATAGACAATAATAAGTAAATAACAATAATTATTGAAACGCTGAGAATATTAATTATTTATTTGTCAGTGAGCTTTTTTATCAGAAAACAATACTTATTACATAACCTGGAAGTGATATGTTACTAACTATTAATTGGAAATTTCAGAGAAACATGATTAGTGATGCAATTTAAAAAAAAAATTATATATTTAGGTCTTATAATGGCCTAATGAAATGCTGAGAATATTAATTATTCATTTCTCAGTGAGTGCTTTTATCAAAAAACAAGACTTATTACATAACCTGAAAGTGATATGTTACTAACTATTAATTGAAAATTTCAGAGGAAACCCCTACCCCATTTTCAGAGAAAATTTCAGTCCGCCCCTGATGAGAATCCATCTTTTGATTTAAACCGAATTTCCATATGATATGAAATTTTTAATAGTTCTAAATAAATTTAAGACCAGGGGTAAAAAGCAGAGCATTAGACCACTCAGATGGGTTCTTGGTGCAAACCCCATCAACAATTCTAAAAACTGACACAAAAAGGTGGCCAATAAAAAACAGGTCTAAAAGATTGACTAATTGAACTCAGAGGTTGACAAGAATAAAAAAAATGAATATTCTTTTATAATACAACATATATAAGGTTACATAACTGGAACATCCCTTATAAACTATAATACTTCATTAAAATTTATAAATATTCTTAAAATTAAATAAATTTGATATTTAAACCTATCTAATTAAGTATAAAACCATGACAACACAATATCAAGATAATAATAATAATTTCAATATACTTCTATAATATTATATCAAAAAGGAACATATCATTTTTTAAAGTTTAGGATAAAAGGGAACTTTAATACAGGTTGTTTTTAAGTGAAGATAATTTTGATTTGAGCAACCCTAAAGCAAGGAGTATTATAATAATTCATTTTTTAATTAAATCAGCGATAGGATATTATTTAGACGTTTTATTAAACTAAGCGTAGATATTGTGTAGCATAGAGATATCAGTATGGCAAAATAACTATGAAACAATATCCAGGTTTTAGTTGGTTTTTAGCGTCAAATATCTTTGTGATGGTGTAAAGTCAAAATGGCAACCAGTATTTAAATTAAATGTGGTAGATCCATTTGTCATTTAAAGAGGTTCATTTTCATCAAATTTCTGATATTACATGAATTTTAAAATCTATGAAAACTCGGCTAAAAAGAAAAGAATAAGGGCAAACTATTAGTGATGCAAAAAATTGTATAAGGATAAAACATAATTTATACTACCTAAAAACATGAATCACCAATAATTAAGATTGATGTCAACTATTACTATTGGTGCCCTTTTAAAAATTTTCCCCTTCCTAGAGGGCAAATTAATAGTGATATAAGAAAATTTTAAGAGCAAAATAGTAATTATTTTTAATGTCGATAGTCCAAGAACGGGATAATAAAAATTGAATTATTGTGGCAAATTTTATTTAGAGCAGACTTAACAATAAAAAATAAATTATTTATAAACTACATTAGGGTTGCTTTTAAGTACAACTTTATAGAGAGGCTTTAAATATCACAGTTAAGAGGTGGTGAATGCGCCGTCTCTTTCTTATTAGTATATTTTTCTTTATTACAAGAATTTGAATGTATTGAGGAGGCGAGTATTGAGTCAGGTTAGGAATATAACACATTAAACTACTTGTTTTTAAATATAGCAGTATTAATAAGTTTTTAATGATGGAAATCCAGGTTTTGTTGCAAAAAATGACAAATATTTACTAAATTTGAATGAATAAAGTAAATTTCTTGGTAAGTGCAATTTCAACACAATCTTGATTAGGTTAACTGCAGTAATTACAGACAAATCTGAACAGGAAAAACTTAATTATTTAAGTTTGAATAAACTGGTTTTATAATTTTATAAGATTGAAGATTATACTCCTAGTGCTATATCTTTCTACGTGAAAAAACAGCTATTTTAATAAAAGCAGCAGGCGTCCAACTTCGGAAAGAAAAAATACCAACAGGTACTTTGGTAACATTACAGAATAACTATAGTGCAACCCCCTGGTGGGCTCTATATGCTCTAAACACACATATCCTGATACGTTTAAAAATCTTTTCACTTCAAATCCGTGGGATGATTATCTATGCCGTCGCAAGATAATCAAGACATTGACTGCATTTTGTTTTTAACATGATGATATTCTATAAATCTATTGGCAAATAAATGAATACATAGGATCTCGTCATGTTAAAAACAAAATGCTGTCAGCATCTTGCACATACAGGTTCCTGCAAAGCCAGCTAAGATAAATGTCTTTCTTTTATTGTCAGTCAATTAATATTGTCTTAGACCTGGTAAGAATATGACTAGATTAGTGAAAAATTGATATTGGACTTTCTCACCTGCCTTTATGTCATTACATTATTCATTGTTAATAATTATTATAGTTACAGTTTTTCTAGGTAGAAGTTAAATAAATCATAATATAATTTAGATTGAGTATGTAAGAATCCTATGAAATAACAATTTTAAATAGACGCTGTTTAAAGTAAAAATAAAAATCTAGTTAAAAATAGTTTTAAATAGAAGAGATACAAGAAGAAGTGGTTGAGATCACAAGTGCCTTGCGGTGGGTAAAATAACCTGTCTCACCACCACCTACACATCGCCCCCTTGCAGCTGTAAGGAATTTTTTATTCCCTTTTAGTGTGTAACAAGCATGAATTTTCTCCCTTCCAGCTGATTTTAGTAATGTGACCATGTCAAAAGATTTAGTGCGAGGAATATAGTTACACTTATAAAAAGATTTTACAACACCAATTAAATGAAGAGATAGGGTGCATCCCTGATTCCCGAATGTTCAGAGCTCTCTGATCATAACATTCAGAGGCGGAAGGGGCTAGGAGAAATAGAAATTCCCCCACCATCATTGTACTTACCAGATCATTGTACTTACACGAAACAGTGAGACACAAAAAAGGACAAAACTATAATACGCTGCAATTTTTTGATTAGATTGTGATTTTTCACTCAGGATGGTTTTATTATAAATGGAGTGGGAAAAACTGAAGAAACTAATTGTGCACTGGGTATGCTAATTTTCACCAGCTCTCCACTAGCCTCAAGATCTTCCACAAGTTTTTGGCTCCGCCCTTGACCACACCCTCTGAAACTGTTTTGTGTTGCAGTAAACACTCTTTTGATCTAATGTTCTGAGAGGTTAGGTGTCGTAAATGCACCCTATGCGTTTGTTTTTAAAACTATTATTAGTGTCTACTCTATAAACAATTATAAATTAAAATTAAAACCAGGACAGCCAACAATATAATACTCATATTGTTTGTGTACAGAGTGCATACTAAAGATGAGTTGTTTACGTCCAGAAGATTTAAAATTATTTAAACATTTTATGATATTGAAAATATTAAGTTTAATACAAAAGGAATACAAATTCTTAAAATATTTGTTTTGGTTTTTCTCATTAGATAATCATTGTAGAGCTAATCATGATTTTTTTAGTTTACTTTTTAAAATAATGCAACAGAACCTGGGTTTGCATTTAATAGCGAGATATGCAGGAAGGGGGAGGGGGGATTAAATCATATGTATCGGATGAGAGGGATGGTAATGTGAAGATCAGTAGAAAGGATCTGGTAGAACAGAGGAACTAGAACTATGTGATGACTGGTGGGGCAAGGAACTATGAGGTAAGCTAGGTGTTTGGTGAGGCAAACTTAATCCCGTACTATTAGTATTGGACATATTAAAACTACTCGAACTACCAGGGAGTCCACTACTCGGAGAGCCACCTAGACTAGTTCCCATACTACCACTACCCATACTCCCGGGGCTTCCCATACTAGATCCCATACTAGCCGGGCTTTGTCCCATCTCCATGGGACTTTGTGATATCCTCCGTCCTCTCCTTCTGCTCGGTAACATTCCTTTTCTAGCCATATAGAACCTGATGGTGCTCATGGGGATATTGAAGACTTGCGAGGCTTTCTGAAACGTCATACCCTTACAGATCTGATCCGCAGCGCTGAGTAGTTCAGCATCTGATCTACGTATCCTGGAAACTTTACCTGGTGTTTCACTGCTTGGACTGGGAGAACTGCTGTAATTCTGCTCCGTTAGTATCACGTTTGGATATCCGTTATTCAAATGCCATGGACCACCATCTATACAACATAATAAAAAAACCCTTTAATATGTAATTATAAAATAAGTCTGCAGTGAAACCCAAAAGTTGTAACTATTTTAAAGACCAAAATTATAAGAATACAGATGATTCAATCATACTCTATCTCTGAAGGTCCATACTTTATTATAAGTTGACTTTAAGTATTAAGAGTAAAGTGGTTTTTAGAATGGGTTTAAGTCAATATCACAACTTTTAAGAATTCTGAAGTTTCTAACACCGGAAAAGAAATTACAAGATTCTCTTACTTTTTTATTGGAAGGGTTATTTTAAGATATTTACTTTCTTTTTAACGAAGTCTATGAAAATAATTATTTAATAATAATAGTTAAAATAAAAGACAACTAACTATTGTTCTAAAAATAATTAAAAACTTTTATGTATACTACAATAAAAATACATTGGAAAAGAAAATTACACAAACATTCAAATTTAAATTAAAAAAGGAGTAAAAATCATGCATTAGTCAATAAGTTTAGGAGAAAGAGGAGTACTTACTATAAATACTATGAAATAATAGTATAGTACACATGGTTATAATCAGTTGACAGCGTGGGAAAATACTGTTGAGGAGCCAATCAGGTTAGCCTGATATGACATTGTAGGTGTGGTATGGGCGTGATTTCACATCCAGGACTAACCACATTGGCTCCATGACATTATTTTCCCACACTGTCAACTCATTATAACCATGTACAATACTATAGTCATTTTAAACTAGAAATAGAGTTCAAGTGAAGCCAATAAAATAAATATGAAACAATACCGGCTTTTTAAATAACAATCTTTTCTTCAAGAAAAAATATTAATGAATCTTAAAGCAGGCTTCACAAATTGAGTTATGAACATTTTGAAATGCCACATGCCCTTTTTGAACTTTACCTACACCATAAGCAATAAAAAAGTCATAGACACAACATATTAGGCCATCATATATAGACCAAATATATAATGCAATAAAGTTAAATATATTAGATTTATTTTTTTTTTGAAGAGGCTTACAATTATAAGAATAAAAAGAGTTTCAAAATGAAAAAGTTATCAATTTAATATTGAAAGCTACCAATTATCAGTCACAAGTTAGACTTTAAATGATTAACATATTAAAAAATCTTAACAATATTTCTTGATCTTTTTACTGGGCGAAACCCAGCGAAAAGGTCTTATTAAAAACGAAATTGAATAAGGTTTCATTAGAAAATTAACAGTAATTATCTATTTTAGAAATTAAATCGTGTACATTTTTAAATTAAAGTATACAAATTTACTTACCTCCTAAAATTTCAAATGACACTACATATACAATATAAATAAAATTAGAAATTTTCACCTATTGATTGTTAAATAAATTCTTTGATGATTAAATAAATTATATTACTCCTCCATAGAACAGTAATAGGAGTGGTTATGATTAGAGGTTAGTATGATAACCTTAAGCAAAATATATCATCAGTATTAAAAAATTAACCTTTCCAGCAGCACAACCGGAACTCAAGTCTAGGAAGGTTTTTGCATCTTGTTTTGATTCTCCAGAATGAACACAACGGAAGACAGATCTAAATATACGTCGAAGAGCAGATTGGTGAACAATTATCACAGTATAGTGATATTTGTTCAATAATACTTAGAATTATCCCTGCTTTCAAAAATAAAATGGTAAGCCAAAAGTGATGTTATAATAAAGTTACCGCAGGGAATTCCAAACTAAATTTGTCAGTCAACTCACTAGGGTTATAGACCGTTTTTTTTAAATCTAGAATAATGTTTAAAAAAAAAATTAAGCATATAATGGTGGCACATCTGAAAGGTTTACCACTTAAATCAAGCTTATTACTGCTTGAAAATTTAAATAAATAACTCAAATAAGTATCGAAAATATAAGGATGTTAATGTGGGTAACAGGAATCTTTTTACTTTTCCTCATTCATACAGTATATAAATACATACACACACACATAATATATATATATATATATATATATATATATATATATATATATATATATATATATATATATATATATATATATATATAAATACTGTTTACATTAAAAAATACAAAACTAGAAATTCAACTGAGTTATCAGTTTTGTTTTGTTTTTGTTTTTTTTTTTTTGTATCTGTTTTCATCATAGCTCCTAATGTGTTTATGCTGGAGTTTAAAATTGGAACAAAAATTAAACATTTAGGTTTAGGTGCGCTTTCTACAAAATAATTTTGTAATAATGAAAAGAATTATTTATGTAAACAGACCATCATTAATGAAAATTACAAAAATTTTCATTTTAGTAGTTTTATATAAACTGTTTAAAACCTAATATAAGTCTAACAAATTTGCCGAATTTCACCTTATTATCTGTATTAGTTCCAATTTTTAACGAATCATCGAAAAGTAATTAAAACATCAAATCATTTAACACTAACACAACTAGTAATTCTCGAGTTATAGTCAGATCAACATTGTTAAGCAAGACCAAGCGTGGTCAATAATTGGTTTAGTGACGTAATAAAAACAAATATTCCCTAGATAACACAACTAGACCCTAAGGTTGATTTTTGCACAGTTTTAACTTTCTACTATGAACACACTGGGAGCTATGATTATAAAAGAAAAAATAACTTGGCAAAAACCAAACAGGAGCTCTTAAAACACTGGAAAAGTTTACTCAGGAGAAATATTAGTTTTGAATTATTTGTGCAAACACAGTTATTTTTCTACATAGATATGGTATAAACAATAATAAAAATAATGGAAAATTCATCAATTTTATTAATACAATCTTTTGCTTTTTTTAACAATTAAATAACTTAATTTTAATAGTACAATTCTTCAATTTATTACATTTCAAAATTAAAAAATGTCCTCAAATTTTTATACAAAATAATAATGTGATGGAATGTTTATATACAAAATTGTTCATAATTAGTTATCAATAAATAGAGATTATAAACTAGTAGATTAGTGTTTTAATTAAATTTTAATAATTACTGTTAAACATTATAATGCCAGTTGGGAGACTTGAAGCTCATCAGGAATAACCCCTGCAGCATCTATTTTAGGTGGTAGTGCAGTCGCTATCGTAATGCTTTAAGTGTAAATTTTAGTTAATAAGTAGTGTGAGTCCACCAAAAAATATTAAATTAGCTTTCAACCTATAATGGTCATTTTTAATAAGTTAAAAAGAGAATGAGGTACTTGCATAGAGATAATACTAGAGGGGGCATAGCCTATTTTATTATATGGAGAAGCCTGAAACATTTTTTTGGGCTCTTGTGTAACCTCATGGAAACCTCCTCCAAGAGTAAGTTGAGGTTATAATAAATCATTTGTTTTCAGCTTGAACATTACTTGTGTTTTATTTGTATTTTAAAGTTTTACTGTATAAGTTTATACATATACAGATTATATTTATAATCGAAGGTGGTCAGGTTACTTTCTTGATGTTTCCAAATTTAACCTAAAGGGCCTCTCTAGTAATAATATCTTTATGGGTACTTGCATAAAACTCATAAAATATGAGGATTATTATTTCTGATTTAACCTATTAGCCATTTTTTTAAAAAAAATAGATTTTTGTGAGCACTCTATTTTTCGAACTGATATTAATATTTTTAAACCAAACTTGGTACAAAAATCAACCATACGGAGGACATGAACCCTTTAAAAGAGCCAGGTTGTTGAGACATCATTAACCTGGTTTGCTGAGCTAGAAATTTTTTGGGATAATCAGTAAAGTTAGTATTTTTCACAGCGAAGAATGTCCTTGTTTATATATTTTGAAGCACTGAATCGAATGAAACAGGTCCAGAGAATCGATACGACCATTCTAACTGATCAAAAAGTTATAATACCCGGAAAAATTAAACAAAATATGAACAAGTTGACACAACATAATTGTGCGAGAGACGGTATATAATTTCGCAAAACACGGTAGTATCAAATGAAAATATGAACAAGTATTTAACTCATTAAAGAGCCTAAGAGTCTTATTTTAATTACTACAACATAACTACAGTCAGTTAGTTAGTCACAGTCATGACTGACTAAGACTCACAAGCTCTTTAATTCTCTTCTGTCTGACCTGAAGATGGCCATTGTAGGTTAAAAGCTGCATTATTATTATTTTTTTTTTTTGTGGGGACTCATAAAATTTTATTAATATTTGATCCACTTGAGTTAATAAAGACAGGGATCAATTATTAGGACAACAATCTAATGTGCAAGCGTAATTCATGATGAAAATCCCAAATCACTGTGGTGTCATTGACAAGCTATGAAAATACTTACATTTTAACAACCTCAATCATGACGGCAGCTAATAATTACTATTTATCAAAAGAAATAAACAAAAAAAGGAACATATTTATAACTAGATAGTGCACATAAATAAATTCAACACAGTGAAGTGACTAACTTATAATAAACTTAAAAAAATATATTTTGATTTTATAATATATTTTGTCAAAACTTAAATTGAAAACTGCAAACAATTATTTCGTAACATTATCAAATAGTTTGTATTATTATTTGAAACAAGCAGTAAAATGTAAACTTAGGTTCTATTTACGGACTTTTCTGCTAACAGGAGCATTATAACTTAGTATAACATTAAACAACTTAAGGGTGTACTGATGCAATGTTTTTCATATTCTACAAATCACTCTGTATCTATTTAATATCAAATAAGACTTTAACAGGAGCTAAATAAAATATTTATAATGATTGATGTCCAGACGTTCGATGTAATGCTTCAATCCCCAGTTTTGTTCTTAATTAATAACATATATTTCAAGGTGATTCATTCTACAGGTTTACATACACCAAATTTGGTGAAATCGGATGAAAATTAAGGTTCTAATATGGAGAATAAAGTAGAATTTTTACATACTAAAAATGGAGATATTTTTGTTGTCACAACGTTTCTAAATAAAAATCTTTAAGATGATAATGATCTTGATAGTCTATGGTTTAAGGTCAATAGAGGGAAAAAATATATAACCAAGTAAATTCAGTTATACAAATTCTGCATTTTTGATTAAGGTGTACATTTTATGGACTTAGTGACAATAAACACAACAATTTGCACTTTAATAGTGCAAAATTTATATTTCTAAATTTCAAAATGAACATAGATGGAGTACATAACAAATGTTTTATACTGCAATACGTCATTGGACTCGCTTTGCTAACCGAATAATTTAAATTTAAATTTAAATACAACCGATTCATTCTCAGTAGTCACCCATACAGGCACTGAACAAACTCGAAGCTGCTTAACTTTTATGATCCAACAAAATTCATAGATATACTAGACGCATTGAAATGACACTTATTTATTACGTAAAGGTATATATTTGAACCGAATTTCAACTTGATTTGATGATTTGAACTAATTCTGATAATGAGATGAAATTTGGCACATATACCGGTCTTGATATATGCCCACGTGACAAAAATCCATTTCACAACATTTTTCCACATTTTATAATTTTTTCAACATTTTTGCTGAACCATTATTGTTTAGTTAATGACGCCATAAACAAATTATTTTCCGAATAGTACAACTAAACCTTTAGACACTAAACATATAGACTGATTTTTGTACAAACATTCCACTCTCAAGTATAAATAAGCTGGGAGCTACGATGATAACAGACAAACACACACATACCAACAGACAACTTCGTGAAAACTACTCAGGATGTCTTAAAAACACTTAAAACGGATAATTCCATTGTCATCACGGTTTCAGATTTTTTTACTAACAATACTTTTCCTATAACACTATGGTATAAATGAGGAAAAGTAAAAACAATAAATAATCCAAAGGAGAATCACCAAAGGGTAATATAGACCTCGCTAGTAATATTAAAAACATTATAAGCAAGGTCAAGAAAATCATTTCACTATTCAATCGCTAAAAATAATTTTTATGTAACTTATTTAAAAGATTTTTGGTATTTAATCCATAGAATTTAATTGCCGGCAACTGAGTTCTTAAAACCAATTATTAACTTAAAATTAAAATAGTCTCAAATAGTATTTTCAAGTCTTATTTTAAAAAAAATTACAAACCAACATTTTTTTTTAATTAGTTTTATATAGTATCAAACAATAATTAAATCTTTGGTTTAAATTTTAAAGAATGTCAACACATTGTAAATATAAAGAAAAATAAATAATAAATAATTTAAATAAATGAAAGTATAAAATAACTAAATTTAAAAAATGAATAGATTAAAAACTCATGATAAATATTGATAAATAAAATCTTTGGTTTCAGTTTTCTAAGATCATTTATTGAAAATAAATGCAAATTTAATAAATAATGAAGACAAACTTAGAATTAACAAAAAACAAAACAGAAAAAGAAGGAATGATGATTTTTTTGTAAAACTTATAAATTGACAATGAAAGTGATTTTAGAAAATCAATTACAAATAAATTAAAATTAATATCTATAAGAAATAAAGGAAAGAAGCTTTTTCATGATGCATACAAAATAGCCGATAAATCAGGATTGCAGTGTTACCAACTACAGAGGAAAAGTGCACTCAAAGGCAATTCAAACTTAAATTAAAGTAGTAAAATGTATACAAGTTAAACAGGACATTTATCAAATAAACAATAAATGTAAAAAATATAATTTTATTTAAATTTTAAACTTAATTTTAATTAAAAAATTAAACAGACAGCCTGGTTTATTAATAATTGATTCATTGTCAATAAATCTATAATTTAAAGGAAGTACAAACTTGTAGCAAACATCAAGAAATGTAAAAGGAGAATTAGAGAACATATTCAGCAAAGAAAACATTAAAAGAATAACTTAAGTGATTAAATAATGTTTTGGTTAAAGAGTTAAATTGCTCCAATTCAAGCTTTTTACTTCTTTCTAAAGTAGATCGTAACTTTTAACCAATGTTAAAAACAATTTAATAAAACCTAAATGTAAGCAACAACTGACTCATTAAATTTTTAGAATCAATTCAAGCAAAAATATGCAAGTGTAAAGAAGGGAAATTAATATACTAACAGAACAAGCTAACTAACAGAATCCGAAAATGTATTTGATTCTTCCTTTATATTTTCATTAATGGTGTCATTATCGGGTTCTATTTCATTGGGCTCACATTTTATTTTAACAAGGTCAAAATTAGTTTCTTCAGAAGATTGACAACCAGGACTATTTTGTGCTTGTTTATCAGTTTGCTGTAAACTTTTTCCAATACTCTGTGGTAAATAAGATTGATTTTCGACCATAGCTTGGGGTAAAGATTGATTATCAGACTGGGGCAATTGAGCCTGACTTTCAGCTATAGCTTGTGATAAACGATGATTTTCATAGATTTCAGAACTAACAGAGTTAGAATCCACAAGTGATGGATCAGTCCAAAGAGTGTTTAAAGACATAAAAATGTCTAAAGGATTAACTCGAGATCTTTTTCTGCGGCTTATTTGAATTTCGGGACGTTTTTCTGTTATTTTATTAATCGATTTAGCCAAAGCATTATTTCGATTTTTCATTATAGTAGCAGCTTGTCGACTTTTTCTCCAAGCTGGTATTAAACCTGATTTTTTTAAATAATCGTGTAGTGTACTACGTGGTATGTTATATTTAGTGGCAGCAGCGATAAGAGATTCACCGGATAACAAGTCCTGAGTAGCTAATTTATAGATTCGTTCATCTCTTCTCCATTTAGTGGTAGCGCTAGTTTGAAATTCGTTAAAGTTCATATCCACTCTGTCCGAATCCTGATCCGGTGATTCCTTACCAACCATCCAACTATTTAAAACATATTTTCTTCCTAATTTGGAAAAAAATAAAAAAACACAAATACAACAAAAATAATAAAAAATAAATAAAAAACAAAAATAATTATGCATGCTTTGTTTTTAAATTAATAAATAAGAACATAAATTTGTGCTTCAAAAATAAAAAAAATAAGTGTGCAGTTGTAAAATAAGATGTTTTGACTATCAAGTAACTTCACTAAAATTTTAAGTAACTTCACCTGCTTTTAGGTTCATTTTTTATGAGTAGAAGCTTGCTTTGCCCAAGATTTATTATTTGTATATTGATAAAATGGAAATTTTAAATTAACTATGATATTTAAAAATTAAAAATATTAATATTAAAAAACATAAAAAAATATTTAAGTACTAAACAACCTTTTTTACAAGACAGTGATCACGATTTATTAATATTTATTTAAATTTTTTTTATTTATTTACGTTTTTCCATAAAATAACTAAAAATGCACCAAATTTAATTATAATAGAATTATAAAATAGATATTATTAAAAACAAATTACTATTTGTATTAATTTAGCTGGAAATGAACTTCGATTCAATAATGATGTTGGGTGAATTCATCTTAAAACCAATACACAAATTTCTAAAATGTTTCAAATTTGCTGAGTAAAAAACTAATTTTAATTATTTACTTCTCAGTATAAAACATTTACATATTCTACGGAAAGTCCAAAATTATCTATTCTATTAATTAATAGTTTTATTATACATCTACCTTAATTTATTATTTATCAATTGAAACTATTGAGTTTCACATGTACATCCAACACATATGAGTGTGCAATACTATTAAGCATTATTATATTGTACAACATATTTATTTCACTTATTTTACATCACACTTATTTAATTTTTTACAATGATTATTATTTATTTACATAAACAAAATTATTGTTATATTAAATTGATTAACTTCACCATGATGTGTTTATTACAGTGCTCTAAATGTGCTCTTTGGTGAACCCTATAGACTAGGTTAGGTCTGACATCAAAAGGAAGGTTACTTTCGTAAACCCGTCTCTAAAGGCTATATTTTAACATGTTTAAAATTAGTTTTTGATAGTTTCGATTTTCAGGCTAATTTATGTCAAAAAGAGGTCTAAAAATGTTTAGAATACACAATCTGACATAAAGTTAATGAAAATGAGTCAAAATATATGTGCTAAAATACCTGGCTAAAAGTAATATTAGTGTGTAAGAACAACAGATCATTATATAGCAAAATCTCAACAAACCTTATAATTTTTTAAATACAATCTTCATTGACAGTAAAACCGTATTTTTAAAGGCAATCATTTTGTAAATAAATTGAGTACAATCTTTTTACCTTCACTATGTCAAAAGTTATTTAAGTTTTTATAATTATTACCTTATTTAAGTTTTTTATAATTAGTGTCCTATGGCATTTAAGAAATTACATAAATTGATATAACTTTTGACGTACTAAAGCTACAAAAATCATTTTGTGCTCAAATTTATCACTAAATTACTGCTTTTAAGAATAAGGTATTACCATCAATTAAAATTATATTGAAAAAAAGAAAATTTGTTTAAATTTTACAAAATAATGATCTGTTGTTGTAACACTAACTAATATCACTTTTAACATATATATTTTGGTTCTTTTTCATTAAATCGATATCATAGAATCAACTTAAAAACCTGTGATAAGCTGTACATTAAAAAAAACTAATTTTAACTGTGTTGACATCATAAGCTTATGACAAGGATTTTTGAAAGTAACCTCACTTGCAATGCCTAACCTGGTCTATTATATGAAACCCTTTCCACAAAAAATGTGCTCAAACTAAACTAAAAAAACCAATGTGCTACCTAAAATTCTAAATGTTATATAAGATGAAAAACAAACAAAAAAATTCATGAATAGTAGAACATGATACAAGTAAAAGTAAGATTATGAGTGCTAAACAAATTATTTTTTTATATACTTATTATGATGGAGGTCTCACTTATGTAAGTGATATTCCAAGGAGTTTCTCTTAATAATAAATCAGACCCTTTTGTTTAAAGTTTTATAAAAGTTTTAGAGGAAATACCTCAATTTCGTTTTTAACAAACAATAATAATATTTAAAAATTATTTATAATAATTTTATATTTTTTTTTATAAATTAATTATTATCTTGCTACTAGTACTATTCATTCAAAATATAAAGTAACAAAACAAAATTAAAATGTACATGGGTAAGGTTATTATTTATAATTATATTCAATGCCTGAGCAAAGTAACAAAAGAGACTAGAAATAGACAGAGCTGTAGTTAATTTGTTATGTTGGCAACATTAACTGGTGATGATAAGGTCTATGATAAAGCCTTCATATTCCAAACAATATAGTAACTATATGGGTGATTTAACAAAAAAATTAATTAATTTAAAATTGTTCAATATTTAAGCCCAAATTTTATGTGTTTTAGTTAAATTGTATGTCCTTATATTCATTTCAAAAGAAATACAACTCTTAAATATCATTTTCCATTGATGTAAGTCAGTTTAAATGAAAAATCCCATAGTAAAGAATAGGATTATTAGAAAATGATTTGAGGGGGAACAACAGAAAACCTCATGAGGTTTGTCCAGCTGCCTATTAGTTCAAGAGCTTGACCAGAAAAAATGTAACTCACATTGTACTACTACATGAGACTGAAGTCCACAAATGATATTGTTATACTATTATATTCACAA
>JACMZG010000002.1:31455392-31527892 GCA_018340805.1 Microvelia longipes | reverse complement strand
TCATGATATTAGAGAATTTTCAAATGTATTGGTTAAAACGTGATTTGTTAACATAATGTTTTGTATGTCCATAAAAAACCAGAACTAATACAGATAATAAAATGATACTTTTCATTTTGTTAACCATACACAGTAGTAGTAGTATGTGTGAAAAAAAATAATTTTTTCATTCTAATCTTAATGCTTTTTGAAGATTTGTGATTCTTTGAAATGTTTGTGGGGTCATTTTGTGGGTTTATGACGTCACACATATTTCATATAAACTATGGGATTCAGGACATTAACAAGGTTGATTTTTGTACCAAGTTTCATTTTGATCCGAGAAAGCATTAGAAAATTATCGTGTTCCATAGAAATGTCTAGGAACAATAATCTGGTACAAACATACATATGTAGGGAAGCTCTCCCTCCAAAAACTCTACCCCCCCCCCCCCTTCAAAAAAAAGTATACTAAGTTCCATTACACTATGACAAGTGTATCCATGATTTTGTTGGATCATAGAAGTTCAGTGCCTAGATGGGTAAATGCTGGAAATGAGAGGAATGTATTTACTATCTTATGATAAGCAAAGTATAACTTTAACATCTTATTCTGAGGAAAAGAGTCCGATGTACGGAGGAGGATAAGCGTAGTGAATCCAATGAGATGAGGAAAAGTTCAGAGGTACTCAATACCAGATATTTTTAATATTATATTTCTCCATCATAAAAAGGAAATGGTATTTAAAAACATTTTACAAACTGCAAGTTTTAGAAATTGATGCCAGTTGATGATTTATTTTTTATTCAATTTGTCTAAAATTATGTATTGTGGAATTCACATTACATCAAAAAATCTAAATCTGTCAAAATTAGATCAAAAGATCTATTTAACAGATCAGAACATAAAGAAATCAGTGCACAGAATATTATCAGTAGCTCAGATAGTTTTTCATATCAGTGATTTTATAATGAAATCGAGTAGGTCAAGTTTTTTTGTTGACATTACTACTGTTAGCTTTAACATTAGTAGCAAAGTCATATAAAAACTTCACTAACTCAGCTTTACTATTAAGCCATAGTTACGCTTACAACTCTATGTCGATAAATCTTACTTGTCCTCCTTTACAAATCCACCACAATCAATTTATTTTCATTGGTTTTTACTGGGTGGAAAGTATGTCATAACTTTAGCCCTATATCTAAGTGTAGTCATAGGTATACCATGATACCTAGCGCAAGCTCTTATAGAAGAAAACCGTCCTGTTCGTAAATCATTAACAGCCTGTTCTAGTTGTTCTGGTGAGTACTGCTTATAGGGTCCAGGCATCATGAGGCGGCCGGGTGGATTGCCCATACTGTAATACATTTCACAACTACCTGCAATTCAACACAAACATTTTTTTCTTTCTACTTATAATTTAAGTTAAATTTTATAAATTTATGAGTTTTTTAAAGAATCTCAAATTAATTAAAAAGTGCAAATAGTTCATAATGTTGTCTTTTAATTGTTTCCTTAAATTAACTTATTCCTTAAGTTTAACTTTACTTCCCAATAAGAATCTACAGGGAGAAAAGAACCAAGTGGCAAACTTGGCAAATCTCAGGAACCAACTTGACTATCCAGGGAGTAAAAACTTACTTTTATCCCTACGTAAGTTATAAACTTTAAAATATTCTTATACATTATTTCTTATATTCCCATTTTTTTACCCCGGTGGAGATTGTCTCTATGGCACTTAGAACTTTTGTGTGGGTCCAATAGAACCCCAGTCATCCTAATACAATTATAAAATATGTATCGTTGACAGCAAGAGATATATTGCTGCAATTGGGCCATATTACATCTAATCCCATTAACCTACATTTGTTTAAAACAGAATAAAAAAAGGGTAAACAACCGTCTAAGTACCGACCAAGCTCAAGAACTTCTGTGATGTAATGGCCCAAATAAATAGCAGTTGAAAGAACTTGAAATGTACAATAATTATTAAAAATGTACACAAATAAATGTGTTTCCATAAAGAAAAATATGCAAAATTTCCACATGCTAAAAATGTACATTTATATTTCCCATGGGTTTTAATAAAAAACATTTTGTCTTAACCTAATATAAACATTTGCACAATTAATTAATTTTAAAAATCAATTACAATCAATATGGAAATAAAACTTAGAAAAGCATATTGTGATAATAACAAAACATAAACTCACCTTAAATAATATAATTAATAATAAATAAACAATGTTTTGATGAGCTTGGATTCCAGAAGTTTGATATGAATATTACAAAAATTTAAAAAGACACCCCGACAAATAATAAATATAAAAAAAATTGTGATTCTTACAAACTTTAATCGCAAAAAAGTGGCTAATACAATAAGATTTTAATAAAATATGTATAAATTTCTTGTTAAGTTTAAAAATAATAATTTAAGCAAAATACAACAAACAAATATAAATCATGCAAATTAAATTAAAATCAATACTTTGTATGTATTTTTTTAATAAAAAATATTCAATACAATAAAACTAAAGAAATATTGAAAAATTAAGTAACAAATTAATTTAATAAAATACAATTTTCTATTTTAACTATCTAGCAAGCAGTGGAAATAAAAGAAATTTTGGGCCTAGTCCATACATAATGCCTAACAATCTGATATCCAATTCTAACTTAACTAGAAATTTAAAAAATACATGTGTAAGATTTGTATAAACATAAAGTAATAAATCTATTTTTGTCATATTAATATTCTATTTATAATATCTAGCTAGCATTGGATCAGAATAAGCATTGTGGATGAACCCCAAAGAGAAAAGAAAAAAAACTAACTACAGAAAAATTATAACAGTAAAATTGAAAAACAACACCAAAGTTTGTTATTTTTTTATCAATAAAAACAAAGCATGCATGGTGGCAGGTGATATAACAATTTGTAATAATTTTGCTGGGTTATTAATTAATTTGAAATACTTTATATTTTTAGCTAATTGCTATTAAATGTTATTAATTAGTATTTATTGGTAAGAAAAGTTAATACCAAATACAAGTTTCAACTTTTTAACTTAGTTAACTTAAGTCTGTCCAACCAATCCAAAGCTTAAACACACATGACTCAAATACATCCCTAATCAGAGCAATATCCTCCGAAAAGGGCTTTATTTCAACAAATTTACAAATTAACTGCTGTAAAAGCATAGGCGGAGCTAACTTTACTCTTGGCAGTGAGATTATTCTTTAAATTTCAATACAGTGTTTCTTTTTGTGGTCAATAACTTCCTTGAGTTACTAAAAATAACCACTATTAACCAGTAATAACCCAAAAAAAACATTAAAGCATATAAATGACTATGTATAAGAAGGTTATTACTAGTTTATAGTTATAATTGGTTATGATGGTTAGTAGAGGTTACTAAAAGTGATTGGTGTTTTAAGTTATAAAGTTAGTCATTTTCAAATTTAATGTCCTTAACTTAATACATGGACACACTAGCTTTATGTAGATCTTTCTCTTTTGATTAATTATTATCATATAATTATCATACTTTATTATATTATTGATTTAATTTCAAACTAAATCATAACTAGAAACTGAAGAGTTAAAGAAGAGGGAAGGAGACCCAACATCAAAAATATTAGTTCTAGTCATAACCAATCAGAAAACCTAGCAAAATAAATAAAAAATGCAGCAAAATACATCAAATTTTCAATTATTATTTGTACATTTTAATAAAAAAATATTTTATACTCTAGTGTGTTTAACCTCTAGATTGGTAATAGGTACTTAAGAATAAAAGGGTCAAGGCAAATAAAGTTAGCCTGGCATACTAAAACATATTAGTTGAGAAACTCAAAGAAAAGTAATAACCAGCAAATTAAAGTTAAATAAATCATAATTTAAAAAAAAAAACATAATAGAAACCAAATGCAATACTTAAGCTATAAAACCTAAAACTACCAAATCCAATAGTAATATTAACAAACCACACCAAATTATTCATTTAAAAAGTATATTCATAATAATTAATGAAAATAATCATAAACAATTTGATAAACATGTAAGAAATAAGAATAAGTGATAAATATAAACTAAT
This sequence comes from Microvelia longipes, assembly GCA_018340805.1. NCBI lineage: Eukaryota > Metazoa > Arthropoda > Insecta > Hemiptera > Veliidae > Microvelia > Microvelia longipes. Next base: position 31,523,815 of record JACMZG010000002.1, on the reverse strand, counting down.
AATGTACCATCTTGAAATTAACTACATGATTTGATTAAAAAGTAATAATAAATTAGTTAAATAAAGTGACAAAATCCATAATGAATACAATATGCACATAAGATAACAAAGTCAGTACATAAATTATATTTTTTAGCCAGTGAAGATGACATGAAAGAAAGTCAATAATGCCTTGTTATTTATTATGACTGTTATACGAACATTTTAACACTCTAGGGCCTTTAAAATATTTCATAACAGTTGAAGACGAAATAAGAGAAAGTCAGTTATGTGTTGTTATTATGATGATTATACAACAAATTTAACACTTCAGGGTCTTTGAAATATTTTATAACAACATTTTTTTAGGTGTTGAAGGTAAAATAAGAGAAAGTCAATTACGTGCTTTTATTATAATGATTATATGAAATATAAAACACTCTAGGGGTTTCAAAGTATTTTGTAACAAAATTATTTTTTTAAAACTCAAATTTTAAAAACGGATGTGAACACTGTATACACTTTAATGGCTACTTTTACCAGTAACTATGAAGAGAAAATGCTGGATCATTTTCATATGTGGTTTTCCTTAATACTTCTTCAATATTTTATTAAATCTTTTTTAAGACGATATTCACAATAGCAAGTATTTATAAAAATGTAGTAAAGGCAATACTTTACTCGCTTTCAAAAATATTTAAATTAAAAAATGCGGGTTTTACAACAACAAAAAAATATAAAAAGGCAGGAGTGTAATAATCCACACACTGTGCAAAATGTAAAAATATTCTACAAAAAAATGTGAAAAAAATAGGAAATTAATTAGTAACGTAATAAAATGTAACGTTCTAATAATCATGAATCAAACCCTGGAACCAAGTCATCAAATATCAAATGAATATTAAATAAATAAAAATATATAGAACAATTGCTTTTTAAAAGCCTAAATAAGGAAAAGGAAGAAGGAGAAATTCAGAAGGAATCATTTGCTTTGGGTTAAAGCCCTACTTTGAGCATTATATATATATATATATAATTATATATATATATATATGTTTGTGTGTGTGTGTGTGCGTATGTATGCATATACTAAACCAACATATTTATAATTATCTATGCTGTTGCTAAGGGCATATTAAATTTCTTTTAATAATTAGAAGGGGCCATTCTTTTAAGAGTTTGAGAAGGGAAAGATGCTTTAAAACACTGCCTAAGTTACATTTAAATAAGGACACACATTTTTGAGTTTGATTATAACAGAAGCAAATGATAAGGGAACAATTTGTTGCAATCTACACAACTACTGATGAAAGTGTTAAAGAAAAGATTTTAGATTGAGGATTTTTAAGGATTTAATTTAGTTTTAACTTAAAATTAGGATTCAATCCTTTCCTAAAAGTAAGCAAATGAGAAAAGCTTTTTCCCAAAAATGAAACAAATATGTATATAATTTTTATAGGCAAAGCACAATAATTTAAATTTAAAAACTAAGACCACCTTGAGTTATAGCAGTTAGTAGCAATTAAACAAGTCAAAAACAAAGTAATTACTCAAACTAATACAATTAAAGTTAAAACAAAATTAAACAATAATCAAATAAAAGTAATTGACTATATAAAAAAACATGTGTCATCCTTTAGGATGTGTCATCCTGATTAATTATTTATTTCCTCTCCAAACTAAAAATTATTTATTAGCCAAGCTATTTTAACCACAAATGGTCATCTTAGTTCAAATAATATCTATTGTACTAACTAATACAACAAATACCACAAATACTATATTGGAAATGTTTTTATGTCATGTGATGATTTTGTGTATGTATTAATTTAGAGTTATCATATGCTTTGACTTTGTGTCTATAGTAGTTTGAAGCACAGAGAAAAAACCTTTTGAGGTCGATAAAAGCTTTGCAAATAAATAGATTTAAATGGAGAAACTTTTTATCATTCTTATTAACAATAAATTATACCAGCAACACTTAAAATAATATTATAACTGTCGTTAAATAATTTAATTTGTACAAGGAGGATTGGCTCAAAGGACTGATTCAGGATTATTGAACAACAGAAATAATAATAAAACAATCACATTGAATTGACAAACAAACAAATAATAATAAGCAATATAAACATATTAATAAATAAAAAGGGAGCTAAACAAGTAGGTAAAAGGTTCAAGATGGTACATAGTTTTGTATAATACATATAAAAAAATTAAGTGAAAACAAGTATTAACAATAAGTACTTAAATGATTATAAGTATTAGTTTGCAATAGAAATAATATTTATTTTTGAAAACAATAGGATACTCCCCTTCCCATAGAGATATATTACTAGAGGGGCCCTATTGGTTGAATTATGAAACATTGTTAAAGTATCATGACTTCTTTCAACTAGCAACAATTAAATAAACAGAACAATTATACAGTAACTTATAAAGTAGAACCTGGTAGAACGTTTTAAATACAAATCAAAACATAAAAATTTGCGGGAAGCTAAAAACAATTGAGTTATTATTAACTTATCTCACTCATGGAGGAGGTTTCAATGAGGTTACACAGAGCCCCTGAGAGCCCCAAAACGATGTTTCAGGCCTCTCAGTGTATTGATATAATACACAGATAATACATGCCTCCTTAAGTAATATATCTTTATGCCCACTCCTACACGGACAACTTCATAAGCATCCTGTTGAAAATTTGCTAAAAATGAAACAACTATTTCAGCAAATATTTGATGAAAGTTAATGTAAAAGAAGGTTAAAGCTATGCTCACATATTCTTATGTGTGTCAACGTTAAGTGAGAGTGACAACCAAAGGTCATATAAATTAAACGTACAGTTTATCAACTACTTGATAATTCTTGACAGGTCACTTTAAGCACCGTAGATTCTAAAAAAATTCCTGCAAGAAGGGAACGGGAAAAAAAGTTTGTACACAAATCAGGTTTTTTATTCGTGTTTTCTTGGCGATGTTTTTTACATTTCTTTTGTGTAGTTTTATTTTATAATATAATTTTCATGATTAATTAGGAAGCAGTTTTCAAAACGATGTAAACTGAAGAAGAACCACAAATGAAATGAACAATTGCCAGATAGGAGGTTATTTCCCAACAGTGGATATGGGGGGGGGATTATTTTCTTTTGAAGTAAGGGGTCGGCAGCAACTTTTCTGATTAGTCAATCCCTACAATGCTTATGACCTCGGGGATTTTTAAACAAAACGATGGATTGTAGTATTATACCTATTTTTATGAATCCTACTTCATAGTTTTAATCACTTAAACATAGACTTAACTTACACTTAACATAGACTTAACTTGTGTATGTTGACACAGCTTATAACTATTAAATTTAAAAATTAACAAGGAAAACAATTCAAGATAAATTACAAAAGGATGGAATAATCTTTTAGAAGTTTTTAATATACATTTATCCATTATTAATATCAGCCAAAATTATTTATTAGTACTCATAATCATTTAAGTAAAATTTGATGTAAATATTAAATTGTTATTTGTAAAATTAGAACTGGCTTATTAAGTAATTATCTTAATGATAAAACTCTTTTATATCCAAACTTGGTCTTTGGGAATATCAACAAGTGTTTTCATTCTTAACCAGATACTTTTATTGAAATATCCCAATTTCGTAACATAAAATCATCCGAAATAATCAAAAAAATGACTAAAACTATCCCATTACTAATATAACTCAAAATATTAAGATAAAATAGAAATCTCTTTCAAGTAGAAAATTTCTACACCTACATTGCTCAGAATATTCAGTGATTTTCCACCTAGATAATTCTCTCAGGAAATTTCTACACCTACATTGCTCAGAATATTCAGTGAATTTTCCCACCTAGATAATTCTCTCTAAAGATATAATAATAAGAGGAAATTTCTACACCTACATTGCTCAGAATATTCATTTCCCACCTAGATAATTCTCTCTAAAGACATAATAATAAGAGGAAATTCTACACTACATTGCTCAGAATATTCAGTGAATTTTCCCACCTAGATAATTCTCTCTAAAGATAATAATAAGAGAAATTTCTACACCTACATTGCTCAGAATATTCAGTGACTTTTCCCACCTAGATAATTCTCTCTAAAGATATAATAATAAGAGAAAATTTCTACACTTACATTGCTCAGAATATTCAATGAATTTTCCCACCTAGATAATTCTCTCTAAAGATATAATAACAAGAGAAAATTTCTACACCTACATTGCTCAAAATATTCAGTGACTTTTCCCACCTAGATAATTCTCTCTAAAGATATAATAATAAGAGAAAATTTCTACACCTACATTGCTCAGAATATTCAGTGACTTTTCCCACCTAGATAATTCTCTCTAAAGATATAATAATAAGAGAAAATTTCTACACCTACATTGCTCAGAATATTCAGTGACTTTTCCCACCTAGATAATTCTCTCTAAAGATATAATATAAGAGGAAATTTCTACACCTACATTGCTCAGAATATTCAGTGACTTTTCCCACCTAGATAATTCTCTCTAAAGATATAATAATAAGAGGAAATTTCTACACCTACATTGCTCAGAATATTCAGTGACTTTTCCCACCTAGATAATTCTCTCTAAAGATATAATAATAGAGAAAATTCTACACCTACATTGCTCAGAATATTCAGTGAATTTTCCCACCTAGATAATTCTCTCTAAAGATATAATAATAAGAGGAAATTTCTACACCTACATTGCTCGAATATTCAGTGACTTTTCCCACCTAGATAATTCTCTCTAAAGACATAATATAAGAGGAAATTTCTACACCTACATTGCTCAGAATATTCAGTGAATTTCCCACCCAGATAATTTTTTACAAAATTTTACATTAAGTTTTGCACAAATTCCTATAGCTATGTGGGAAAAGCACATATAAAGTTTGAATACGTATTAAATCTTATTCTATCTTACTGATAGATTAAAACATCAACAAAGAAATCTTTCATAACTTGTAATGGAGAGTAAAGGGAACTAGTATTCTATTCAATGGATTCAGACAATATATTAGACTTGTTTACAACTATATTGGACTTAGCTTTAGGACCTAAAAGTTTTATCATACAAGTTAAGTAAAAACAAATTAAAACTAATTTTAAAATTAAATTTAATAAGTAAAAAAAAGGATTGTTTAAATAAAAAGAGTAGATGGGTACCTGGACTGGAGTCAAGTTGGGTTGAAGGACCTGGAAGAGAGTAAGCCGTACCTGTTTCATCAATCTGCAGCGAATTATCATCCTAAAGCAACATACGAATTATAACATTTTTATAATTATAGGGAATAATTTACATTAGTTAAGTACAAAGGCTGCCATTCCTAGCAAGTCTAAAACCAAATGAGGTAGACACATGTTTTTTTTAAACAAATTATTTATTGGCAAAAGTATACAATATTTATTTTGTGTTAACCGGAGCCATATTTATTTATTGATTTGGGGTGATTTGTGCCTCTTTATTTTTATTTTATTTATTAATTTTGGTATGAAATTTGGTTATTTTCTGGGGTGTGAGGGGGTTGTTTGGGTTAAGGATAATTTCCAATTTTTGGGTTTCCTTTTTTTTTAGGGTTTCCTATGCAGTCTGTGGACTGACTTTTGATAAATCAACCTAGCATTTGCCAGTAAAATTGGGGGAAACCACAGAAAACCTCAATTAGGTTGATCGGACACGTGGGAGCTGATGCTTTTGGAAGCCTATGGTGCATATTTTAGACTACATTGCATGATTTTTAAATATATTGTGAACTTTAATAAAAACATTGTATAACTATTAAATTTTTAATAATTAAAAATCAGGTATTTTCCATTTTATGGTTTTCTCTCCTAATACAGCTTGACATCACATATACTGGTTATGAATCTGCTTTACTTTGAAAACACTTAATTTCTAAAAACAGTATGAGTGATTTGGCGATATTTTAACATCTCAGCTGTATTGTTTATTATTTTTATATGTTTAATTTCTGTAAACTCAAAACTGAACTTTTAGGACGTCTTAGAGAAAATGTATTGATTAATTAATAATATTTATTCATAAAACATTTACATTGGACCTCAGCAAACAAATTAATTTCTACATTTTACCATTAGAAAAAAATTAGGTACAGGGTAACTCAGAATTTTCATCATCACATCGGATCACATCACATCACATCCTTCCCACTTCGAACTCACTTCCCTCATCCACAGAATATACAAGTAGTTAAATTAATACTGCAACACGTCTTCAGACTAGCATAGAAAATGCATCCGTTTTATTGCCATCAAGGCACTGACTACGCTCGATACTGCTTAACTTTTATAATTCAACAAAATCATTGATATACTAGTCACATTGAAATGAAACTTAGGGTACATATTTATTTATCTATTTTTATTATTTATTTTATTTCACTTGCACTGAATTTCAACTTAATTGGATTATTTTCTAATTTTTTTCACAATTTTAAAAAAAAACATACACAAGTCATTTGATAAAATTTGAACTAATGCTGAAAATAAAATCAAACTTGGCACATATGTTAGTCTAATACATGGCTTCATGAGTGCTATGATCCATGATCAAGTCTCAAATTGATTGCAACATTTTTCTACGTTTTATGATTTTTCAAAATGTTTGATGAGTAATTATTGCAGGTTAATAAAATGCATAATAAAAATATTATTTTCCGGATCGCAAAAAAACCTATAGATTGATTTTTGTAGCAAGTTTCAACTCTCTATCATAAATATAATGGAAGCTATGATAGAGCTATGAATAGAAGATAGCTTCTATGAATAGAAGCTATGATAATAACAGACAGACACACATAAACAACTTTGTGAAAACCACTCAGGTGCCCTTAAAAACACCTGAAACGGATAATCCCAGATTAGGATTGTTTAGGAAACACAATTCTTTTCCTATATACCCATATCCAGAATAAATGAGGAAAAGTAAAAATAGATACCGTTTTTTCCATATACTATACAACACATGCCATCAGGGAGATACATCATTTAAAAGTTAACACATAAACCCTGTGAGGGAAACAATTCTATTAGTCCTTTGAACAAATAGAACCCAAGCTAACATAACAACCCATACTTATTTGGACAACTTATTAAGACAACTAACTCGGGCTTGAACAAGTGGAATCCCTATCAAATTTTAGGATCACCAAAAATAAAAAAGATGATTTTTACTTTTCCTAATTTATACTGTAGGTATATAGGAAAAGTATTGTGTTAGCTTAAAATTCCAAAACCGGGATTTAAACTGGATTATCTGTCTCAGGTGTTTTTAGGGCCTCCTTAGTTTTTTTTATTCTTGGGTACACAGCTTCGACAACTTAGATCATTAGCAGGACCCTTAGAATAATACTAATATAGAAGGAGCATATGACCGTAAACACAATGTAATTCTACTGATAACACGAATGTCAGTTGACTGGTGCACTTAAGTAATGCTGCCATAAATATCTATTAATGAAGAAAGATCATAAAGAACAAATATAATAACTTAAAACACCTGCTGAGTACTTAATAAAACCGGTCTTAGAAAGGCAAAAGGGTAGCGGAATACAAGAATATAAATTTAGTTGACGAGCACTACTTTTAATATAATTTTAATAAAAAACGTTAAACTACAATTTAAAATGCTTAAAATATTGTAATGCACCGATATTTATATTAGTATTTTTATTATTTATTAGTATATGAAAAACCAGAGTTGGTCTTTACTAATAGCAAAATCAGAAATAAACTGACCTGATAGAAGTCATCATCAAAATCATCAAACAGTCCACCATTATCAGAAAACCTTGATTCTTGTTTAACCTGCAATTAAACAACCTTATTCAAATTCTAATAAACAATTCATGTTAAATGGTCAAAATTATAAGAAAGTATACAATGGATTTCTAAGACACTCCAAAAGATAAGAGACACAGAAAATAGAATTGACTGGTTAACAACCATAAGGGATTTGGTTAACTAATATTAAGTCAAAAAATTTTTTAGGGACCTCTATTTTAAATATTCAAGCTTTTGAGGAGGAATAGGTCCTAATTAATACAAAAAAACTAATTTTGCAGAGCTTTCGATATAATTTAACCTTTTTTTAAGGCTTAACATATTAAATAATAACAAAAACAGTCACATAGTTGTTAACAATAGATGTTTGGACAACAACTGTTTTTGTTATTATTTAATATGTTAAGCCTTGAAAAAGATTAAATTATATCAAAAGCTCGGCAAAATTAATTTTAATTATTAATTATTAATGAGGCCCTATTCCTCCTCAAAAGCTTGAATAGTTAACTAATATTCTATTCCTGAGAGAATGTATTCTTTAATAATAACATGCCAATAATAATAATAAAACATTAAGAAATATCATGTCTCCACTGGATTTAGAAATAATTAACTAATAAACTATAAACTATTTTTTTTCTGGAGAGACTATTTTCTTCTTTTCCTAATATGAATAACAATGCTTGAGCTCTATCACATTAAAATGTATCAGTTTAAATATATTTTACAGTGAACTGAAGAAGTTGGGTATTACCCGATAACTTACTGATTTAAGTTAGGGTGCTTCAACACCCTAGGCATGAAAAAATACCCCCTCCTTTTTTTAAATGAATGTTCATATTGCTATGAATTTAGTTCATATATCATTTGATACTACCGAGTTTTGCAAAACATGAATAGTTGACACAATTTGAGCTGGAAAATTTTAGGGTATCTATTCGAGGTTAAAAAGATACCGTGTAAGTTTAATTACATTACGTGCAGGTACCTTCAAAAATTTTAACAATAAACAAACTTTAAAAAAACATAATTTTGTTTTTACATCATTATTAAATATAATTAAATGTTTCAATTATCTTATAAAATTAAAACCTGAAAATTCTTAGATTAAATTAAATTATTATAGGATAAAAGTAATTATAATATTAATATATTAATAAATATAACTAAACATAGACTGACAACTACATGGTTTAAATCTTATTATTAAAGAACACTATAATCATTATAGTATAGTGCATGGTTATAATCAGTTGAAATGATGGGACAATAGTGTCACGGAACCAATGAGGTTGGCCTGATATGAAATTGTGGGTGTGGTTTAATATCCTGGACTAACCTCATTGGCTCCCTCTCATTTTTCCCCCGCAATGTCAACTGATTATAACTGAGTGTTATACCAAAAATATTATTAATTTGAAAGAAACCTAAATGGAGCTTACATTAGATACAGTGAGAGTAGATTGTGGCCTAGAAGTTGGATCTGGAGTAGAGGGATTGGTATTCCCCTGCTCACATGAGTTCATATTGTTCATATTCATGCCAGGTTGTTCCTCCTTAACTACAGCTTCTACTCGCCTCTGTTTAGGTTCGCTACTCCTAGAGCCATCTAGAGTCATAGTATTACCCTCCCGAGGAATTGTTAGTTTATCAGCTAAACCTTCTTGTTGTCCGCAAAGTCCTCGAACTTCAAGAGCTTCCGCTGCTTTAAGTAGTGTGGATAATTCATCTTGAGTTACATTAACTTCACCCTGATAATAAACAAGTCATAGACAATGCATATTTAAATGATAACTACAATAATATTTTAACTTAGGAAAAGTACTTTAAAGGGAAATTAACTTTAACATTGATGAGTAGCCCAGTCAATTAAGGATTTTTGTCAGAAAAAATGAGGAACTTTTGCCATATGTTAGGGAACCCCTATGGAAGTTTTCTCCAAAAACTGCACAGCTCTTCCCAGGACAGCTAAGACTTTTTCTGATTTTTTTAAACAAATACTCAAAAACTATTGGTTTTATGGAAAGCTTTGCGGTTATAAGAATTTTCTCATGACTATAATTTTTGTCCTCTAAGACAAGGTCAAAGACAGGTATAAATAGGGCCTCCATCGTCTCCATCTTTAGTACAGATTTTAGAGCATTGTGTTTTTATCCATGATATTCAACATCTCTGAAGATGCCTCCCATAGTGGAGACGAAAAGTCAATTTCTTCATATACAGTGCTGTGGTCTCAACCAGAAGACCTAAATCTTCAAAAAAAGATAATAAGATCAAATAAAGATAAAAAATATTACATTAGTATAATGAACTAATAAGTGACATTGCCTATTAAAGAAAAATTATCAGATAATGATAATAAAATCAAAAAAGATAAATAAGATTAAATTAGTATAATGAACCAATAAGCTTCATAGATATTTAAAAAGTAGTAAAGTAAAAGAGCCTCATTAAATCATTTTTTTCTTTTTATTTTGAAATTTGTCTTACCTTATACATAAAGTCAACAAGCGCCTGCACTTCCCAAAACTTCATATCTTTCATAAATATAATAGGATGCTGACATGGATTCTGCACTAATAACTTTTCAAAATAAGCGCTACAAGCACTCAGTACTACTTTATGGCATTTGACCATACGGGATTCACAGGCAAGGGTAACATCGACAAAGTGTTCACAAGACAGGAGCTTGGGGAAAGCACTCTGCAGGTTGCTCTGGTAGCTGTTCCAGCGAACACAGAACTGCTGCTCTCGCTGCTCCTTACTGCTCCCAGACATTTTAACTACTACTACTTTCTTATCAATTTTGTCAAAACTGAAAAATATAAATGACACATTAGCAGGTAAGGTATGAACAAGCTAAATCATAGAACTACGAATAAGTTTTTATTTTTTAACAAAATAAAGTTATCCATACTTATTAAAAGACGGTTTTCCAATCAAAATTACTGTTTTCCACTGCAGTTAATTTCAATCTTTAAATAACAAAGTGCATAACATTTTTACACCATACTTAACAGGTGATCATATAAGCTTTGAATGCTATAATATGTTCCTTTCCCCGATCATATAAATTATGTAAAGATTGTGGAGTTAACTGTAGCAGCTGGTCAACAAGGGAAATGATTGCATTGCTGGGTCATAGCGATAGACTTACTTGTTGACTACCCTCTCTATAGAAGTCACCACACCCCTGGTTCCATTCCTCACACTGTTTTAAAAAAGATTCAAAATCCGCCAAAAGATAGGATCATTTAAAGTTTATCTGGTATTTTAGGTAATTAGTTAAGTAATACTATTATATTAAAATCATTGATAATAAAAAATATAATCATACAATTTTCTCAATTGAGAAAAATCATTTAAGTAATATAATTTATAAACAATAAATTATCAATCATTTTTTGTATTTAACCACAGCCAAATAAAGCCCTGTCCAGCTTAAATAAGAGAAAATTTATCTAACTTGTAGTTGATTATTTTGTCAACTACAAAAAATCTACTTTTGCCCATTATTTCTATATTTTAGAGTAAATATAAGTTGCATTCTAAAAATTTAATTTTTTGAACATTTTAAAAATGGTCAACACAAAAAAATTAGATTAATAGGAATAAATTGAGTAATAAATCGCTGAGAAGCTCTTGATTAGTAGAACAATGTTAGCAAATTCTAAAAAAATCAATATGGTGGCCAAAAGTTTATACAATAATTAGTTTCTTGTATAAACTAATTAATTAATTGTTCTAGGAAAATTAGTAATTTCTTCAAAACATGTATTTTTTATACCTGTACTTTATAATTATAATTAATTGTTGGATAATTCTCAATAAGAATCTTTTTGAAAGCAACTTTAATACTTTGATTTCATTACCCTATAGTACATTAATATGCTTATACCCATAAGATTTATGGTAGGATGCATATATTTAATCAAATTTTTGACAAATATTCAAAATTGTGTAAACACATCATAAAATTTTTGATATTAAATATTAAATTTATGTTATACTGATTTTTTTACAACATTTTCTTTTTAACGGCTTATATTTTAATTATGTTTAGTTGTTTTAACTTAATTGTTTCTTTTATTATTGTTATGACTTAAACTTTATTTAGTTTTCTGAAGATGTAAACAGTGGTTTATGAAATATACCGCCTGAGTGCAATCACTGGATTGTTTCTCTATCAAGCGCACCAAAGTCATTAAAACTGTGCTAACTCTAATACTTGTAACAATCACAATTGTTGTTGTATTATTCAATGAATAAAAAAAAATAAAAATAAAATAAAATAAAATAAGGCATTATTAAAAATTGTTGTAGAACTAAAGCTAGTTCAGTCTCTATATATAATTTAAGATTTTTAACATGTATATTTATACTGATGTTATCTCTTAGATTTATTCATTAAATAGTGCTGTATAAAAGACTCATTGTTGCTAAAGATTTAGGTGTAATAATTGATGAAAAATTAACAATCCTAGAATATTTTATTAGAATTAAAGCTAAATGTTGCAAAATTTTAAGTTTTATTCTACACAATTCCAATAATTTTTCAAATATAGAAACAATAGTCCATCTTTTTAATACTCACCTATAAGTGAGTATGGCTCTATTGTATGGAAACCATATTAAGTTAGTCATGAAAATCTTATAGAGCATGTTCAGCATAATTTCTGCAGAGCTATCAATCACAAAACATCAGACATTTGCATTCTATTGGCTATAACCTTTTTGAGATCTTTTATAATATACCACCTATGTTGATTAAAAAATATACTTAAAATATTTCTCTATAAATTAATAAATAACAAAATGAAAATTGAATGTGCTCAATTTCTTGTCCATATTAATTTTAATGTTACTAATTGTCATTATACTAGAAACCCCTTGTAATTTAATGTTCAATATAGTCAAACTAATTATTTATTACTTCAACCGCTCAAAAGAGTTATGAGGACTGTAAATATTTATTATAAAGATATTGATATGTTGTTAATTAGTGTAAATTCATGTAAAAATATCATTAAAGATAAACTATATAATATTCAAAATTAATAATTTCATTACTTATACTTTTAATTTAAAATTATACAATTCTTAATTTTTTTAAAATATAATGAAGAAAAGTAATGAAGAAACGCGTGTGGAGGAGGAGGGCGCCTGGGAATGTGTTAAGATCTGTTTCAGAGGTTCCAAACCACAAAAATGTATTTCAAGAAACTTTATACATATGCTCCAAAACATTTCTAAACGTTATTTTGGATTAGAATGTTATTTTTTATATTTACCATACACAGCAAAGTTTTATAAATATAACAAGTTGTGGATCTCAGCTGAAAAGTGTTCCCCATCACGTCAAATACACACCGCTTACCTTTTTCTATTTAAATACATAGGCACTATATACAAGTAATACATATATATATATATATATATATATATATATATATATATATATATATATATATATATATATATCCATATGTATATGTGTGTGTGTATTGTATGCTATCATGAGAACGGATGAATATTTTTTTATCAAACTTGGAACAAAAATCAACCTTGGGGAGGAGGATATGATCCCTATTGAAAACCAGGTTTGTGAGACTTCATTAACCCGGTTTGCGGAGTCAGCAAAATTTTAAAAATCATGAAAATTCAAGGTTGTTATTTATCGCCACGAAAAGTCCTTATTTATGCTTTTGGGCTCTAAAACGAATAAATCGGGCCTAAAGGCAATACGACCACTTTAAGTGATCAAATAGTCTAAAGAACCATGGAAAGAAAAGAAAGCAAGAAAAGTAACTCAATTGAGGTCCACTAAATTAATAAATAAAATCAAAGTTTTGTAAATAGAACAGTTGTTCCATTTATAAAATACTAAAAAGCTCTAGGTAAATTAAGAGTTTTTTCACCAGTTTTGTAGCTTTTTTTAAATAATTTGCTCAAAAAATCAATGATAACAAAAGTTAAATTACAAGGAGTGATAATGTTTATCATAAACGAAAATCAGGCACATAAAGTTTAATTAAAGTCTTAAACGCACTAAAATATTTTTAAATGTAAAATATAATAAATGTAAACAGACTAAACAAATGTAAAATGATAGGAAATCGACTGATAAAGACTTTATAAAAGACCATCATGGCTCCTGGTGGATTTTTTTTGGCAGTACACGAATTAGCGGGGTTCACAAGCTTCACAACTTGTTCTATTAATAAAACTATGATACACAGAGAGTACGTTCACACACAATTTTAAATCTAACTGTATTGGATTGTATACAGTATGATATTTCAATACAGTAATATCAGCTGTATGAACCATGCAGAGGGAATATAATTGCATACACTAAGACTAGGGAGATGGAATCTAAATGGATCCCCTGATACGCTTTATATACCTTAAGAGGCAATTGAATTTACCAGATAACCTTCTCTTCGAACCTTCATTTCACTTCAATATTAGTTTTTCATCAAATAACAATTGGAATATTTTTTTTTTTGTGTAACTTTATTATTACGCAAAGAAATCACAATTTAATTAAATATATTTTTTGTTTTAAACTTTCTTATAACCAAAAGCAAACCTTCACCATAAAAGACATGAAGTTTTGGAGGGATCAGATATCACATAATCCCACTCGATCGACTAAACAAAAAGGGTGCAAGAACCTTATCCTATTAAATGCATATGGAATACGATCACCTGTTAAATACGCTGTATGTACATAGTAAATATTATGGTTTTTAGGGTTTAGAATTTTCCAGGATTCAATTTCTGGAATAGAAGAGTTGACTGTCTTCAAATTTTTCCCTTCTTCTGTCAAAAAGTTGGAAAATGTGAAAGTGGTGTTAATTTTATTTCCATGGTAAAATTTAGGAATCTTCCTTCCAAAAAGTAAACAACTACCTGGACAAGAGCCACTGATACTAGTATAAAAAAGAATTTTATGAATAAAACCAATTTGTTTAATCCATCTGTAACTGATAAGTCCACTTATACTTAAGTTATAAGTGCTTGTTTGGCATAAATTCTAAAAAAAATAAAAATCATAATTACTTACGTTTGGTATAAAACGGCTCAAGTAAACTACTAAGTAAGGACTTCCTTGTTAGACTTGCCAAGTACCAAATTTCAACTTATTCTTCATAATTAAAAGTTTAACATTTAACTTAACTTTCGTACATTAGAAATGGAATAATTAAGAACACCATAAGAAACTAAAAACCGTGCTAAAATTACAATAAAACACCCGGATAAGTAGAGTGTGAAAAAACGAAAACAAAAAAACCGCTTTTGATAACAAACTTTTCTTTAAATTCACATCAAATAACTTACAAATTTTACTTTATTAACTAGATTTTAAATAATTTAACTCACGCAATTTTCTGAATGGAATAAATAAAGCGATTTAAACGCACAGGAATTTAAAATTTTCTTTTGTTTTTATTCAAGTTCGGAAAAACTTTTCTTTAGTGGATAAAAAATGGCGACAAAATGAACACCGACAACAAAAAGAGAGGGTGGGGGAAACCGAGTTGTCAACGGAGCATAACGATTAATATACGAGGCTACTAAAAACTCAGCTGCCGACCAGACATCAAAAGAACGCGCTTATAAGTCCTTAAAAACTTAGAAACTAAGTTTAAATTTAAAAAATATTTATACCTATAATAATCTTACTTTATTTTAACTTAAAAACTTCGTATATCATCCCGCCAAATATCATAAAATTAGCAGATAAACTTTTCACAAAGTTGGAAGTGTGAAAAAAATAAATCAAAATGCGTAAACTTGAAAAGGGGTGATACGACGCTAGCGCTGTGTAGCGGTTACACATTCAAACTAATTATTTAAACAAAAACCGATAAATCTTTATTTTCACAACTTAAAGCTGCAAATTTTCCGTCATGTTTTGCTTTTCATCTTTTAGCCATTTTTGCGTAAATAATATAGTTTTAAAAAATAGGGATTGATAAGAAATGATTTATATTAATAAAATTGTTAAATTTTTGTTACTACGGCCAGAAAGGACGAGTTTTCCTTGTTTAGTTGATTATATATCCTTTTTGTTGTTAACTCCCTTCTTTTAGCCTGTTAACAAAGTGGCGAAGGGAAACAAATATCACTTCATTTGGAGCGCTGTTTTGTTTCTTATTATTATATCAATTTATTCCTTATATATATATATATATATATATATATATATATATAAATATATAATAGTCTCTCTTCGTCTGTGGAAGAACTTAAACAGTTCGAAACGTTACGTTTTTATTGTAAGTTTTCTAAATGTCTCTATTTATTTCTCTATAATTAAGTATATATATATATATATATATATATATATATATATATATAATATATATATATATATATATATATATAATATATATATATATTGGACACACTCCCGGGTCTAACGCACGCCATACCACCCGTCCGATTAAAGATTTTTTAACAAAAATTTAACTTATTTACTTTAGGTTATGTTTCGATTTTTAAGATTTTTTTAAAAAGGTATATACTAGTCAAAACAAAACTGACTAATGTTGATCATTAGGTGGTGTATTTATTGTTATTAAGTATTTCTTCCGCGTTCTATACATTTACTTCGAAGTCATTTATGACTGTTAATAACGTCATAAAACATTATTCTCTGGAGCACAAGAAGACACAGGGAATTACTATAACCAGAAACACACACCCAGAAAACTTGGTGAAAACTACTTATGGGGTCTTAAAAACCCTGAAAAGAATATTTCAGGTGAAATCCTAGTATAGAATTTTTAGGAGACTGGTATAATTACCATCCTCGGCTTCAGGCAAATGGCGATTTGCCTGCAGAGGCGGATGTTTCAGCAATGTTTCCTTTGCTGCATATATTATTTTATCTACTTACAGCAGAAAAGTTTTTAAATACTTACTGCGAGATTTTGCTGGCAGTAAAGACTGTTTTGAAGTTGATGCAATACTTAAAATATCAGGTAGCGTGTGGTCCAATTATTTATCAATGCCAGCACTATTTCTATGTTCATCTTCTTATTATTTATCTGATTCATTCTGATTATTAGCAACCTTTCGTTCGTTTACATACGTTTTATAATACCTACTGCCTTTATTTAAACAAAGTAAATGAACAAAAAATATAAAAAAACCGATGACACAAATTTGACAACTCATGGTAAAAAATTAAAACAAGCCGTAGATATCAGGGTTGCCAACTTTATTTTTTCTAAATTATATTACAATGTTTTTGTAAAAAACTGTAATACTTGTATTAATAAGAATAATTATACCGTAATGTATTGTGATATTATTAAAAAAATATAAAAACAAGCTCTAAGAATCATTGCTGACAAAGTGAAAAACAATAAAATTTACTTTATCTACTTGCGGCTGCAAAATTGCTCATTACCGAACTGTTTTAAGCTGCAAAATGCCATTTTGCCTACGCTGTCAACAAAATTAAAAAAAAAATACGGGAAAATTTTGGTTATACGAAACCTCCTAGGGAGTTATGGTACATATAAATATAATGGTAAGAAAGTCACAACTCCCAAGGAGAAGAAACAAAGAGACTAAAACTATAGTTTCAGTCGTTTTAGTCTCTTTGAGGAGAAATGAAATTATTTGAGGTTATTATGTTGCAGGTTATTAAAGAATTTTGTTTGCTTTAAAAATCCGAAACTGGGATTTCACCTGAATAATCCGTTTTAGCTATTTTACTAGAAACAAAAGGAGGTTTTATGAGTGATTGCTAGGAATTAAAGGGACAATTTTCCTATCTGAGGACAAACAAAGCAAGTCCGAAAAGATTCTCTGTTATAAATTTGATGATTTTAATACTCTGCGAGTACGGGTCCGAAGAAGTGAGGATGAGCGGATTCGATATATTGAGGAAAAATTTCCGAGGTACCCCGTACCCGATTTGTCTGATTTTTTTTACACAGGTTAGCATCAAGGATCTTGAATAAAGTCTTTATATTTATTCAAGATCTTTGGTTAGCATAGAGATATATACTAGAGGGGGCATAGTCTATCATTACATCGAGAGGCCTGAAACATCTTTTTGGGGCTCTATGTAACCTCATTGAAACCTTCTCCAAGAGTGAGTTAAGGTTATAGTAAATTAATCGTTTTCGGCTTCCCGCTCATTGCTTGTATTTTGATTTGTATTTTTAACGTTCTAATGTATAAGTTACTGAAAATTTTTACTGAATATTTGATAGTATTTATAAGCGAGGTGGTAAGGTTACTTATTCAATGTTTCAAAATGTAATCTACAGCGCCTCTCTAGTAATAATATCTCTATGTAAAAATTGCTAAAACTGGAACAACTGCGAATAAGCATTTTAGGATTTAGGTTTTTTATTTAATTTTATTGGCAATACTGATAACAATGGATAACATTAGGTGAGTTTGACTTTTTATAGTGATTTTGTTCTTTAATATTATGTACGTGCTATTTTAATGATTTTGTATTAAATTCTGTGAAATGATTGTTTCAATAATTTATTTAAAGAAAAAGAGAAACTATAGTAAAGGTAAACCACATGTTTTTATTAAGATTTTGAAGAACACGCAGAAGACAGTGTATTGCCTTAAATATAACTTGAAATTACTATTGCTTTAATTATATTCAAAACTTTTAGGCTAAAGTTCTTAAATTACTAATTACAATTAATATTCGAAGGGAGAAAACAAATATCAGTTGCGAAAATGTATCACTTAAACCCAAACCCGCACCTCCTCCGAAATCTGACTCCGTTACCTTTTTACTACCTTCCATACAGTTTCAGTTCCCTGAACAAATAACTAAAAGACGATTTCAATATCCAGTCTAGTCATCCTTCGAACTCCAACCTCCTTACTAATTCTATAACTATTACCTTCCAGAAACCTCCTTACACGGAAAAAACTTTATATATATATATATATATATATATATTATATATATATATATTATATATATATTTTATATATATATATATATATATATAATATATATAATATATATATATATTATATATATATTATTATAATTATATTATATATATATATATATATATATATATATATATATATATATATATATATATATATATATATTATATATATTATATTATTTATATATATATATGTATACGGGCTATCTCTCGAACGGATAAATATTTTTTTAATCAAACTTGAAAACTAGATTGTTATGACATCATTAACCCGGTTTGCTGAGACAGCAAAATGTTCACAAAATCTGCAAAATGTTAGGTTAAAATTATTCGCTGGTAAAATGGTGTTAATACATGTATTTAGGAGGTCGAAGGATGACTAGACAGGATGTTGAAATCGTCTTTCAGGCATTTGTTCAGGAAATTTAAACTAGGATAGAAGGTAGTAAAAAGAAATACGGGCATTCGGCCTGCAGCTGCTTTGTGGCCACATTGTTGTTGTTTTGTATGATGTGTTGTTTCATTATTGTTTCATGATACATGGCATTTTGCCATGTATCTAGCGAATTTTACTGTCTCCCCTCCCAGGCCGCTTTGCGTGCCTTAGGGGCTTTCTCACAAATTTGATTAATCTTTATTATTAATAGTAAGCTATAATATTAAAATAACTAGCATTATAAATAAAAATAATAAGTATATTTAAATACATTTAAATTGTTTGAGTAAAATCTTTAGGTTGAAAAAATATAATCATTTTTTTTGTATATAATTGATTTTTAAATATACCGTTTGCACCACTTAGGATGGTCCAATTAAGCTGAAACTGGTCGCAATCATTTTAGAATGACTTCGACAATATAAAGACTACTTTGAGGTTATTCCGCTTCACGGGCCTGCTTAGCTCAGTGTGGTTCAGTGGAAGCCATGTTTGTCCTGTCTCTCTGGGACAGTAGGCTCACTAGGATGGAACAAAAGGTAGAGGCCCCTCTTCTATACAATATCCCCTCCCTCTAACACTACTGAACCTAACGGATATCGTACAGGTCTTTGACCTAGACATATATACAACATTATAATATATGTATACCATATGTGCCATTTGTGATGGTTTGATTGAGCTGGAATTGGTCTTAATCAATTTAGCTTGCTAAATTGAGCCAAGTTAACTAAAGCCAAGTTAGTTTCAAAATCTTTATAAGACTGCATATATAAAACTGCATAAGGAAAAACTTATGTCATTTTATAAGCACGGCAAAAACGTATGTGTTTTATAGGCACTACAAATACCCAATAGATCTAAGTGAAACATCTGTCCTCAGATAGTTGTTTTTGGAGGTAACATAAAACATTGTTAAGATCAGCAACAGAATCTTGGTAAATAAAATAGCCACAATAGAGCAAAAATAATAAATTAAAAATTAGTTTATTTCAGAAAATAAAAACAATTATAATATAAAGTAGTCAACAAAATACATAAAGACTAGATTAATTTCTTTGATATCAATATGCATTAATTTTAACACATAAATACATAAAAAAATAAGTACAAATATATAACATACATTTTTAAAGAAAAATACAATCAGTACACAATTATTATTAATTTTGTTTAAAAAAGAAAATATAAATTTGAAGAGACATTACTTCACATAAACACATAGTTTGATTTGAAATTATCAAAATCTATTTATTATTTCAATATGGCGAACCCTTCAGTTATGGTTACCAGAAAATAACTCCTGCGTTTGAGACCAAATAATCAAACAGATATAAGAACATAGAGAGGCCAGTTTATTTCCCATTTGGCAGACTGAAGCAGTCCTAAAAAAAGTTAGTTTTAAAAACTAACATTTTTAATTAAGCGCTAGCAAATCACATTAAAGTTTTGCATCACTGGCACCTCTATGTAAAATATATCCACAGTATAATTTAATAAGCATTTATGGAATAATTTTTTCAGAAGGGTTACACAATCAATAGAGCCCTGCTGCTATACTTTGTACCACCTTCATACCAGGGGAAATATTTCAGACTTTCGAAATGGTCTTTACATCTAATAGATCGATTAATCCACCAGGACTAGAAAAATAAGATTTCTCATTATTTTTACTACGCTGCGGAATGTCTTTAATTAAAAAACTATGAACTTTGTCTTTTCCACAAATTTCACTTTATTAGGGCAGAACGGGCTTTTAGCTTACAACATCATTAATCACAGAGAGACATCGAGCCGTAAGCTCTCCAGGACCTCTGTTAAGAGTTTAATATGAAACGCCTAGTATTGGTACGGAAAATAGTATTCGATAACAAATAAATACTCACAAACCCTTAACAGAGGTCCCTGACAGTTGACTGCTCGACATCTCTCCGGCACTGATGATGGCGTAAGCTAAAAGCCACTTTAACCCTAATAAAGCAAAGTTTGTGGAAAAGACTGATTTGATGGTTTTTTCATAATATTTATATTTTCTCCGTCTTCTAAAATTAGTTTCGTTCTAACTTATCAATCAGGTAACGGTACGCTATTGTTAGTTGTTAGCATATTAGCAGAGGATATAGACAGCTGAGGAAGTCTTAAATATTCTGCATCCTCATTAAACTTTACAAATGCATTTTTGTGCTGAAATGCTCTTTAAGGGTGTAGAAAGCTTTTCAGTAGTTTCAACAGCTGATAATTGATTGGACAAATTATTCATTTTGCTCCATAGCTATTTTCATCGGACTCCAATGGTTCCAAGGACCACTTAGCGTAACCTTGTTTAATAAAAATACTTTTTTCAGTGTATTCAAACTAGACCATAAAAATATATCTAAGTATGGGAAAGTAGATATTAATTTAAAAAAAATAATACTCACTAATAATAATACTAAATAATATGTAAATATACATATTTAAAGGTAAATGCAAATTATAAAAATATAATTTTTAGCAAATTTAAAAAAAGGTAAAAGGTGGGTTACAGCAGATTACAATTACAGGTAACAATTACAAGTACAGGTAATGATTATATCCAATTCTTATAAAATCTACGATGCTGTAAGACATTGATAGTCCTTTAAGTATATTTATAATGACAACAGTTGAGATAAGCTGATAAAGTCCTCTTTCAGGTTCAGATTTAACATTTTTAAAATGAGGAATCATTTTAAAAATATTAATTTTAAACCTAAAGAAGAACTTAGTAAGCTGATCTAATTATATTCACAATCTAGTATAAATAATACTAAATTCGGAATTCACAGTAAACTGTGGCTAATCAAATTGGTTTTAAAATAAATTTTTTGTTTCCTTCAAAATGTACAATTAAATATACCTTAAATATCTTATCTAGAGAGTTTAACAAGATACAAATTCAGTTACAACCATAGATATGGTAATATAAATATTATGTATATTAATATGTAATAATATACATAATACTAGAGGGGGCATACCTAATCTAAATACCTTGAGAGGCTTAAAATATCTTATTGGTACTCTCAGGAGCACTGTGTATCCCTATTATAACTATCTCTAAGAATAGGTTATAAATAAAGTAGGTGCATAATCCGAAGTCTCAAACGAAGTTCAGTAGAAATCAAGGAAAGACTGGGGAAACAAAAAGCTAAAAATTGACAGGGAGGAGCAAGGGAATTCTCGGTAGGGAAAAATGATGCGGAAAATCTATACTAAAAATTCCAAAACTATAAATAGTTATTAATTTACCAAGGGTAAAAATATGTTTTTGCTCCCTGAGTAGTCAAGTTAGATCCTGAGGTCAATATATATATATATATTATATATATATATATATATATATATATATATATATATATATTATATGTATGTATGTATGTATGTATATATATATATATATATATATATATATATATATATATTTATATATATATATGTATGTATATATATGTATGTATATATATATATATATATATATATATTATATATATATATATATATATATATATATAAAACTCGATTAATAAAGACAAAAATATACATAAACACATAGAAACAGAACACGGGACATTGCACAATTATCAGCTACCAAAGAGCACTTCTTGAAATCGGAAAAGGAATGGCTATAGTGACTAGTTAAAGGTAGCTGTCAAGTTGTAGACGAACAAAAGTTATACTCTGAGCCGCAGACTTGCAAACGGGCCTTGACTTAACAGAGGGTTAAAAAGGATCCTTTAGCGAGGCCTAAAACGCTCCTCTCACCAGAGTCTACAGTTACGAAGTTATAAGATTAAAAATGGTACATAAGTGAAGATAATAGAGGATATAATACTGCTATGGTTGAAAAAAGCAGATGAAGGATAAAACAGTATATATATATATATATATATATAATATATATATAGCATTAACGACATTGTATGACCAATAATAAGGTGTTAATAATAGCCGATGGAGAGGAAGAAAACAACTTGTAAAAACCCTACCAAGTGGCTCACTTTAAAGTTAGTTATTAACTCTCTTTTTACCAAAAAGTTATTCTTTATTCCATAAAAACTAGTCAATAAACTTTATGACGTCATAGTATATACCATTTGAAGATATCTAGTATACCTAAGATGATTTTAGTTTGCTTTTAACAGACACATCTGTTTAAACTACGAATAAATAGATAGTGTCATCAGACTAAAGTGATGTAAACATTAATACAGTGGGGGTAGGGGGGGGACAAAGTGTTCCAACTCACTTGGAATAAGATATTAGATGTGCCTTTTTTCAGTTTACACTTTTAGTTCCTTTTATATAAAAAAATTATTTCTTTCAAAATAAGATTAAAATTAAAAATTAATAGAGGGAATTTTAACAATGTTAAAAATTGTATAAGTCGTTTAAAATGTAAAATTTCCATACAATATAATATAAATATAAATGATGTGTTATTTTTAACTAGACCTGATATCAAGATAACCATGACATGCAGAAATGGAAATTTAATTTGTGTGTGTTACTTGTTCTTATAACGAAAAAATACAAAATGTATCTTATTTTATAAACAAATAATCATATAAACAACTAAATTTGTTCATACATAAGTTGAACATTATCATGTTTACATTCTATAAAATCAATAATAGACGTCTCCATTTAAAATTGATAAGAATATTGATAAAGTTGGCACAAGGTGAAAACTAGTGCTCGGTGTGGTAGTTCATGCAACTAGCCCCTGTTTTAGGAACACCTCAAACCAGTAAGTTGGGACATTGTGTCCCCCACCCCACCCCTACTGTATAAATTGTGACATCACTTAATACGTGACTATACTAACTTTGGGAAAGCTCATAATTGAAAACAGTAGTAATTTGTTTTAATAAAAATTCACTTATTACATGTTAACACAACTATATGTTAACACTATAATTGTTGTTAACTTTCTTATATGTTAACACAACTACACAAAGAAAGTTTTTACATTATTCTCTCTTCTGTCTCCCTCTAGAATTATTGTACATGCTTGCAGGATTTGACAAAACATTAAAAGTATATAAATTTATATGATAGTGATAGTTGTTTAAGATAGTTAAATTTGTCAAATACTCCTCTGACACGTCAACTCTCTCTCAGCCATGGGTAACCTGCATTCCTGCAATCATAATAGTTATTTATGCACCAAGGGAGTAAAGAATGCTATAATTTCCCTGAGCAGTTAGTTGGTTCCTAAGGCGAAAGCTGAGGGAACCAAAGCATTCGATTCCCGAGGGGGGGGGGGGTAAGGCAAGGAATTTTTGTATTTTACTCTCGAGGCAAAGCCAAGGGAGTAATGACAATTAACTCCCGAGGCCAAGCCGAGGGAGGTAATTGCGAGGGGAAAATAACATTTTACTCCCAAGGTGCATATAAGATTCTATCTCCAGACGTTGAGACGTTCATTTAACTATTGTGATATTCTTATTTACATAGGGTTTGTTGCGTTTTATTCTATTTTTTTGGGTTGGCCACAAAAAATGGTATTTTTTTGGGGGTGCTGCCCCCCAAAAACATATCAACAATTTTTTTAGTCTTTAAACAGCTTCTTTTGGCCTGAAACGGACTTTGAACCAATAAACATTTTTTTTGGTCGTGTACCCCTTATAC
The DNA here is from genome assembly GCA_018340805.1 of Microvelia longipes. NCBI lineage: Eukaryota > Metazoa > Arthropoda > Insecta > Hemiptera > Veliidae > Microvelia > Microvelia longipes. The sequence goes on along the minus strand of JACMZG010000002.1, from coordinate 31,498,960 downwards.
ATTTTAGGGGTGCCACCCTTGGAATAGTGTTACAAAAATTGATTGCACCCCTTTATAAATTCAGGGGATACCACTATCCAAAAAATGGATATAATTGGCTCTAACCTCAATATTAGGAAACACTCTATATTCCCAAGGTAGAAAAAGTTACTTTTTACTCCCAAGTGAGTGAAAGGTAATTTTTTCTCCCTTGGGAGTGAAATTTGCTTTTTTACTCCCTACAAACTAGTCAATAAACTTCACATTAGAAACCGTCTAGGGATAAACTATTATTAATCAATAAAATCTATAATATGTAGGGAATGTAATAATAATAATAAACTTTATTGTACATACAGATATCTATTTATTTACAGGTAATACAAAAATGTATATCATTTATAATCACATAAAAGAATAGCTGAACAATTGAACATGTTCTATTTCCTATGAAGCTCCTTGCAATAGGCTCTTGTAAATAAACTTTCGAGCCTTTAGATGAATAAAAATTAAATTTAAAAAGAAATTTTAAAGAATTAAAATTTAGACATGCCAGTATAATTTTAGACTTAATACACATTTCAGTCATCACATTAGATAATGATAGTAATTAGGGAGAGGTGAGATCACCTGGCAAGTAGGCCACATTGTTGGGCCTTTTTTGCTAATTTCCTTAAATAGAAGATAGCATTCCACCTAATGAGTCCCAGTGCAGGCATTTTGTGTGTAATCCGCAAAAGAACCATGGCTTTACTTAGTTTCTACAGCTTTAACTATAACAACACATGCCCCACTACAAGGACCAAGCTTTCCTGATCTTAAAAACCATAAGATTCAAACACAACACACACACACACACACACACACACCACACATATAATATATATATATATATACATATATGTATATATGTATACTGTAATAAAACTAAAACTTTTCTCGCTATTTTTTAATACTATACTTTTTTATTTTATGTATATTATGCATTTTTCTCGTTTATTATTTATTATCTTTTTAGTTTAATTTAATGTTTTTTAAATTTCTTAGATTTTAAATTTAGTTTAGTAATAGTATAATGAAATATGAATTGAATTAGAAATAATAGAATCAATAAATAATTAAAATAAAATAATTTTGGAATGAATACGTGAATTGTAAATTCTATATTATAATGCATCATAACTACCAATAAAAATTTATAAAAATTAGATTTTTAAAAATAGTTTAAATAGCAATTATAAAATATATAGCCGTCTTCAGCTTCAAGCATTACAGCTTTTTGAAGACGGCGTAACATAAAATACTAATCAAAATAAACATAAATTTATAACTTTTAAATTTGCTAAAATTGTTGCACTGCTTTTGCAACTGCTATTGAGGGAGCTAAGTTTTGCCAAAACTCAGGGTTAAGGATCTTTTATGAGTACCTGACACGGGCTAAAGTTCCCTTTCAGGGTAAGGATTTCCATTCCTTGCATAAAAATCCTAGAGGTCTAGACCAGGATTGAACCCAGAATGTCTGGGTGACAGGCACACATTCTAACCATTGCACCACGGAAACAAACAAAAATTAATTTTTACATACCTGACATATATCAGCGGAATGTTTCTAGTCTGATGGAATGTATAAATAAATAATAAAAGAGGGTAAACTCTGAATGGGCCGAGAACTATGGCCAGGGTTCCATAAGCCAGCCAGAAGTAGTACAGTAAATACACCTGTGACATGACGAGTAAGCACATGCATATGTTTAGAATTTGTTTCATGCAAACACCTCTCTCGCAGCGTAATCTACCAATCAAAAATCATTACACCTTTATAATAATATTACTCAAATAATACATAGATAAAGAAAAATGGTCATGGGATTTATTATTTCGGACAAGAAAAGGTTAGTTCTGTAGCTATTTAACAGGAGCGCTAGTGGGTAATTTAGTAGTTTCATCATTTGGTAGTTTTTGCCAACTACAAGAATGCACTGTCGTCTTATTTTCAGCAAACTACTTCTGGTAAAAAACTGATTAATTCACATATTTGCTTAACAATAATGACCAGTTTTAAGCAGATACCCAACTCTGGACCAGTTTCATTCAATTCAGCAAAATTTCTTATTTCTTTGAAAACAGTAGATGAACGTAAGATTAACGTAATGTTGACACAAAGATTAAAGTTTATAACACAATAACAAAGATTAAAAATAAATGAAGAGCGAAGAGGTAATAACAGGTGATGATAAAACAAACACATACACTAGAAGAGAAATCGTAAGGACTCACCCGGGCCAGGCCAGGTCAAGTCCAAGGGTCAGAAGTACAACTTCTGATCTTCTACAGCTTGACATCTACCCTTAAATAGTCACCATAGCTATTTCCTTTCCAATTTCAAGAAAAACTCTTCGGTAGCTGATCATTGTGCGTCAACCCGTGTTTCAGTTTCTATGTGTTTTTGTATATTTTTGTCTTAATGAATGGAGTAATCAGTGGGAGTAATATATATAGCTAATATATATATATATATATATATATATATATATATATATATATATATATATATATATATATATATATATATATATATATATATATATATATATATATATATATTATATATGTATGTATGTATATATATGTATGTATATATAAACTGGTTTTGATGTACTTAGAGGGGAATAATTTTGTAGCTTTGAACCAATCTGGTCTAATTGGATTATATTCTAAATAAAATTTGGGCACAAGAAGCAAAATTATTGTCTGCTGCTTAATCTATAGTTAGGTTGCAAGAGCTTACATAAGATTTTAGAATAACACACAGATATCATCAACTTACAGCGAATGGATGGAAAAATAATTCAAAGGAGCCAATGAGGTTAGTCCTAGATGTTAAACCACACCCACAATTTCATATCAGGCCAACCTCATTGATTCCTCAACACTATTTTCCAGCACTGTCAACTGCTATAACTTTGTGCTGTATATAGTAATATTAATATCAGTCTCTGCAGAGAGACTGATTTTTCATCTATATATGCTAATTTTAAATTTTGATTTTTTTTAAATATTAAACAGAATACAATATAATTGTGCGAGAGCCATCAATGATGACAAATGTTGAATGATGGAACAGTTCCCAGAGGTAACATTGCATTTTGCTTGTTACATTTTCTAGGTGTCTCTCGCACAATTATATTGTGTCAACTATTCATGTTTATCGAAACTCGGTAGTATCAAATGATATATATTAAACAGGAATTTACCTCTGATCAAGATAATATGAAGACAAAAGAATGAAAGGTCCATGAAATAAAACCAACTGTAAAACAACAAATAACAAAACATAAAAACACTACAGTTATTAGTATTACATTTTATTACATTTATCATATAAGTATTATTATTATAACTGCCTATCAAATGTCTTTTATCTAATTAATTACATGAAGAAATAATACGCTGAACTCAATTTTTACATTAGAATTAATAGCAACTAAAGGAAGAGCAATAATTAATTTATTAATAATGTTATGCATAACAATTTTTTTGGCAAACAAATACTTTTCCTATATACCTACAGTATAAATGAGGAAAAGTAAAAAAGGCTTAATGTGGTAATTCCTCGATATCACAACGTAATGAGAATACCATAGAAACTGTATTGTTTATATTTAAGGCGAGTTTATTAGTAAATATCCAGGCTTTTAACTCATCTAGCATCAATTCAAGGGCTGGCTTTATTAGTGCAGGATCTTTGACCTTTATGCTGGCATTTGTGTCATCTACAAAAAGCTTTATAATTTTGTTTTTGCTCATAATAGGCATATCATTTATTACAGCGTTCCTAGTACCTTGTACTATGTCTTCGTTTATCTCTTCCCAGTCAGACAAATACACCATTAAACCAGAGTAGCTTGGAATCTTCTTTAAGATAAGAAATAAGAAGTGCAATAGCATATGCCATATATTTATTTATTACCTGTTTAAAAGCAAATGTGTAGGTAAAAGCTCCAGGTAGATAGGAATTGTTGATAAATGTCCCCCATACAAATATAATACCAGTGTGTTCTCTCATTAACTCACCAACAAACCAGGGACCTAGAAAAAAAATGTTGTCAGTTATTAAAAGTTAAACTGTATCAGGTTATAGTGTAACACATGGTTAAAATCAGTTGACAGCGTGGGAAAACAATGCCGGGGAGCCAACGAGGTTAGTTCTGGATGTTAAACCATGCCCTCAATTTCATATTGGACCAACCTCATTGGTTCCTTAACACTATTTTCCCATGCTGTCAACTGATTTTAACTGAACAGATACAAATATTTGAACAGATATACATATTTACATGTTTGGCTCTTGTCAAAATTTACGAATCGCAAAAAAATGTACACACAAAACAATAAAAATCTACAATAAAAACATCATTACTTAATAATTTGTTAACAAAGAAAAATATATTCTCACTTAAGTAGTGCTTTTAATTATTTTGAACCTTCTTACTAGGGAGTTTTATAGTTTCTTTTTTTAGTTTATTCAGTTTTTTTAATTCTAAACTTGAAAAAAGCAGCTGACATCCTACTTGGCCTTATAAATTGCTCTAATGGCTTTTTTCTGCACCAGCAGAACTTGATGAGCGTGTGGAGAGTTTCCTTAGGCCGTAACATAGTATGTAAGTAGAGAGAGGTTTGGACAGCACTTGGAGGGTCCATTTTTATGCTGGTCAGAGAGATTAGGTACTAGACTGGAGTTGATGTAAACCAAGGTGGGTTAAGTGGTGCTAAAAGGTGGGGAGGTAGTAAGGAAAGGTGTCTCTACCTCTTTTTCCGTCCTGGTAGTAAATCTTCTATAAATAGCAATAAAATGTAATCAAAGAATCAGCTACCGTCAATACTTGCTGTTGGATATAAATATCCCGGTTTCGGCATAACGCCATCATCAGCAGGCAGGGCAACACTCGAGCTCTCAACTAATAAAGTTATATCAGTGATTAACTTCTAGTCTCAATGAGCACAACGAGCCCTCTGAAGATAAGGGAGGAAGTAAGAAAGGGTTTATAAAGGGAATGTGTACTGAGTTACCCTGAGTAGTCAGGTGTGCGTGTGAGTCATCTGACTTTATGATGCTTTGTGTCTTTTATTATGATGTGTACTAGTGTCATGGTTTTCCTGTTTTCGTTTTTTGTCAAGTGCTGGTTTGAGTACCGAAAAAGTAATGTCCGAATTGAAAGTAAGTTGTTCGTTAATAATTGTCTTGTCAGTAATTCTGTGTTTGTATATTTCTAGTACGGTAGCTGATTCTTTGATTGCTTCTTCAACTTGCTGTAAATACAACCTTTTTAATTTTAATAAAATGTAATTTAACCCCCTAATACTTTACATTTCATTAGATAGGTCTTTAAAAATGGCCTATCAGAGAAAATATGTCAGAAAAAAGTTTTAAATCACACCTTAAAATCAAGGAACTCTTTTATGTATTATAAAATATACTTAATCAATTAAAAACCTTTTGATTTCCTCCTTAAAATCTTTATAACGCATACTTTTTATTTTTTGAGGGAGTTTGTTGTAAAATATAATACCTTCTAATAATGAACAACTTCGAATTTCTTAAAGTCATGTTTTAGGATATTTAAATTATTTTTGTTTCTTGTCTCATATTTTTGCATTTATCTGCCCAAGCTATAAACAACTCATCTACTTCAGTATTTTCTTTTTTATGTTTCAAGTGATCATTAAGGTTGTTTACTGGGATGAGGTAAAGAAGTGGTCCCAGATTTGAGCCTTGCACCAGCCCTCCCTTGACTAGCTCGATGTTAGATTTCAAACCACCACATTATAAATATTGATATCTACCTGTCAGGTAACTTTATAATATTAGTAAAGCAGTTCCTTCAATATTAAGCATCTTTCATTTAGGTTAAAGTATACTAGGTAAGACCTTGTCAAAATCTTTCAGAAGATGTATACATGATAGTTTAGCGTACTAGCCTTTCTCAAAGCTTTCAAATACTTTTTTTTATAACCTGAAGTACTGCTTTTTCTGTATTCTTATTTTTGAGGTATGCATACTGAGTATTTGATAGTAATTTGTTATCTTCCAAGTACAGTATTATCTCCTGTTTAATAGCTACTTCTAACACTTTACAAATAATTGCGGTGATGGAGATTAGTCTACCAGCATTATTTGTTTCTCAATAATAAATATACAATACTAATTGTTATTAAAGAAGTAATGGTGTCAACGCTAGAAACATTGAGCAAAAGCTATGTATATTAATTAATAATAATAATAGTTCTCGCTGTTACAATTAAAATTGTCTAATTGTCAAAACAAAAGAGAAAAAAATATAGCTGATCCTCTAGGAATTTGTCTATTGAATAATACGCTATTTGCGTTAAAAGCTTTTTAACTTGTTGCTCAAGTTAATAAGCTAATTAATAATTAATTATTAATGTAAAATTATTATTAATGAAGTAATGATGTCAACGCTAGAAACATTGCCCAAAAGCTATGTATATTAATTAATTATTAATGTACAATCAATATTAAAGAAGTAATGACATCAACACTAGAAACATTGCTATGTACTTCTTATGCATCGGATTCAAAAGGCCATGTGACCAACTTGTTTAATTTATGTCTTGCTGTCGGTCAAATTGCCCTGCTATAAACTCAACTTAAAGTATATTAAACTTACCCACAGTGATATAGAGTGGATATATAATAATAGGATAAAACAATCTATCTATATTAGACAGTATCCAAACTCTCCGAATCCAGTTTTTTATAAACTGAGCACCACTCCACTCACAAATCTCCAAATCTTTATAACCTGCAAAGTAGCAAATATTATTTCATTAAATTTAACACTTTTTAAATGGGGGACATTTTTTGGCTCATACAAACTTTTTGTATGGTTTAATAAATCAATAAAAGAGGCTGGTACATCTTTTATAAGGTTGTCAGCACTGAAAGTAAAATACTGATTAAAGTTATCAGTTGAGATAAATTTAGGCCATTTGTCAGCTTTTTTACCAGTTTCACTCTTTACTACATCCCAAAGGCATAGAGTGATATAGTAAACTAATCAGTGTCCAAAGGGTATTTTTGCTTATTATCACTTAACTTTACATAGTTAAAATCTCTGGTTTAGTAGATTTGAAATGATTTTTAAATGCTTTCTTTTTAGTTATAAGTTTCAATTTAAGAAGATAATATCGAGTTATTTATTTAGGTCATATAAAGTGATAAATTCTTTTCTCTTGTTTAGATACAATATAATCATTTTCCAAATGTAGAGTTTTTCTTTTTAGTATTTAGATAAGGACAAGGAAGGTCTAAAGATTTTTTTTACATGCTTGGTAAATATATAAAAACTAAAAATTGTGATTGGTTTATTTTCTTGTGTATGTAGCATAAACTTTGAAATCAACCAGTCACAGCGTTGTTTTTGATAAATGTTGCAATTTAATTTTGTTTTTGTTAAATTTAATTTGCATTATAGATTTAACATGCATGTAGCCATGAATAAGACCTACATACGTGGCTAGTTTAATTTCATTATGAGCACTAGTTCAATTTTTATCAAATGACTTGTGTATATATTTATGTATATATTTATAAAATGGTAAAAAAAAAAAAAAATAACCAATTGCGTTGAAATTTGGATTTTTTTACATACTGATTTTTTTACATACGTAGGAATAAACTTTGATATCAACCAATCACAGCATTGTTTTTGTTCACTGTGGTTGATTTTTACATACATAGGGATAAACTTTGAAATCAACCAATCACAGCATTGTTTTTATTAACTGTGGTTGAGTTTTTACATACATTAGGATAAACTTAGAAATCAACCAATCACAGTGTTTGATTTATTGAACTCACCAAGCTTAATTAGTGACACCAACACTGTGATTGGTTAATTTCTTACGTAAGTAGCATAAGCTTTGAAATTAACCAATAATTATCATCAAATTGTATAGAAACAAATGAAATAATATTATTACTGAAACTATTTACCTTTATTACTAAGTATTAATCTTCTCCTAGCATATCTTAATAGACATAGAGGAAGAGTACAGCTCATCACTCCGACACCAAACATTACTTGGGACTGAAAGTAAATAGTTTTTTATGCAATAAGTATGGAAGTTTTACATAAAGCAATAGTACAGCTCATCACTCCGACACCAAACATTACTTGGGACTAAAAGTAAATAGAGAGATAATACGGAATTGAAATTTTCCATACCTGTTGCATATTAATTTACTTTACTATTACAAACAGATACTAAAAGAAATAAGTATGCTAAATTACAGTGGAAGCTGTGACTTTACGGAAACAAGTTTTATAATAGTCAATGATAATAGTATTTAAGAAGAATTCTTTTATGTGAGTTGAGAATTGCTTTTCTGTCTTTCCTCTGAGGCTTTCATCTATGCGGTTGTATAGATTGATTTTGAGAACTCCGACACTAACTCTGGCCTTATTCAGTCGGTGTTCTGGGATGGCTGAGGTTTTTACTTCTGGTTTGGTGGTCATGTTAGGGTTTCTTATACACGGCTTGATTTGTTTTAGCATGTATCAGGCTTACATAAATATACAAATTTACTATGGTCATTATGCTGACATCCTTAAAGAGTGGTTTACATCTTCTTCTATGGCCGACTCCAGCTATTAGTCTTAATATTATTTTCTGTCTAATTAGGAGTTTGCTAAGGTTTGTATGTCCCCATATTATGAAGCAGTAACTTAATTAATTAACTTAAACTAAATTAATTAATGTTAAATTATAAAACTTAAATTAATTAACTTTAGTGACATTATTGTGAGAAAATTATGGTTATGAGGTTGTTTGTATTTATAAAGGATTAATAAATTAGCTTTAGTTCTATATGAATTTAGATATGCTATTTACTTAATTCAGTAAATAACATTTCAAAAATTATATAGAATTAAAGCAATTCAACTTAAATATAAAGTTCTATAACATTTTGTTAGCTACAAAGAAAATTTGGGTAGCTCATATTTGATTAATATTGAAAACTTAATGCTATCAGAAGGAATTTGTGATTATACTTACAACAGAACTGATATTAGTCATAAGGCAAATCCGAGCTAGTAAGCTATAACTATAATGAGTTCCATCCAGGGAGAATTCCTGTTTTATAACCTTCTCGTTGCCTACATTATCACTTGCTGAGACCTGTAACAGTAGGTATAACCTTTACAGGCATGGCTTCTTTAACCATTGGATTAAAAATAAAAAAGAGGCCTTCGACCTCTTCTTCTCACACCTCGCCAACGCAGCCTAATGGTTGCTGTCCTATACCAGTTCGTCATATTACTATAAATAAATAAATAATAAATAAAATCATTAACGTGTTTAAGACCCTTTTTGGGTTATACATGCGTAAATATATACAATACAAGTATTCACTTCTAGATTTAGAATATTGCTTTCTTGTTATCTTTGAAAAATTCATCTAAACTATAGTAGGGATTTATTTTATTTTAATAACTTTCCTTTATTTTATAAAGTACATAATACATAATTAAATATGGCATAAAGGATTGAGTGCCACACAATCCTTTGAGGAGGATTGCAAAATCCTGTGCTGTGTGGCACAATTTTCAAGTAAGTAGCTCTTGACTACTAAACTAAATTTGTCTAGTTCCTGTCTTTTAACATTATCATTTAACTTGTTGTACATTTTAATGACCAAATGGTCCAAGCCTACTTTAGATTTATTGAGTCGGTGGCTACTTCCATTCAAATCCCTTTTACTCCGAGTGTCGTAACTGTGAACCTCTTCATAGTTTTGTAAGTTGCATACTGCGACAATAAAAGCGAATTTTCAATTGTATTTATATAAAAATCATGTACGGGGTACCTCGGAACTTTTCCTCATCACATCGGATTTGCTACACTCATCCTCCCTACTTTGGACTCGCTTTGCTCGTCCTCCAACTGTAAATTTATTCCCAGACACTGACCTCTCTCGAGGCAGCTTAACTTTTATGATCTAAAGAACATGGATATACATAAATAATTGTATTGAAACGAAACTTGATTTACTTATTTATTACGTGAAGGTATACACTTGTTACAATTTTAAACTCAATTGGAGTTTTTTCTGATTTTGTTCAAATGTTTAAAACATACACTAGTCATCTGATTAAACTAAACTAATGCTGATAATGAGATGGAACTTGACACATATGTTAGTCTTATACATGTCTACATGCATGCCAATTTTCAATCTGATTTTATGATTTTTCAACATTTTTGCTGAGTCATTCAATTTTTTTATGATGTTATTAACCAGCAAGGTTAATAACATCATAAAAAATATTTTCCAGATAGTACTACACCTAGAGACTGATTTTTGTACAAAGTTTCAACTCTCTAGCATAACTACATTAGGAGCTACGATGGTAAAAGACACACACACACACACACACACACATACAGACAGACAACTTTGTAAAAACAACTCAGGAGGCCTTAAAAACACCTGAAATGGATAATTCCTGTGACATTCCAGTTTCGGATTTTTTTGCCAACACAATACATTCCCTATATACCTACGGTACAAATGTGATTTGTTTACATTATATTATGTGTCAATCAATAACACCAGAATTAAACTGATATATATATATATATATATATATATATATATATATATATATATATATATATATATATATTATATATAATATATATATATTATATACAATATACATATACATACATATATAAACACACACACACACACACACACACACACATATATATATATATATATATATATATATATATATATATATATATATATATATATATAAATCTTGGAGGATCAAGAACAAAACTATGGAAGTGCTATGGCACACCAGCAGCAGTGATAACTGTAAGATATTATATAATATTAAAATAATAAACTATAATACACTGTAAGATATTATATAATATTAAAATAATAAACTATAATACACTGTAAGATATTATATAATATTAAAATATTAAACTATAATACACTGTAAGATGTTACATAATATTAAGATAATAAACTATAATACACTGTAAGATGGAACTGTAGATGGAACGCGCACATAGTGCATTTGTACTGAAGTAGCTGCAATGATATAGATTCTACATCATGATATATATATATATATATTATATATATATATATATATATATATATATATATATATATATATATATATATATATATGTGTGTGTGTGTGTGTGTGTGTGTGTGTCTGTGTGTGTGTGTGTGTGTGTGTGTTTACACGAAACAATAGCAAAGCTTTTAGCTTATATATTCACAATATATTAAGGATAAAAGCATAACGCCAAAGCTCAAATAATTCTGTGAAATTAATTTCTATCTAATTTCCCTCTAAAACCACAGTTTAAAACTAAATATGTTGCCTAATTTTCTGTATTGGACACAGTAGGTTATTTGCTTATACCCGCCTAAGCCTTCTATTACCTTAATAGTATGCAGTGAAGAGGTATAGATGGAAGGATTCCACTGGAGTGTGAACAAAGGGCCTCCTACATGGTTCATAGGAATCCACTCTCCAGAGTCAATACTCACTCCTACATCTGTAACTTTACCAGGTGAAAATACCAGCACTCTGAAATATAGAGACACCCACATTAAATCTAAGATAAAAATACTTTATGGTAATTACAATTACCAAAAAGTTTTACAAAATCTGTCAGAATATAAATTGTTCGAGGGACATCAAGGAAATGTAACAAGCAAGCTAAGTAATATATGTAAGCCATGTCATACAGTCATGTAATTCAGGTAGTGATAACTACCTGAATTACCCTATAATTAACCTCCCTGACTATAGAAATGTTCTCCCTGACATAGGTAATGACCTCTCTGACCTAGGTACTGACCTTGCTGACATAGGTACTGATCTCCCTGACATAGCCACTGACCTCCCTAACCTAGGTACTGACTTCCCTGACATAGGTACTGACCTTGCTGACATAGGTACTGACGTTGTAACAATTATTAAATAAATTATTATTATTTAGGACTGCAGTCTTTAAAAAAAATTAATTATATATATTATACCAGTCCAAAAAATTACTCTTTCAATCTTAATAATTTATTTGAATAAAATATTTTTTTTCAGTCAAAAAATATTAAAACAAATTAAGATATGTTTAAGTAATGCGATGGCAAAGTTAATCCTTAACTTATTAGAACAGAAAGGGCAAATATATTATTTATAGACATAATTTTCACAAAAATATTTTCAACAGTTTTAGTTTTATGTAGTTACCCTGACTGTTATATAACATAGGTAATTTAAAACAGGATTGGTAGTATAACTAGTCTATTATTTATTTTTCAGAATCACAGTGAAGCCTATAGTTGATTCTTTGATTAATTATATAGCGGTAAAGTAAAAAAATCTAATTATAGACTTACCTGATATGAGTTGAAGAGTGGATATTTTCGACTGGTTCTCTATTATAGATATACAGAGGTTTCTTAGGATTAGTTATTAATATCACAGGCCAATCTTCAAATTTGACATCTACGAACGATAGCAACCCATGATCAATAGCAAGTAATCTATACCTGAAATATATCAAAACAAATAGTGTGCTACAACAAATCGGGATGTTGTAGAGTGCCTCCTCACAACATCCAAATTTCTTCGCTTGTCCTCATAAAGTCTTAACTATCCAAATTTTAAGGTAGTATTACCTTAAAATTTGATAAAATAGTCAAAAGCTTAGAATAATACTATATATAGAAGGAGCACAGGACTGTAAACACAACGTAATTCCACTGATAACACGAAAGCCGGTTGACTGGTGCACTTAAGTAGTGCTGCCAACCTGACAAAAAAACATTATTTTAAATATGTGTCATGAATATCTATTAATGAAGAAAGATTGTAAAGAACAGATATAATAACTGAAAACACCTGCTGAGCATTTAATAAACCCGGTCTTAGATGGCAAAAGGATAGTGGAATACAAGAATCTACATTTAGTTGACGAGGACTACTTTTAATATAATTTTAACTAAAAACGTTTAACTATAATTTAAAATGCTTAAAATATTGTAATGAACCGATATTTATAACAATGATTGATAAATAATCAGTCATTAATTAATAATAGAACATAATAATTCAGCAACCGGAAGTAATGCCAACTTTTTTTTAGAAAATTGTATATTGTTAACTAGACGTTGTAGCGAGCCATTTGGTTAACACTTACATTAGTTGTTTCAGCTCGCAGTGAGATGGGGATATACGATTCCAGTCCCCCCACCTCGTCAACTACAAGGTCTTTCTATTCTACCCCTTCAGATTTTACAGTTCTTCCCTTATTATACCTCGTAAAGCATTATTTATTTTAATTAAGACCGTAATTGATTAATAAATTGATATTAAATTTAAGATTCATATAAATAGATATTAAATTTTAAGATTCATATTAATAAATTAATCATCGTGTTTGTCTAATTCTTCAATTTTTGTGTGTTAATGTATTTTTTGTATCTTCATGTATAGAGTTAATAAATTTAAAGTAATTTAATTGTATAGAACTCAAGTCAATTGTTTTCTTTTTTCTCTATTTTATTGTATTTTATTTTAAATTAAGCAGTACTTCATATTATATTATAATTCTATGTCTGATGACTTCTATCGTTATATCTCTATTATTTTACATTGAATCAATAAATGAAGACAGAGCTTGATTTCTGTTGACTTCTATCTTTAGTCTCTATTATTTTACTTTGAATCAATAAATTAAGACACAGCTTGATTTCTTGAAGAATAAATCAAAATATTTTTAAAAAAGTAGGTGCAAGAGATTAAGCATTTAAAAAAAATTAATAATTTGATATTAGATTAACGGTCATAAATAGTATAATGATAAGAAATATCCATTCTATAGAGACGAGCCCCTCTCGCTTATTGGTTGCAGGAGACGCAAGAGTATTACTCCCCACCTCTCTCACTAGATATACTCAAATACCTACCTACACAGTAATATACACTTTACTAGAAGTGTTAACCAAATGGCTCGCTGCAACGTCTAGTATATTGTTAGGGTATAATTACTTAAGTATTACAGTGGCAGCATTACTTAAGTGCACCAGTGAACCGCCTTTCGTGTTATCATTAGTGCTCCTTCTATACGTAGTATTATTCTAAGGTCAAAAGTCTCAAGATAAAATGGTTATCCAAAGTCCAGGGTGTTATCCTTTGGATGAGGACGCTGTGGCCTAAAGTGGTATTACTTCGAACTCACTGTGCTTGTCCTCAAAATGTAATGATCATTCAAAGTCAAAGGTGATATTACTTTGAACTAACTGTGCTTGTCCTCAAAATTTAATGATCATTCAAAGTCAAAGGTGATATTACTTTGAACTCACTGTGCTTGTCCTCAAAATGTAATGATCATTCAAAGTCAAAGGTGATATTACTTTGAACTCACTGTGCTTGTCCTCAAAATGTAATGATCATTCAAAGTCAAAGGTGATATTACTTTGAACTCACTGTGCTTGTCCTCAAAATGTAATGATCATTCAAAAGTCAAAAGGTGATATACTTTGAACTCACTGTGCTTGTCCTCAAAATGTAATGATCATTCAAAGTCAAAGGTGATATTACTTTGAACTCACTGTGCTTGTCCTCAAAATTTAATGATCATTCAAAGTCAAAGGTGATATTACTTTGAACTCACTGTGCTTGTCCTCAAAATGTAATGATCATTCAAAGTCAAAGGTGATATTACTTTGAACTCACTGTGCTTCTCCTCAAAATTTAATGATCATTCAAAGTCAAAGTGATATTACTTTGAACTCACTGTGCTTGTCCTCAAAATGTTAATGATCATTCAAAGTCAAAGGTGATATTACTTTGAACTCACTGTGCTTGTCCTCAAAATGTAATGATCATTCAAAGTCAAAGGTGATATTACTTTGAACTCACTGTGCTTGTCCTCAAAATGTAATGATCATTCAAAGTCAAAGGTGATATTACTTTGAACTCACTGTGCTTGTCCTCAAAATGTAATGATCATTCAAAGTCAAAGGTGATATTACTTTGAACTCACTGTGCTTGTTCCTCAAATGTAATGATCATTCAAAGTCAAAGGTGATTTACTTTGAACTCACTGTGCTTGTCCTCAAAATGTAATGATCATTCAAAGTCAAAGGTGATATTACTTTGAACTCACTGTGCTTGTCCTCAAAATGTAATGATCATTCAAAGTCAAAGGTGATAACTTTGAAACTCATCAAAATATAATGATCATCTAAAATCTAATGTGGTGTTACTTCGGACTCACTGTGCTTGTCCTCAAAATTTCTGGAGGTTTGTAGCAGACTAACCTCTAGTCAGCTACAAACCTCTAGACTGAACTGTAACCGCTGTCTCCTGACTCTTTTCTTCGCTGCTCGCCGGCACTGATGATGATCTGTTAAGATTAAAAGCTGGCTTTGTCAAATATATATCATTAGTGGAGAGACTCTGTTTTATTTCATTACTTGAAACTCCACAACTCCATATTTTTCCTTATTCAGATGAGAATCAGTTTAGGGCACAGTTTAATCTAATGAAATCTAGTCTCTTTTATGATTCTCTATTCTAAACTTAGTGATTATGTGAGCCCTAAAATGATTCTTATCTTCTCCTGGAGTCTTACATTCGATTGTCCTTCCAGTCAGCAAGTTCAAGCTCGAGAAAACCTTGTTGCTGCAGTGTGTACATATCAGTAACCAACCCTCCCAGAGTGTGTAGATGACCACATAGGTACACTAGACTTCTTGGGTCTTCGCCTATCACTTTCCTAACCTGTCAAAATATTAATGTAAATTAACAAAGGTCATAAAACATCCAAACATGTCACACATTGTAGATTTAGATGTAGACTAGTAGTATTTAATTATTTTATTTTTTTGATTTATTTACATTATTAGGAATGAGGAGGTCAACCCTGGTGAATGGGCCACGTCTTTGGATATTTTTCAACAAATCTGAAATCATCTACCTATCAGTTATTTAATCCTCATCATACCTCCTGTTTGATGGGATACTGTCATCTTAGAGACTAGTTCCTCCTCGTGTAATACCTTCTGTTCCAAATATTTTAAACCTAAACCTTACAATCCCTTCACAAGTTTTCAAATAATGATAGACTGTAATGAAGCCTTACTAATGATTTAAAAAACTTCAAGAGATTATTTAAAATAATAAATATTTTACATAATAAATAAATATTCAGTTTTTAAAGACAATTCTAAGAACTTACATGGTCATACTGTGATAATATGCAGGAGGTAGGGTAGTGTCCGAACCATATGAAGTAATCACTGTCATGATGTCGAGCTATTATATCCCTTATAATAGAGATCTCGTTCTTCTTCAGCAAGCCAACAAAGTTGAATGGTCTTTTAAGTCCTTGTTCAGGGCAGGCATCAAGGCCGATAAACGTGTATTTTCTACCCTCTGATGTAGTCACTGTGTGAGAGAACGAATGACCTACACTCCCCGACTGAGAGTAAGTTAAATAGAGATTTCGAGATGAATTTCGACCAGGTACATCAAAATTATCTGTTAAAAAAATTAATACATGTCTAAAACCTGTAGTTGTTGAACATATTAAGTAGAAACATAAAATAAACAAAAGGTTTATTTAAATAAAAAAACAGGGGTTTACACCCTTGGCCACTTTACAGCATCAGGTGCTTCGCAGTGTGGCTGCTTCATGGCCGCTGCTTTGTAGGCCTCCGGTATGCTCATAAGAAATCTTCTGTGTATCACTTGCTTACTTACTATTTTTATTACATGACATTTTGCCATAAATTTAACATACTTCTCTCGTGCGGACTGTTTTGAAACATCCTCACTCTTGCGGAGGTAGGGGGGGGGGATGACTAAGAAATTACTTTCCTTGTCCCCAGAATATCATGATGCCTCAAAGCTTCGGTCTTGCTAAGCTCGACCTCAGAATAATAAAGTAACCCAATGTCAAGGGGGGTATGGATTTCATTCTCACATAAGTAAATCTTTAAATAATAAATTAAAGCAATGTCTTGGGTGTTTGTGAAAGTATTAAAAAGTATCTGTGGTCATACTTGGCAGCCTAGTTGAATTTCATCAATGTATTACATCATTTACTAGTTTGATTTTTTTTAGGTATATCTAAAACAATTTTTGACTGATGAAAACAAAATTTTACACAAAATTGAAGTATCCCACTTATAAATAAACATTTTTGCTAACAAATTTTATACCAACAATTAAATAGCCATCAAATTGATTCCACTTACTCTTTATGTTATATGCATTTTAGATATATGTCATACAGTAAAAAGACAGTTAGGAAGCATAAATTAATAGGCTCAAGCCATTAAAACAATTTGCTAATGAGATGGCTTGTGTGAAGGGGCTTGTGTTGTAGGCTGTAAAAGTTTGAAAATTTTTTCAATGGCAGATGATAATAAAATGAAATTTGGCGGATCTATTTGTCACTTAAAGAGGTAGATTTGGCAGAATTTACAACTTGATTAGTCATATTTTCAATAGTTTTCATTAATCTTTTAGTGCCGAGTAACTCTTTATCATAAACATAACGGGAATCATGTGTCAAACAGACACAAACAAGTGCTTGAAACTGACAATTATGATGAAATCCCGGTTTCAAATGTTTCCGGTGAACACAAACCTTTTCCTGTACACCTATCATAGTAGGTAAGAAAAAGTAAAAAAACTTTTGTTGACCAAAAATTTTTATTCACCAAACAGGAAACCAGTTTGGTGAATAATACCAAGATTATTTGGTGGATCTTTTACTAACCTTTACTTTACATTTTTAGTAGTTAACTTAAACATACCATGGTTTCCTCTAATATCAAGCCACTTGACTGTCTGCAAAGTCTTACACTGGGATAATACTTGCTTGTAATGTTTCCACTCGTTTAGTATCTGCCTGGATCCAATATTATTCTCTTCCTTTGCATCTGTTAAGTCCCCTGAAACAATATTCCTAAGATTTAAAACAGAGGATCAAGATAAATCAAAAACAAACGTGGTGACTAAGGGAATAAGTTAAACACGCTCATGAAAGACTACAGTCTATCATTTAGTTTAAAAATCCCCAAGGTCATAAGTATTTTGGGGATTGACCAATCTGAGAAGCCGCTGCCAACCCCTCACTTGAAAAGAGAAAAAAATCCCTACCACCACAACCGCTATAAGGAAAAAACCTTCTTCCCGGCAATCGTTCACTTTGTTTGTGGTTCTTCTTTTGATTACATCGTTTTGAAAACTAATTTCAAATTAATCTTAAAAAAGATATTTTAAAATAAAACTACACAAAAGAAATGTAGAAAAACATTGGGAAAAAATACGGGTAAAATAACCTGATTTGTTTACATAGTTTTTCCCGCTCCCTTCTTGCAGGGAATTTTTTTTCTTAAGAATCAGTAATGTCTAAACTGACCTGTCAAGATTTTTAAACTAAATGATAGACTAGAATAAAACTGCTAATACAGTCACCTCTTATTTTAATATTAAAACAATTTAGTTTATACATTCCTTACTGGAAAAGGATGCAAGCAAAGTTGCAACTAAGTTGTAACTATAAAACATGGTTTGTAAAACTTTTTATACATATATATTTTTTTTATATATTATAAATATATAATATATATATATATATATATATATATATATATATATATATATATATATATATATATATATATATATAATATATATATATATATATATATATTATATATATATATATATATATATATATATATATATATATATATATATATATATATATATATATATATATATTCTTGATGATTGAGTCCCCTGCCCCCACCTCATAAGCTCATGTTTTCTTTGAAAAATTTGCTAATTAGAATGAATCAATGTTCACATTAGTATTTAATGAATAATTAAGCATTAACTAATAAAATTAAACTTAACACTCGGACAACAGGAACTATTAACAACTTTGTTATAAACACTTTGAAAATTGCATATTGTCCAGGCGGTAGCAACAGTTAAGACTACAAGAAAACTGGCTTTACTGTAATTAGCCATTCTCCTTCTATATATATAATATTATTCTAATACTATTGGTAATTAATAACAAGTTATTAAATACACATGTCAGACCCAATTGGATGAGATTCTTTGGTAGATAGAGATAACAAACTTCATGGCTCAAAGTAAATTTAAGAAGTAAATACCAATTATATTAAAAAGTGATTTTTAAAAATATTTTTTGCCGAGATGTTTTTTTTTATTGAACACTTTCAATGTTATTAGATAACGCAACATAGGTATATTAGATTGACACTGTAGTTAATAGATATAATTTTAGATTGACACTATAAAGTTAATAGATAACGCAACATAGGTAATGTTTAGATGACACTATAAAAGTTAATAGATAACGCAACATAGGTAATTTTAGATTGACACTATAAAAGTTAATAGATAACGCAACATAGGTAATTTTAGATTGACACTATAAAAGTTAATAGATAACGCAACATAGGTAATGTTAGATTGACACTATAAAAGTTAATAGATAACGCAACATAGGTAATGTTAGATTGATACTATAAAAGTTAATAGATAACGCAACATAGGTAATGTTAGATTGATACTATAAAAGTTAAAAGATAACGCAACATAGGTAATGATAGATTGATACTATAAAAAATATTGTACACTTTGAGACTTAATATGACCGTAACTAGGGTATACATTGGCTTTCTTATTACCTGAAGCTAGAACAAGGGAAGGTTCAATGACAGCTACTGTAGAATCACAGAACTGCCTCAAATTATTTATTCTGCCTTCATCATGATAGTTACTAATATGTAGGTCTGATATCTGAAAGAGATAAAATAGACGAATAAAACCTAAACAGAGACATATGGCAATATATTTATATGTGATGGCTGTTGGTACATGATAATTTGTATCTTATATAATATGATCATTAATTACAATTTTTATGTTTCCTCATTTATGAGAATAGTCTTGTGTTTGAAAAAAATTTGAAACAAGGATTTTAGCTGAATTATCTCTGGCTAGTGCCTGCTTCTAATTCACAGTGTGTCCAGTTTATCCAGACCAGCTAGATGTTCTTGAAGTTCGATAAAAAGTTTGAGATCAGAAAACCTCTCACAGGGGTACTTGTTGTAATAAATTCCAGTCATTTAAACCTTAGAAACTTTGATCGGCACATTTCTCCAAGGCTTAGTGTTTTACAGAGTCAGCAGACTTCCATCAATTAAAATTGCACCTCATCAAACAGCTTTATTACTAACTTAACATCCAAACAAATAAAACAAATACCATGAACACACAGTATATTTAACAGATGTTCATATTCCATATGCATTTAATACAATCTAGTTCTAGCACAGTATTTGTTTAGTGGATCAAATCAGATGACGTCAAAATGGATTCAGCCAAAACATCGGATCTTTTATTGTAAAGGTTTATTCGAGTTAAAAGGAAGTTAAAAACAAAATAACATTGAATTAAATTGTAATCTTTGCATAATGATAAAAATTCACTAAAAAATATTTGAATATTATTTTATATCATTGATAAGAGGGCACAAATGAGACTTATTTGGTAGTCTCATTTGTGCCCTTTTATCAATTAGTACGTTCACACACACTTTAGATCCGCGTATCGTAGAGAGTACAATCTCTCAATAAGGTAATTTAAGCTGTATGAATCATGCGGAGGGGATCCGATCGCATACGCTAGAACTAGGGAGATGTAATCTAAATGGATCCCCCGATACGCTGTCTTTTTGTGTGTGTACCTTAAGAGACGATCGTATTTAACGGATAACCTTCTCGTCGAACTTTTATTTCACTTCTATATAACCGTTTTTGATCAAATAACTTTTGGAATATAATTTTTTTTAGTGTAACTTTATTATTAAGCAAAGAAATCACAATTTAATTAAATATATTTTTTGTTTTAAACTTCCTTATAACCAAAAGTGAACCTTCACTATACAAGACGCCATGTTTTGACAGGATCATTTATCACTCAATTGACTAAACAAATACGCTGCAAGAACCGTGAAGTTAGTTGACCGTATTGTATACGTATTCTATACGATCCGTGGATCTAGAGTGTGTGTGTGAACGAACTAAATGATATCAATACATGGAGACTAATACCTCAATCTATATGAATATTATTTGGTGAAAAACAGTATTATTTTAGTGAAATAATAGATTGTAGAAAAGGTTATAGTTTAAGCGATCGCCAATCAAGGTACATACGTATCAGAAGTGAGGACAAGAGTTGTAGCATATATGACTAGATTCTTTCAGCATGGTTCCTACCTAACTAGCGTACTACATAAGTTCCAGGGATTTAGCATGCTGTGTAAGAATTAAATTATGAATATTTCAAGTCTACAACCACTGCTCTGAACCCAAAGGATTAAAGGAATGTTAAATTAATCGTATTATTACCTGTAAAAACCAGAAGAGATTGTATGGCGAATCTGATATTTTCAAATCACTAAAAGACTTCAAATTACTGTTACCGCCTTGAACATTGCTTGGATTCTGGAGTTCACTAGACGTGTTGATTATTTTGCTGAGATTACTAACGAAAACTGCTGTTAGGATACTCGAGGTAAGAAGCATAATAAAGAAATAAGTGAACCTCATTTCTCACCGATACCTAAACTACTTGTTAAATAAAACCAAGATAAACTCATTATTTATAAATTCCTCGGCTTTAGAGATCATAAAAATGTATAATAATTTATTCGACAACACAAACAAATAAAATGATAAGAGATAAGGATTTTTCTTTTTTTGCAATTTGTTCCTCTAAAGATTAGTTCAAACAAGGGCGCAAAATCATTTTTACGCGTAAAGAAATAGGGTCCGCTCCGTTTCGTCGAATGACGAAACGTTATTTACGTTATTATTGTTATTTACTATAAATTATATATATATTTTTTTGGGGGGGGGGGGGGGGTCATATTTATATTTCAGAGGTCATATAATATTTTTAATATATTATATATATATATATATATATATATATATATATATATATATATATATATATATATATATATATATATATATATATATGCTAAATATAATATAATGCTCGTTGCATTTCTTTAAAAGAAAATAGGCTTATAAATATATACTAGAGGAGGCATAGCCTTTCTCAATACATTGAGAGGCCTGAAACATCTTTTTGGGGCTCTCTGTAACCTTATTGAAACCTTCTCTAATAGTAAGGCTTGTTATCGTGGTCGGCTTTTCCCGCATTGTTTGGGTTTTGTTTCGTATTATAAACGTTATATTATACATGTTACTGTATTTTTTATGTTTAACAAACATAAAAACGCTCTTTAAGCAGTAAGCAGTTGTGACGCTACTGCTCAGGTAATAAAGCGATATATACCGGAAACTTAAGCAAGATACGAAATGCTGAGCAAGAAAACACGCATTTAAAGATAATTCGCCCGGCTTGCGGCCCCAGAATTATTTTGTAGGTATAATTCTCCGGTTATCTACCAGGGGCTTTTTTGGACTACATCATCATTTATAATATCAGGATTAGAATAGAAAGTCTTCTATTCTTGACCCTATATATGTATTTATTGAGGATGTTCAGGTTACTTTTTCGATGTTTCAAAATTAAACCGATAGGACTTCCCTAGTAATAAATATCTCTATTTTCTTTATCTCTATGCTTATAAAGATAATTATTAAAATTGTATATTACATTAAAAATTAAAAGTTACAAATTAAATAGTCACCGATAGTTAAATATAAATTAATTATTTTTATCTGCTCATGGCAGGAAAATGAATCATTACTGAACTAATTTTAGGCGAGAAAGTAGCATTTCCCAGATCGGCTGGTAATTAGTCATGAATTACTGCACTTTACCTGCCTAGGCAGGAAAGTAGCATTTCCCATCCGCCCCTGCTTATGCTGGTAAAGAAAGTTAATAGATAATTTTTGTAAACATGATTAGTTAATAATAAAAAGCCTATTGAATTTATTTAATGAATAATTACATTATTTAACTAATTAAAATTAAAATAAAACAGTTTGTAATGTAAATCTTTAATTAGAATTAAATTTTATTGATTATTTTAAAGGCAACACTTTTTGTCTTGGGTTTATTATCTCATCTTTTTTTGTCAAGTCATTTACCACTTTTATCATACTAACCCGTATTTAATACAGTTTAAAAGTTAGTTTATTCTATAGCGTTTTGTTATGAATGTCGTCGAAGATATAGACGAACTTTTCGTTCATACCCCGTCGGATGTTTTGGAAATAGCTACAAATGCCAAAGAGAGCCTACTACCCGGCAAATCAGGAAGTAGGTATCTCAAAGCATATGAAGTGTTCAAAAAATGGTGCTCAGCGAAAAAAAGTAAAGAATGTAAGTGAAACGTTGTGTTAGCGTATTTAAAAGAACTGTCAAACACAAAATCGAGCGCTACTCTGTGGTCAACTTTCTCGATGATAAGATCTGTATCAGTCAAAGATGTAATTGTGTAATGTAAATACAAAACATTATACAAACGTAATAAGTTTTTCAAGAATGCTAGTTTTGATTTATTACTGTTGGCAGATAAAATATTGTGTGGAACGAAGCAGGAAAGGAAACATAACTGACTCGAATATTTGCCTCGTCAGTCAAATAATATATTACCTTCCTTTGCTCAGTCAAAATGAAAATTGCCTTTCTCGGCTTCGCCTCTGCAGGTAATTTTAGATAGCACACCCTCGCCTTCGGCTCGGGGGCTTAACTTCGATACTAGTCAGTAATATTCTATTTTCCTGCCT
This sequence comes from Microvelia longipes, assembly GCA_018340805.1. Classification (NCBI taxonomy): domain Eukaryota; kingdom Metazoa; phylum Arthropoda; class Insecta; order Hemiptera; family Veliidae; genus Microvelia; species Microvelia longipes. The sequence continues at coordinate 31,475,082 of JACMZG010000002.1, read as the reverse complement.
AGTTACACAAATAACTATTATTTAATAAATCTTTTTGTTGTATTGTTGTAATACAATTCAATTTGAGATGGAGGTTACTTAACTCGAGGTATAAACGAAGAAATTTCGATATAAAATTCATTAAGTTCAATAGTTATTTATGCAACAAGGGATGAAAGTAAGTTTTACAGCTCAAGTTAAAGTTTCGTCCTAAGGCAGCGCCAAAGAAGGAAACTTCATTAGCTCACGAGGCCAGTAGGCCGAGGGAGATAAACTAGTTAGCTCCCGAGGCTTGCCGAGGGAGTTAACATATATATATATATATATATATATATATATATATATATATATATATATATATATATATATATATTATATATATATATATATATATATATATATATATATATATATATATATATATATATATATATTCGCACAGAACAGTCAAAATGTTAATACTAAAAAATAAATTCATCCTTATCTGTTCTCAGGGAATCACAGTAATTTTTTATGAGTTTTTAATTAATGGTAAAAAATAGAAAGAAACAAATAATTTTATATATTTCTTTAATTTGATTTAAATAAAATTTGCAATGATTGAGTATTTAATTAGACAACTTAAGATGCAAAACAATAGTAAATAATATATGTATATATATAAAATATATATATATATATATATATATATATATATATATATATATATATATAATATATATATATATATATATATATATATATATATATATTATATCAACGTGTATAGGTATATAGAATTAAAGTGTGAATTTAAGTTTCATTTACCTCTTGCCAACCCTAAATAAATATAAGTTATTTATTATAAAATTTAACCGGAGTTTTTTTTTTCGCAGGATCGGATTTTGCTCCTGTTTTGCTTTATCTGTATCAACCTTCGCTGGATACCTTCCTCCGTGTGATCGCCGTTTCAGTTTTAAAAATAAGTAATCAGGGTTCCGATCTAACCAATTGACACTAACCTTTCAGTCTTGGTTTTATCGGACCCTGCCAAGGCCTACAAGATCTTCAAGAGGACGTCAAATTGGTTCGTTATTTATTACAATACAAATCACACTGTAGTATGGATATTATCTATAGGTGGTCACTGTCGAGGATTTGCCTGGTTTGGGGATTGAGGGCTGACTCAGACACATGTGTTAGCATAAATACTGTAGTCCCGCTTTAGTGGGACGTATTGTGCTTGGTGGTGGTTCCAAGCCTGTGCAATGTCAGGTACTTGTAAAATATATCCCTAACCCTAAATGAACAAGGGTTTAGGCAAATTTATGTCTCTGAAAATATATATATAAATATATATATATATATATATATAATATATATATATATATATATATGTATATATATATATAATATATATATATATATATATATATATATATATATATATATATATATATATATATATATATATCGCGTCTTTTATAGTGAAGGTTCACTTTTGGTTATAAGGAAGTTTAAAACAAAAAATATATTTATTTAATTGTTATTCTTTGCATAATAAAGTTACACTAAAAAATAATATTTCAAAGTTATTTGATCAAAAAAGGTAATATTGAAGTGAAATAAAAGTTCGAGGAGAAGGTTATCTGTTCAATATGATCATGTCTAAAGGTACATAGAGCGTATCGTGGGATCCATTTAGATTCCATCTCCCTAGTTCTAGCGTATGCAATTGGATCTCCTCCGCATGGTTCATACAGCGTATATAACCCTATTGAGAGATCGTATCCTATACGATCCGCGGATCTAGAAGTGTGTGTGAACGTACTAAATGATAGCAGACACACACACAGACAGACAAATTTGTCGGTCTGTATTCCGGTTTCATCCTAGTTTTGGATTTTTTTGCAAACACAATACTTTTCCTATTTACCTTCGGTATAAATGAGGAAAAGTAAAAATAGTTTACTATATTACTCTATGTTATACATAAAGTTATATAAATTAAAGCAATCGCACAAGCTATAGCCATATGGAGGACACTATTTGTCATGGAGTGTTGTATAATTCCAGGAGTAGAGCACTTTTTTAAATAAATAATACAAAAAAATAAGCCAAGAAAGTTTAGTTAAACAAGTTCTTTATTGGCAAAAGGATACAATATTTATTTTGTTGTAAACCAAGTCCAAAATAAAGGTCTTTTCTTCTTTAAAATAAACAAAGTTAATATAGTAATCAATGATTAAAGCTTTACTAGCAATTTAACAGTTACAAAGCCTTAAATTGCAAGGGAGCCTTATTAAATTAAGCTAGTCCTGGATATTAATCCACACCCACTATTTCATGTCGGACCAACCTCATTGGTTCCTTAACACTATTTCCCACGCTGTCAACTGACTATAAACGTTCGCTATATTATAGTTAAATATAATAAAATAATAGATACATTACAAAAAGAGTTTTAACAACTTGCCTCTCTTTCTAGTCTACTCAACCAGAGTAGTCAACAATTCACTGACTTAACAGAGAATTATCTCCATCAAATGTATTAGGTGCAGCTATGTAATCAGTTGTAAAGAGTATACTAGGAGTAAATCCTGCGTGTACTATAACTTAAAGTCCTTAGTACTCTGCCACAAGTGCTTGAATAATTATTTAGACCCAATAGAACATTTATACACGGGTGGGTTAATTTAAAACATTGTTACATGGTGCAAACATTCAAATACAACACAGCTAGTCATATGCAGTCTTCTTATTTCTCTTAAACTGACTCCAAGGATGAATATTATCTCTAGTTTCCACTTCCACTAGTTTGATCCAAACTTTATACTTAACTAAAAATTTCTGATAACTTTCCAAGTACAAATCGTTGTCTATTACCTTGTGATAAGGTAAGTTATCTCTCTTCAGCTGAATTTGTTTTTCAGTAAAGGCCATAAATTTGTCTAAATGGTTTTGAAAGAGTCGACTTATTTTTATTTGCTGACTCAGCACAATATCCATAATATGAGTTATTACTTCTATGTTGAACGAGTGCCTAGCAGCACATAGTAGACCTCCTAATATTTCCATGTTGGGTCTGTATCCATACTCAAACAAATCCTTCAGTAAATCTTTACAATCCTTAGTGTTCCTACAGCTCAGAGATAAAACTCCAAATGTAACTAAATTTGGTTTGAGTTTGTACTTAGATATTAAGTTCAACACTTGTCTAGCACCTATGTAGTCTTTCCTCATACATCTCTTTCTGATTAGCATATTAAAGAAATCAATATCTAATTCTATCTTGAGTTGCTCTAGTCTTGATATTAATTCAAATTCACTTCTAGAGGTAGAAGGAATGAGGTCAGATAAAAGAGTGGCTGTTTTAACGTCAGGTTCTACTCCATCTACCTGCATTTCATTCAATATTCCATTCATTCCTCCTACTAGCATTAACCTGTTTTTAGGTTTATCAACACTATCTATAGAGACAACTGAAGAAATATCAGGTTTACAAGATAGTAAATTGGGTAAACTAAGATTTTTATTCTCTAAACTAATGCTCTTTCCTTCCAATAATTTCACTTCTTCATTCTAAAACAAACAAAATATACTATTAAAGCCTAAATTTGTTAACTATACTCTACTTTTAACACGTTTCACGTTCCAACAGAATCCAGAAAAAGACTAGCTGGATTATAGAATAGACCTCTTTCAAATCTTATATAATAATCTTATATTCAAACCAATGGGCTTTTAATTAAATTTTTGGCTTAGAAAAAGGCAAATATTCAATCCAAATCTTTAGATTAAACCAACAAGTTAGTTGGTTTCCCATTCAAAGATCTCAGGAGACGCGTAGGAAAATAACTTGAATGATAATACTGGCAGCTCCGTTTTTCCAGAAAACCTTAATTTCTCTATATTTATTAATAATGCTGGACTTTCTCAGAACCACATGCATTCTGTGAAAGTCTCCCTACACACTGCATCAATGTTTACTAATAATAATTTCAAATACATTTAATTTTTCTAAAATTCCTTATTCTTCTGATGGCAATGTTCATTCATTTGAAAAATTATGCAAACTATTGGAAGAAATAATTCAATTCAAAAGTGAGGGGAGCGTTTTACCTGGCTCTGAGAAGAAGAAATGAGACGCAAGTCTTGTGTTAATAAACTCGAATGATGTATTTGTGTATCTCTAGCACATCTTAACATTAGATTGTAGCAATAAATATTTGGCTTCACTCTCTTCTCTCTCATCTTGCGCCAAACCTAAATGAAAGATATTAATTTTAAATAAAAATAAAACAAAAATGAGATTTATTTAATACACCAGTTAAAACAAGTACAGTAGTCATCTAGGCTAATTCAATTATTTTGCTCGTCTAAACTCATTCAAGAATATATTGACCAACTGTACAACTATTTTTTTTAGGTTTTTTTATTATGCTGGAAGTAAAAAATAAAAATGAGGCTAGAACAATAACTTTAATTTATTACACACATACAGCTAGGTGCAAATTATTTTTGTAATAAAATTATCTCTCTTAACAATATTTAGGTTTCTCACCAAAGTCTCAGAAGTTTTAATCATAGGCTTTCAGTCTCGGCAAAAACTCATTAGTTAAGTACTCTAGGTTTGCAAGCTTCAACACAACACACATGTCAAACCTTTTAATGATTCAATATAATAAACAAGTCTATGTCACGGATTATTCAATTGACAACTTAAAATAATACTATTTTTAGAAGGAGCACAACTGAGAACAGAAAAACTGGTTTCCCTGGTGGTCTTAAGTAATGCTGCCACCCTAACATTATACAATTTTCTTTTAACAAAGTTGACAATACTTCCAGTTGCTGGGATATATTATAATAAGTTATAAGTTAAGTCACTTTGTCAAGGGTGAACTGACACTATATTTTTTTTATTTTTTTCAAACTCCTCCATTTCTGATTAATAAACTTGAAATCTTGTACAGGATCTTAATAACTTACTTAGAAGAATTACTGGTTTGTTAAGAATTTGGTTTTGCACTGAGGACCGGTAGCTCAGTGGTAAAGCGCTCACCTTATGACCTGGAGGTCGAGGGGTCAAATCCAGTTTGGGAGGATCTTATATAAGGTTATTCCTTCTAACGTTCTCTGGGGAGGTCTTGAATTTAAGGCCAGTCAACCCAGCCTAGGTTTTAAGTGATTTCCTTTGGCTGTTACGCAAATGTGGAGTTGGATTTTGTCTGAGATAAGTCTGGATCCATATTTCCGCTGTCTCCAGCTCATCTAAAAGAACTGTGGGCCTATCGGAAAGATACTGAACCTTCTAGTTGAGCTCTGTGAAAGTTAAGACCCCGTTTTAGCGGTGTCTGTGGTCCCTCAACTAGTGTAGGAAGATGCCTCCTACAGAACTTGGGCTTTCTAGTCAGCACTATGGAAATGAGTTTACGCACACTTACTTCAGGGTTGCTACCGAGTGCAGTGAGAGCATAAACTCTAGGGTTCACAGTAGAGTGGCATTCAAATAAATAGAAACACTAAAATGAACCAGGTTCAAGAGTAAAACAAATTTGGGTTTTAGAACCATCATCCCATCATTGATTTTCTACAGGTTTAAATAGTAGTGATGAGTGGGCACAAATGAGACAATGTGAATATTGTTTTTACTGAACTATATTTCGCTCCACACTGAGCATATTCATGTTATACGTTATTACCTAAAAATAAAAACCTTAAATAGTGAATAATTCATAATAAACAGGGAAATCAAAATAACTACTCATGCTGTTAAAAATTAAGAAAAAAGAGGTAAAAACTTACATACCGTTAGGATAGTCTAACTAAGTCAAAATCAAGGTCTGAATAATGTTACAATTACTTAAAAATAATAGCAATATATTACCAATTGAAAATAACTCATAAAAAAGAAGGTGAGTAAAGACTGAGAAGGATAATCAAAACAAAATATATTATAAGATGCTAACTTACTGTTAAAAATGCTATATATGCAAGATGCTATATATTATAGCATCTTATAATATATTTTGTTTTGATTATCTTTATCAGTCTTTACTCACCTTCTTTTTTTATGAGTTATTTTCAATTAGTAATATATTGCTATTATTTTTAGGTAATTGTAACATTATTCAGACCTTGATTTTGACTTAGTTAGACTATCCTAACGGTATGTAAGTTTTTACCTCTTTTTTCTTAATTTTTAACAGCATGAGTAGTTATTTTGATTTCCCTGTTTATTTTGAATTATTCACTATTTAAGGTTTTTATTTTTAGGTAATAACGTGTAACATGAATATGCTTAGTGTGGAGCGAAATATAGTTCTGTAAAAACAATATTCACATTGTCTCATTTGTGCCCACTCATCACAACTAAACTAATATAGAGACCAATCATGCAAATCATTTACAGGTTAAATATTACGGATACCAAACTTGATGAAAATTGAGTCCCTCCGTATTAAGGGAAATAAAATATAATTTTTATATAATAAAAATAGATAAGAGGGATGTCACTAGGTAAACATAATGAAGCAAGTATATGACATTTTGCCATGCACTTTGTGAATTCTCAGCATGATGGCTGCTTCAACTGCCTCGGCAACAAAATGTTTGCTTGTAGCACTGACAATTTATAAACTATATATGTTCCACGACTTTGTTTAGAAGTAGGAATTAAATTGAACCATACAGAATATTTTATATTTCATTAGAATTTATCGTTAATTAAATATTTGTTTCTATTAAAAAAACTTTTCTAAGCTTACATTAATTTACATTGTTTAACAATAAATATTCATGCTTTTGAGGAGGAATAGGTCCTAATTAATACCAGAAAAAGATTAAATAATATCGAAAGCTCGGCAAAATTAGTTTTTTTTTGTTTTAACAATAAAATAATTAAAAAATTGTTTATAATATTCACCATGATAGCATGCCTGAATCCATCCTGTTTATTACTCAGACAAGCCTGAAGAAGAAAACAAAAAGTTTCAGGTACCAGAGGTATTTTCTTAGAGACCATCTCATCTACCAAACTGAATACTGTCTCTATATCTCCGTGCCTTCCAAATGCTAAATAAATTCAATAATACCAAATAATTTTTGACAATAATAACAAATATAAAACAAAGCAATAAGTAAATGAATATATATTCACATTGATAAAAATATGCAAGTGTATAGCGACAATAGCATTTATATCAAACTATTAGACAGTCTACAGCAATCTTAAGAAGACTTGTAAGTAGATTACATATGTAACCACTTTTTAAACTACTTCTATCACACTGCAATACCTTACTCAGCATCAGAAAGCAGCCTTAAGATAACAATGTAATTTCAAAGCTTCATCTGCCTCACTCCACCTCAAGAGAGTATATTCACTACAATATCCGGGGAAAATTACACGTAAAAAAATACAAGGACAAAAGTACGATGGGAAAAAATCGGGTATGGGGTACCTCGGAACTTTTTCCAATCACATCTGATTTGCTACTCATCCCACCTGCTTCAGACTCGCTTTGCTTGTCAGACTATCAGCACTGAGCTATCAGTTCATAGTCTGACCAACTGAGCTATTAGTGCAGACAGTCTCACAAACTGAGCTATCAGTGCTGATAGTCTCACAAACTGAGCTATCAGTGCTGACAGTCTCACAAACTGAGTGATCAGTGCTGATAGTCTCACCAACTGTGCTATAGTGCTGACAGTCTCACAAACTGAGGTATCAGTGCTGATAGACGGACCAACTGAGCTATCAGTGCTGATAGTCTCACCAACTGTCTATAGTGCTGACAGTCTCACAAACTATTGCTGACCGACTGAGCTATCAGTGCTGATAGTCGGACCAACTGAGCTATCTGTGCTAATAGTCAGACTAACTGAGCTATCAGTACTGACAGTCTGACCAACTGAGCTATCCGTGAATCGATCAGAGTAAAGTCATTGGAACAATTTGTACACTGTCCACCATTTTGTTTATGCTAAAAAAGAATTCAATTTTTTTAAGTTGCTAATTTAATAAGTGATACACAAGTTTACATACGCAAACCAGTAAATGTAAACATATTTGTAATGTTCATAATTTTTATAATATCCTTTATTTTTTTAATTACACATTTTACAATAATCTAATAAATTCAATAATACCTCTCACATGAGATCTGAGTGCCACAAGAGGGAAATCTACACAAAATACTCTGCCATAGTCTACATATTATAAGCTTTATGCAAATTTTAAATAGTAATACGGATATTAAAGGTCATATTTATGAAAAATGTCAAGTACAATGAAATAAGTACAATAAAACATGATTACCTTTCATCATAGCATGATAGTTAGATCTGTTGAGTAGAACTCCTTTCTCTATAATAAGTTCTCTCAGTTGTTGAGCACGTTTCAATCCATCTCCCTGAACAGGGCTGAGTGCACATCCATTAAATAAAGATGTATAAGTAGCTCCTGTCACTTTCAAATCTCTTTTCTTCATCTGAACAAAGTCACAAAAAATTGCAATAATTAGAAAACCAATTAAAAAATCAGCTACTGTCGTTACTTGCAGTTGGATATAAATATCCTAGACTGGTTTTGGTTAACAGCATCACCAGGAGGTAGGGTGACACTCTAGCTCTCAACTAATGAAGTTGTATCAGAGAATTACTTCCAGTCTTAAAGAGCAAAAATTAGCCCTCACAAGATAAGGAAAGGAGTAGAAGATGGCTTATGTAAGGAAGTGTGTGTCTACATCCTGTAGACACACACAGTACAAAGTAAAGATGTGTGAGAGAGTCGTCTGACTATGAGATGACTCTTTGTGTCTTAATTATGTATACCGGTATCATGGTTGAATGACTGGAAATAAACGGACATCAAATTACTGACAAGGCTATTATAAACAAACAACTTACTTCTAATTGGGAAATAGTTTTTCAGAACTCAAACCAATGCTAGACAAAATTAAAAGACTTGTGTATGTCTTACAATACATACATACAAACACCAAATTTTATTTTTGAGATCTTTTGGTTCTGAAACGTCGACATTTAATAAAAAAAATGCTGTTACAATTTTTGCTAATACAATGCTTCCCCTCCTTTTAGGAAGTAGAGAAGCAAAATAAAATAAATAAAATGGGGAAACCATGACACTGGTACACATAATAATAAAAGACAAAGCATCATATGTCAGATGACTCCTCCCTTATGCACCAGTTAACCCTCTCCAGGGTAACATAACATATATACTCGATCCTCAGGATATTTGTTCGATCGGTTAGAAATTTGTCACTCATGTAGTCATATATAACACCAACATATGAGCTAAGTTCCACCACATTATCAGCATTATATCAATTTATATCAATTGACACATGTTTTTTTTAAATCATAAAAAATCAAAAATAATACAATTAAGTTGAAATTAGGAACAAGTGTATTATTTTACATAATAAATAATTATAACAAGTTTAATTTTAATAAGGCAAGTGCATCTTCTGTTTTTGTAACTTTTGGATCTTAGCATGGATGTAGTTATAAATAAGACCAACATATGTGCCAAGTTCCACCTCATTATCAGCATTAGTTCAATTTATATCGACTTATATATGTTGTTCTAGTGTTTTTTTAAACATGATGCAGCTGAACTGGTGTTCAGTGCCTAGATGGGTGATTACTGGGAATAAAACATGTATATTTAGTGTCTAAGGTTGAGCGAAGCAAGTCAGAAGTGGTGAGAAAGAATGTAGCGAATTCAATATTGTAAAGAAAAGTTCCAAGGTAGCCAGTACCCCATTTTTGGTTATGGGCCAATATTAATTATGTAAAGTACCACTCCAGCAACATATAGGTTTAGGTAGAATCTTACATCATTATAGAGTTTAAAAGCTAACTTAGTATAGCCTAGTTTAGCAGCTCCGTCTATAAGAATATTGTAGATATAATTCTCTGGCTGAACTCTATCTTGTTTTATCATTTGAACCTCTAAGACATCAACAGCTTCTAATAACTGAAATAAAACAACACATTTTAATATTTTTTTTTTAAAATTAAAAGCTAAAATAAATAAATAAATCCTTTTACTCTCACAATTGTATATAATTTTTATGAAATAAATATATTTAAAAAAAAACAGGATGATACAATGACATACAAAGAAGGCCTTTGTTGGTATGAATTAAAGATTCTTATAACTTCTTAAATTATTTTGTGACTGTAAGTAGCTGAAAATATGTTGTAATAGGTTTGTTCGGGATATGAACTGGAGTACACTACTCTACTCTGCACCATTCTTCTTTAAACTCAAATTTTTTATTTCGGAGTAATCTAGGGTAAAGTAGAGTAAACTCAGCAAACGGAAAAAGGGTAAAAAGTGTGAAAAACCTTCCTGGGTTATCTAACCTTCCTAGCTAAACAAAATAAATAATAATAATTTACAATGTATTTATATTTTTTGTTCCATTTATTGTTTAATTAAGCTGCTTTGTTAGAAAATGTGGCTATTTTAATAGATCTAAATTGTTTTAGGCAAAAACAATGAAATTTCAGTGAAAAATCAAGTTTTGTGTATCTTCCTTTTCAATAAAATTATTACGTAGAATTTGTGTAAATAGTTATTATTTTCTTAATCTGCACTATTTTTTTTTGAAAAAAATACTCAGCACATTGGTAGTTTGAAATCATTTTTGTTCAAATTAGGTATGTACATATATCAGCTTTCTCAGGAGATGTTCATCATTACAACAAGAGATATAAGATCATTCTTTTATTATAGATGGAAAGATAATAAAGATTTTATAGAAAGATAGAAACCCTTGGTTTCTCTAGTGTAGACTAGAGTAACATACCAAACAAACCTAATGTATTCCTTTCACTATCTGCATAACAGTCCTACAAGTTCTTATGATCTGCAAATATTTACCAGCTATCATAACTGGTTAAAGTATTTTTTTAATTGGTTCTATAGGAATTAGTAGAAAAGTTTAATTTATATAGCATTTAGTTTTTAACGCTTTATTTTTGTTTCATAGTTATTAAATAGAAAAATGCTGAAAAACATAAATAATCTAAATATAAAATACGTATTGCAGTCTATCGACATCAAATACTTTAAAAATCTTGACAGGGCAGTTTAGGCATCACCAATTCTAAAAAAAACTCTACAAGAAGGTAGCGAGAATTTGTTTGTAAACAAATCAGGTTATTTTACCTCTGTTTTCTTGGCAATTTTTTTTACATTTCTTTTGTGTAGTTTTATTGTATAATATCATTTTCATGATTAATTAGAAAGTAGTTTTCAAAAAGAGAAGAACCACAAACAAAGTGAACGATTGCCAGGAAGAAGTTTATTCCCCACAGCAGGGGGTAGGGATTTTTTTCTCTTTTCAAGTTAAAGGTTGGCAGCGGCTTTTCTGATTTGTCAATCCCCAAAATGCTTATGACCTTGGGGATTTTGAAACTAAACCATGGACTGTAGTGAAGAGCACTCTAGTTTAACAACTAGGCCACCAGGCAATGCCACTAAAATATTGGCAGATTGGTTAGCATTTGCTATGCAACAGCCAAAAGGTACAAGTGGTGCTGCTAAAGAACCTCCATGGTTCTTTAGCTCTATTTTCCCATGCTGTCAACTAATTATAACCATTAGTACGTTCACACACACTCTAGATCAGCAGATCGTATAGATTACGTATACAATACGGTCAACTAACTTCACGGTTCTTGCAGCGTATTTGTTTAGTCCATCAAGTGATAACTGATCCCGCCAAAACATGGTGTATTGTATAGTGAAGCATCACTTTTGGTTATAATGAAGTTTAAAACAAAAAATATATTTAATTAAATTGAGATTTCTTTGCATAATAATAAAGTTACACTAAAAAAAAATAATATTCCAAAAGTTATTTGATCAAAAACGGTTATATAGAAGTAAAATAAAGTGAAATTAAAGTTCGACGAGAAGGTTATCTGTTAAATAGGATCGTCTCTAAAGGTACACACACGAAAAGACAGCGTATCGGGGGATCCATTTAGATTCCATCTCCCTAGTTCTAGCGTATGCGATCGGATCCCCTTCACATGGTTCATACAGCTTAAATTACCGTATTGAGAGATCGTACTCTATACGATACGCGGATCTAAAGTGTGTGTGAACGTACTAAATGTATAATACTATAATAAACCAATAGTTTTCCCTTACAGATCCAACTGATAAAATCCAAAACTATATTTTTGAATCTTATATACATCACCACTGCCACAAATATGGGGAGTTAATGAATCTATTTTACCTTTTTCTCGGCCAATAACTTTTTAATAATATCAGCATATTGTTTAGTAGATAATCTAGTTTTTCTTTGCCTATTATCTAAATAAGTTTTCCTAACGATGTCATCTTGCTCTTCTGGCATTTCGTCCATTTCTTTCTCCACTTTGAATCTATTACTCAAATCTCCGAAACTATTACTGTCTCCACCGGCTATCACGTCCTTTTCACCACTTTTTTTCACAAAATTATACTTATTTTCATTAATTTGAGGCAAAACCGTCGTAGATAAGTAATTTCTTGAAGCCAAATAACTACAAGACACCTTACTATTTAAATAAGAAGATAATTCTAATTTATTCACTCGCAAGTGTTTCAAAATATATCTTATACTTTGATTATACATTGTTTTAAATTTAATTAAAACAAATTTTAATAATGACTACATAGAGCGCACAAATTTACTCATAAATTAAAAAGTACACTTTTATAATTTAAATTTACCGGGAAATTCTCATAACATTCTTCTTCATTCTTCTTATTAAATGTTTTAACTTAATATTTAGACAATGATAGTGAATGAATTCAATGAATAACTTGAAGTGGGTGATCGATAACAACTCAAGAGACTAATACTAGTATTAGTATCTTTGACAACAATAATATGGCCGCAAAGCGGCCACAAGGAGGCCCCCGGGCAGTGTAGCGTTGCCGAAAAGCCCGTATTTTTCTTTAATATTTGCACTAGTATAATGCTCAGTTGGTTTCTTGTTTGGTTTGCGCATTTCCTTTGAAAAATACAGGAAAAATAAGTTACGAGTAGTGTTTGATAATTGAGTAACTGCTCAAGTTATAAATTATTCCAAAGGAAATTGGAATAACCGCCCAACATGCGGACCACCGCGCCATAATTATTTGTTAGTTATAAACTTTAATGTAATGAAAACGATAACAAATTATCGTCCCTACCAGCATTCGAACCCAGGTACCCTGACTTTGAGTGCTCGTATCTATTTCGTACCACTCTCATTCAACTCACAGCACAGGCCCAAAAACACCGAAAACGACTCCCTACAAAAATTGTTGCAATTGTCTTACATTTCATTATCAACAGTGGTTTATTTTTTTATCAAATTTAGTACGTTTTGGACCAACTTTAATTTGGACTTGGATACGTTTTAAAAAAAATGAAAAACAATCCAATTGAGTTGAAATTTGGTACAAGTGTATACCTTTACGAAATAAATAAGTACACTAAGTTTTGTTTTAATACGACAAGTATATATTCACGATTTTTGTTGTATCGTAAAAGTTAAGCAGCATCGAGCGTGGTCAGTGCCTGGATAGGTGACTGCGAGAATGAAACGGATGTATTTACTATAATAATTTAGTATAAATGTGAAAAGATGAAAATACTTATAATTCAATACACTCATCTTTCAGTAAAAGTTAAGTTCTTATTATGTTTTATTACTTCCTTATTTATATACCGTAGGTAAAGTAATATATAAACCAAGTAGAAAACTCCTATACTAACACATGTAAAAAAATTCAGACCTGCCCGATCAGCTGATAGCTGACTCAAAAATGAAAAATAGCTAAAATTAGGATAACTGCGCATGCGCCTTTTCGAATTTAGGTTTTTTATTTAATTTTATTGGCAACCCTGATAACATTAGGTGAGTTTTACATTTTATCGTGTTTTCGTACTTTAATATGTACGTGATAATTTAATGATTTTGTATTAAATTCTGTTAAATAATTGTTATAATAATTTAGTTAAAGAAAAAGAGAAACTATAGTAAAGGTAACCACATGTTTTTATTAAGATTTTGAAGAAAATGCAGACGACAGTGTATTGCCTTAAAATTACGATTGCTTTTATTACATTCAAAAAAATTAGGTTAAATTTGTTAAATTACTAATTACAATTAATATTTGAAGGGGAAAAACAAATATCATTTGCAAAAATGTACTAAGTTAAATAGTGCACACGAAAAAAAAGTTTAATTAGCCGCTTGTTTTAAGTATGTAATTTAAACAAACCTAGTAATTTAAATTTAAAGATTCGGTCTTATACCACTATTGGATGTGGCAAAATGTATTTCTTACACAAATTATTAACATTTTAAACTAAACTGTTCAAATAAATGTAATAATAACAAACATTTTTAGTATCGTAAATAGTTTGTTTACATTTACAAGGGTTAAACAAAATGGGCTCGGCCATAGGAAAATTTAAGCCAACTCCCTGGTGGACAAAATGTGAACTACATGCCAGGTATGACAGAAATCGCGTTTGTTTCCCTACTTGGTTTATATATTACTTTAGCCGTAGGCATATAGGTAAAGTATCAAAAATCCTAAACCTGGGTGTCACCTAAATTATCTGCCTAAAGTGTTTTAAGACCTCCTAAATGGTTTTCACCAAGTTGTCAGTCTATATGTGAGTGTGTTTGTTATCATCGGATCTCCCCTGTATTCATGCTAGAGAGTTGTAACTTGGTCTAAAAACCAATATATAGGTCTAGTTGTACTATCAAAAAAAAAATATGACGTCATTAACCCGCAATAATGGCAGCAAAAATTTCGCAACATATCTAAAAAATGTTGAGATCGATTCAAGATTTGACACGCATGAAGTCGCACCCATATATAAGACTAACATATGTGTCAAGTTTCATCACATTATTAGCATGAGTTTAATATATGTATACAATGACTTGTATACATTTTTTATAATATTAGAAAATAATCTGGATGGGTGACCGCTGAGAATCTAAAACGAGCAAATCGAGTCCGAAATAGTGAGGATGATCGTAGCGAATCCTTACTGTAAAAGTTCCGGTGTACCCCGTACCCGATTTTTTTCTATATTCAATTATTATTACGTTTAAATTGCATAACTAGTTAGTAAATTTAATACAAACATCATAATTTAAGTTTATATTCAAATTCAAATACAGGTAGAATAATTTACCTGTATTTGCCCCCTGCAGTCGGGAGCAAATACAATTTAAATTTTAATATAAAATTATGTGTTTTTTAGAAAAAATTAACTTTTTTCTAAATTTCAAAATTGAGTGTCTAGACTAAGATACTTAGAGTTTTGTTACAATAATTTGAAGCCGGCAGAGCTTGTTTGCAGAAAAATTTAGACGATTAAGAAATCATAATTAAGTTTTAAGGTTACTGGGGCAGTTCGAAAAAGTATAAGTTTTATCTTTAATTAATTTGTTTAAATAAAATTAATAGTTTAACATAAAAATAATGTTTGGTTTGGTCTATTTAAAATATTGTCGTGACCTAGATGGAAAATACAAATAAAGCAAAATTTTATAAATGAAAATAGGAGAATTCTATTAAGCCTTCCCAACCGTTACTTATATTACGCGTTTTTAATTCTTATATTTATAAGAGTTTGTTTTATTATAGATCAAAGAGAATTAACATTTCAAAGCCCCCGTGGGCAGCACGTGTTGCTCCTAGTTTTCTCAATATAAAAAACACCACGTTATATCGTTTGTCACGTTAGGACAAATATACCTTTACTTCACAATGAATAAAGCACCAAACCTTGACAATATATATATATATATATATATATATATATATATATATATATATATATATATATATATATATATATATATAGCTCCACTTCCTTCAACCAAACATCTCATAAGCATAATTCATTAACGAAAACAAAATACATAAAATACGCGCTGTAACATAAAAAATCAAAGATTTAAAGATCAAAATAAATTTTGATTTTTCTTTAAATGTAATCCTTCCACTTGTTCTTTATAGAGAATAATGAATGATATGTCATAATTACGTTAATAGTATAATCCAATTTTTTAAGAACTTCTTATAAAGCAGGATTAGACAATTGAACAAGACGGATTAAAAGTATTAAACGGAATTATTTATTGCAGAGTATATAATTGATTCATTTATTACTGGTTGTCATTCTAAAATCGATTATAAGATTCGCTATCTTTTCTCTTATATAGATATTTGATAATAAGGGGTCTTCATGTCCTATACCTGCTCCGTAGCGGAGGCGTGAAACGTTACGGCGTTGGGCCCTCGGACCCATTTGCTACCCAGGGGCCTCAATAAGGCTTAGGCCCATCGAGGAATTTAAAATAGTTACCTCCAGAAATTTGCTGAGGGAGTTAGTTACCTGCAGGTTTACCAACTGAGGCAAAGCCAAGGATGCCGAAATAAAACAAGAGTTGAAAACTTCACTCAGCCTTATGTATAAAATTTTATGCACTACTTATAAAACTCTCTGCTATAAATACCCTGGGATCTATGGTGATAACAGACACACACATAAAGACAGATAACTTAGCGAAAACCACTCAGGAGGTCTTAAAAAGTCTGAGAAGGTTATTTCAGGTGAAATTCTGATTTCGGATATTTTTGCAAACACAATACTTTATTATATACAACGGTATAAATGAGGAAAAAAAAGATCCATAAAAACATCTGAAACGGATAATTAAGGTAAATCCTGGTGTCGGGTGTTTTTATGACTCATTCATTCACAAAAAAATACATAATAAAAAAATCGCTTAAACGCGAAAAAGGTTTAATCGATTCTAGATTTAGTACGAATGTAGCCATAAGACTAACACATGTGCTAGATTTCATCTCAATATCAGCACCAGCTGATATATATATATATATATATATATTATATATATATATATATATATATATATATATATATATATATATATCTGTGTGTGTGTATGTACGAGATTTTTGTTCCTAGACGGTTCTATGGGACATGATAACTTTCGAAGGCTTTCTCGAATCGAAATGAAACTTAGTACAAAAATTAATCTTGTTAATGTCCAGAACCCTATAGTTTATGAAATATTTGTGACGTTATAAACTAACAATAATGACCCCACAAACATTTCGAAAATTACAAATCTTTACAAAGTGTTAAGATCGGGCTAAAACTTGTTTTTTACTCAAGTACTAATTTTTATGTTTATCTAAAATACATTTTATCAGTTAAAGTTTTAATGTTATTGATTGAGATATATAACATAATGTAAACGAATCCCGTTTTTTGACTAATTCATTTGAAAATTCGCTTTTATTGTTGCAAAATGCCCTTTATAGAAACATGTAATCTGACGAACTAATATAGGACATCAACCATGTGGCCGCTATTGTGGAAAATTAGTGGTAAATTTGCCGCGTTTGAAATCATTTACAAAGTAGCCACGTGGAGCAAAAATTAATTCGTGCATGTAGACGTAAGTGACCATACTCAAGCTCTGGTTTAAAGTAGCATAGTCCTTTTGGTTATCTATTATACTCAATTATTAAAATCTAATAGTATTGATATTTATATTTTTTATTGGTTGTAGTATTCAAATTAATTATTTTTCTCTCCCCCACAAAATATTTTTGCGGGCTGCAGGTTTCTCAGGCCTTTTCTAAAGCCAACAGAGGCACAACAGGGGGTTCATCTTATCTTGAAAGGTTTGTTATCATATATTTCTGCATTTCAAAACCTAGAGGCATTAAAAAAGTACAGCTAAAACCTTTTTTTTCTAAGATAAAAGATTACATCTGTCAGATGGAGGGTTAAAAGAAGATACATTATCTAGTCAAGAGGGAGCAGGAGGTCGTTCGTAGTGGGAGGTTATTAGTATATAGATAAAACTAGTATACAGTGGGTTAGAGTTCAGTTCGGTCGGTGGTCAGTTACCACTATTCACAAGGAGTTTATTACAAGAAAACAATAATTAAAATTACGTCTGAAAGACTATTTTAACCTGCTATTGGTCGATTGTAAACCAATTAAAATGCTACAGCATTTAATAGGTTTACTTTTGTTAATCGGTGCTGTTTCGGCTGCTCCTCAACTGGATAAAACGTCCTGCGGCTATGAAGTACGTATTTAGAATTTTATCATTCACGTCTTTTCAGATTTCTTTAATTCAGAATTCTTCTTTCACTTTTTCACTATTATTACTTAATTTTTCTTTTCTTTTAAGAATTAAGTTGAGACTGTGAAGATGGATTAAGAATGGACTGTGAGAAATCTTAATTAGGAAATGTAATAATAAAGACAGCAGTCCGAGTTACGTTAGTTTTTTGTGATTGGTTTATGGTTTTGTTTACTTGTTATTAGATTCACTGCGGATGCCAAGCATCGCTTGTAAGAAAGCTTTAATGAAATAAATTAATCTAACTTAACTCGGACTGCTGTCTTGATTATTTCTTTTCATAATTAATTTTTCTTGATTCATTCAATAAATAAACAAAATATGCATGTATTTTACAATTACTAATACAATATACTTTTATTTTTGCTAATGAACATCAACAGTACTATGGTAAATACTACAGTTTAACCACAAAAAGGTCCCAACTCAATTTAATCGATTTTCCGTTGGGGCTAATTTATTATTGTTACTATTATATTAAAATTTAAGAGGCATAGTTTATGAGTTTCAAAATAATTTTCAGTTTTTTTTAACCAATCTAAGTTTTTACTTTTCTTTATTTATACCGTAGGTATATTGGAAAATTATTGTATTTTATGGTGGAAAATTTTTGTGCGAGGAAAAGTTCCGAGGTACCCCGTGCTCGGTAATGCAATGATTCCCTATCACTTAAAGAGGTAAATAAGCAATAGCAGAAACAAGTGGGTAATCAAAATATTTAAATTTTCGAATTGTAATACGATTTCAAAAATATTTTCTAATATTTATGGAAATTATTTACTTCACGTAATTCGATATTTAGATTTCTCATGAATAACGCAGATGAGGACAGCAGTCTCGAACATTTTTGATAATTTCAATTATCAATCCTTTGCGATATATTATATTGGCAATTTTAAATCTTTTGTTTAAAGATTTGTTTTATATTAATGATCTGCCATTCGAAATGAAGATATTCGATTCCAACTGGAATTGTTCAATCGAATATTTGGTTTACTTTTTGAATTACAATACTTGTGTCTTTAAAGTCATGAAATAAAAATGTCTAAGGTAATGAATGGATAAAATTATTTGTAATGTGATATAAAATTAAAAATAGATCAACTCATTTACAAAATGAAATAGTGAATTAGCTGACTAATGAAAATATAAAAATATATATAAATTTTCTATTTTTATCTAAAAAGCAATATACTATTTTAAATCTTACTTATAATGTATTTTACTTATCTTACTTATTTTTAATCTTAATTACAAAGGAACATTTTATTTTTAAGTATTTCTACTTTCATATTTTCAAGTATTCATATTTCAAGTATTTGTAAGTTGTGGAACCTGTCGAAGCGGAAAAACTGCTACATTTTTCCGAAGCCGAAGTGTTTTCTATTAACACTTGTGTAATTTAAAACGTGTTAGAAGCACTGTCTATAAAATGGTAAATTAGAGCAAAGTTAATTTTTATTTTTCCTCATTTATACCGAAGAAA
>JACMZG010000002.1:31447892-31450392 GCA_018340805.1 Microvelia longipes | reverse complement strand
AAAACATTCGTAACAGCGATTAGCAATTTTATATCAAGTTGCTCTTAAACTGCTTATGCTCTTAAGCAAAACTCAATAATGAATTTGAATATTTAATTTGAAATATCCATATTAAATAATATAACAGATATTATTAATTCTTGTCGAGGAGTTCCTCAGGGTTACTTTTCATGCCCTTATCTTTTTCTATTATTACATTTTTAATCATTTTTACCATTTATCTGTGGAGAAACTAAATTTATATAGTTATATGCACTTATAATATTATTTAGTAGTTTAAAACCAGACAATAGATGTATTGATGAATAAAACAAATGTATCGTGTTAGTAACATTAGATATTAGCTTATATATTTGTAATATATGAAAGACATATAATGCATTGATTGACTACAGTCAATGCCATTCGCCATCTAGTCATCATATAAGCACATGTTAAATGTGATTATAACTAAAATATATTTTAAATTGAAGGTTCAACTGTTTTCTTCTATTTATTTTATATCACTACTTTTGAGTATTATAACACTCAACATATTTTCTCAGTAGTAATTCAGATTACATAAGATATATAAATAAATAAATAAATATAATATATATATATATATATATATATATATATATATATATATATATATATATATATATATATATATATATAATATATATATATATATATATATATATATATATATATTATATATATATATATATATTATATATATATATATATATATATATATATATATATATATATTACGTTTGTATATATTTTGTCTTTATCTATAGAGTTATATATATATATATATATATATATATATATATATATATATATATATATATATATATATATATATATATATATATATATATATATATATGGAGTCAATGCCTTCACATTTCTAAAAAAGTTTCAAAATTGTAAGAGTTTAAAGATGATACTTGTTATAAATAGATTACTTTTGCAGGTTCATTAATAGTAACCATTGTTTATAACCATGTATTGTTATAACCAAATATTATTATATATTCACCTTTCAGCCCTTTACATGGTATTCCTTCATACATATATATGATCATGAACTATACATACTCCATTCTGTTTAGGTTCATTTACGTAGAAACCGGATACTTTTGGAAATGGTGGATGGAACAAAGCGACATCACGAGACACCAAGTTAAAAAATTAGTTAGTAGAGGACAGCTAGAATTCATCGGAGGGGGTTGGTCTATGCATGATGAGGCGGCGGCCCATTACCATTCCATGTTGGATCAGATGACTTGGGGATTCAGGTATGATAAAGACAATAAAAAACCCCTCATTAACTGTGAGGCTATTGGGGTCAATGAGAGGGGGGGGGGTAGGGTTCTATTAAACTCCTTTAGGATGGAGCCTATAGGAAACCTATTTTTGAACTTTTGGTTCGTTTTTTTAAGTTCAAAAATCAATAACCATATTATAGAAATTTATAACATAAAAAGAAACCATTCTTTCTATGTTGCTACTGAGACAGTAAGCAACAGACATTGTTGTTATAGCAACGGACATTTTATTTCACAAAAGAAACAACAATGTAAACATTGGGGTTGATTATTTGTTTACACTTTGATTGTCCGCCATATTTAATTAAAAATTATCATCGCAAACCAATAAAAAATTATGTTTAAGATAAATGTACATTGTGATTGACACATTTTTATAAAAATAAATAATTTGCCGCAAACCGGGATTTATTTTCTTTTGCGAAATTAAATGGCGACGTCTGTTGCTATAACAACAAAATTAAATTCATTAAAATAGAAAAAATTTATTTTTCATCGTGATGTAAGACGATTTTACTCTTGGGTGTTTTTTCCTAAAACCTTTAGTTTGGCCGTCAATAGACGTCAAAAATTTAATTTTTAATTTAATTTTCTTTTTTCAAGAGCTTTCCAAAAATGTATCACACTATAGGTGTTCCAATTTGAAATTTCAAAGTTGAATCCAATATGGCGACTACCAAAATGGCCGGAAATAGGTAGCTACCAAAGAAAGTAGTGTTTTATGCATGATGAAGATAGCCGCAAACCGCAGTTTGATATCTCAAATATTAACGAAAATAATTAGGGGTTGCCGAACTTTTGCCACACCCTGTATATTATAAGAAGGCAATCAGCATAAATTAAATGAAACTTTTTAGTATATCCATATAAATGCTAAATTTATAATATTAAGTAGCCTTACTCAGTACTTTCAACTAATATAACTACTCGAATTAATATTAGTTTGGAAGCTGTATTCTTGCACATATATTAGATTAAAACGAATAATTAATTGTAATCTATTTAAGTATGCTGCAATAGAATAGAAGCAGAAGTGCACGTGCAAACGCATGATTCAAGTCGTCTAAATATAAAGCTGTAATTAGATAATAATGCTGCAGTTAGATTAAAATAGGATTAAAATGATTGCTAGAATTTTAACCATATTTTTGCTTATACTGCAAGAGGTTTTCTAGTCA